>OV788323.1:15313031-15643031 GCA_928718305.1 Tetramorium bicarinatum | reverse complement strand
TTTTTATATCCCAATAAATAAATAATTAATCTAGAATTTACTTTTATACACACGTACTCTACAATTTGTATCTGTACTTATTAAAGAAAATATGTTAAAAACACTAATAAAATATATACCTTCTACAATAGGTGGTGTCACTTCAGGAATAAAAACGAATCCTGTGTCTGGTTTAATTCTCATATTCCTAATATTAATTAAAAAATCATTCCTTTTAAAAGGAAATATTTCTTGTATAACGCAGGGTCCTCTTGTCACTTTCTCTTTATTTGCAGCTTCTAACCATGATCTGAAAAAAACATTTCAAATTCAAATGTATGCTGCGTTCAGCTTACATGTCACATACTTTTCATTCGTAACAAACGGACGTTAAATATTATCATTTTAATAGTTTTCTCATTAAACTTTTAAAGGCATAACATGAAATGTCACAAAGAGATTATTTAGTAAGTCAAATCTTGCCGTGTTCATTTAAATACAAAACAACAGAAACTATAGTCATTCTGTTTGCATTAAATAAGTGTTTAAGATCAAATCGAACGTGGATTATTAATGGATTGGGCACGTTGTACCTGCAAACCATCGCAGCGCTCGCCAGATTCCTGCCATTTAAATATTGAAAGACAATTCGCAAAATGTCGTAGGTTAGATAGGTACTCGGGTCCAATGTATCTTCACCGCTCTGCGCTGCGTCATTGGACACTTCGGACACATCGGATTTTTCTTTTCGAGCTTTCTTTCGCGCTGTGCCCTCCATACCTCCCTTTGAATTAGTTTGAACCGGCCGCTTGTCAAATATCAGAATATCATAACACGATGCAACACCACCGCGAAAGTGGCGAAAGCGCAATGCACGTTTTGTAGAAGCCGCAGCTGTAAGCATAAGATGTAATCGTAAGAATCGACCAATAACGAGCGTCCTTTGAAATATTATAGGCTCCGTAAATTTCAACGGACGCTTGCTATTGGTTGATGGCTACGATTACAATCTGTTTACGTTTTATAGAATTCGTGTAGCTGGGTTTCAAAGATATGTGTGTATATTTATTTTAGTTTTACGTCTTCTTTTAATATTTATTTAAATAGCTCGTGTTATTTAATTTAAATTTAATTAATTTAATATTTAAATTGTCGAGTGACAGTATGATTGTTTATGATTATTGGAAAACCGAGACATCTCAAAACAACTGACAATCTTATACACTCAGTTCTGTCATTTAGATCTAAAAAATGAATAATGTAATAATGTGATAATAAATGTAATGTCCTACATACATATACACGTAGTGTGATACATATATGTATATGATAACATTGTTTTATCATCCCTACGTGTGCAGGTCTCAGACCTATTTAAATCTACACCAACAGTGTTTGTGACCAGCTGTTTCTTTTTTACTAAAATTGAAAGTATTGCATGCATCTCTTATAAGTATATAAAAGTTTATTAAGATAGCAAAGAAAGTTTGGACCTTACAGGATTCTTTGACATAGACACATCGCTTGCTCCAAAGTAATTTCAATCAATCAAGTGTATTCGAATGAAAAGTTAAATTATGTTTGGCATCGTTATAATACCCGGCTGAATGTACGATATTGACATTGACACATGTGCTAATACTATCTGAGAGCCTTTCGCATCCTGTTGTAAGCGATTCAACTCGACAGGTTGGAGGATCGAGTCTTCTTTCCTGCAATTTTATTATTATTATTAAATGTTGATATATATGTAGAAACGTATCTTTCTTTAAATAACAGATAATACCTTATTATTACCAGGCTGTACAATGGTTGACCAGGATTCGCCTTTCTATAATGATGCGAACAGGAATATACGTTGTACGATATCTTGTATTTGCTCTTCTTCCTTCGAACGATCCTTTCCGGCGCTGATTTTATTATAGCGAGCTTACTGAAGATTTCTGTCATCGAGGATGCGTTTCTCGGACCGATCAGAGGATTAAGAAGCTTTACAACTTGTATTTCAGTGCAATCTTCTTCACTTTCATTCTTATTTTTGTTATCTTCATCGTCAATTGTGATAGTTTTTTCCTCAGACCATCTTCTCTTCAAATCCGTCCATGAGCTAGTTCCTAGATGTGTCGTAAAGGAAGGCCGATTAACGATCTCGTGGCCGACTAGATTATTGGTATCATCGTGCCGTCTTCTTGCAATGGAATGCGTATTGCCGTGCATCAACGCGTTGTCCATTGTTCTCCGCTGACAAAATCTTTGCTGCCACAAAACATTCTGATAGAAACCGTGCCGGAGTTGGTTCTCCGTGAAGAAAGAATGTCTCGTTCGATATCCCTCCATGATCGGCATCGTGTAATTGTTCATTTGTATGGTGAGACTTCGTTGCTGAACCGCGTTCCCGTGGTTCCCAAAAGCGACGAATAAATTGTGAAACACATTCTGCGTGACTCTATTCTGCAGGTAAACGTCTGGCATGTAATTGAACGGAAATCTATATGCGTAAGGCAAATTGATATTCGTCCCATGCATCTGGTCTACGGGATAAAACGATCGCAATGGATTACGCAAGAGCGTACGTGGATTTGGAAGGAGAGCACTTCTGTTATTAACGGCAAGTGGACTCCTGGAGTGAGACGCGATTTGTCTCCCGTTGGTCCTATTATCCTTGCAATTCTGCCGCGCTCGTTTGTCGCTCTCCTGCATGTTTAATAACATTGTCCGATTGTATTGATACAGACTTCTCTGAGGCCTTATATTGTGAGGTATGTACCGCTTGGAAATTTTCTCGCTAATTTCCGACTGGGAGGCGATATTTGGTAATAGATTCAACATTTCCATTCTTGTCATACAGTGCGGTAATTCCTGAATCTCGTCGTCAGATAACTCAATCACCTGATCGAAAAGAAAAAAAAAAATATTATTTTTGGTAAATAGTTGGCAAAGAGCACTATCTGTACGTATTTGAGAGTATCTTACCTCGTGCTTGGATTTTTTCGCATGTAAGTCATCAATGAATGTCTTCCGTTTCTTTGCATTTCTCGGATTTTCACTCGTGAAATTAGAATCGATTATAGAAATTTCCGGAGGTGACACTTTGTCGTTTCTCTTCGGCAATTGTTTAACATTACGCTGAATGCGAGCACCCGGCCACTTTGACACTTTGCTTGCTGTATCTCTGAGGATTTTGATATTGCCTAACAAGGTCTCGTCGGAAATGATTTCTGGTTTAGAATTTCGATTTTTTTCTTCGCTGGTTGTATCATTTTCTGACGTATTTTTTTCTACGTCTTGAGAAGTGGCTGGCTTAGTTTCATTCTTAAGATTTTCTATATTACACACAATTTCGTCCACTAGATTACATACTATTTCTTTTACAGATTCTTGTATAGTAGTCTTTTCATGGTCGTTGAGACTAATAGTAGACTTATTCGATGTTTCCGGCATATCCTCTGCTAAAGTTGGTTTTGATTTCTTTGCACTTTGCTTGCTCTGTGGTTGGTTGTCGGACATTCTCAGTCCATTCTCAGGATCAACAATAATTTTCCGTTTAATAGGAGCAAGTTCATCCGATCTATTACTCTTGTCCGATTCTTCATAAAAGTAGCGCTGTATGCGATAGCCATAGCGTGTTAACTGACTGTAAACTCTATATTCTTCCAGGGTACATGCCGAGTCATCGATCAAGATTTCGTATGCTTGCTGGACTGAACATGCCAACCCGTTCCAAATGAGTTCAAGACAATTCTGTAAAAAATACAAACAGAATATGTTAAATAAACTTGAATACACACATTGGAATATTACTAAAAAAGTAAGATATAGATGGAAAACGTACTGTTTCTATGAGAAATAATGCTTCCTCTGGTAGCAAATATAAGAAACCGCTTTTCTCCAGACCAAAGTTACTCCAGTCCTGACCGGATCTTTTAGTAACAAGAGCTCTCTTTTGGGACGGCAGCCATTCGGCACTTGCCAATTCCGAGATACGTTCAACCCTCTCGACATTTAACAAGTCCCTACGATTTTTAAGTCCTTTCTCAATCTGAACATTTTGGAGCCAAGAGTTATCAGGTTCAAAATGCTTCTTTCCGTTTCTGGGCAAAGTTTTCAAGGACCTCTCCCATTCTTCCAGTACGCAATTACTGATACCCTTGCTGCATAACAGTTCTTTGGCCCTATTTGATAAGAAAGTATCAATTTTTACTTGATCAATTAATTGTATTATAAACATATACATTATTAATGAATGATAACTTCCATAATCAATAAAACAAATGACACAATTTTTACTTCTATTCAAAAAAAATTTATCCACCGATAAAATAAATTAATTTTCTAACGTTTCAAAAGATCTCGCAAAATTAAAATATAGAGTAATGTGACTTCATTATGTCTGGGTAGTAACAAGTAAATCGCTAGTGATTCTAATTACTAGTTAATTACTTTTACGAACTATTGCAATAAGGCATCGCGAGCTGCCAGACTGTAGACTCACGTTAGCGTGTTGCACGGTAATTTTTCAGGCGGTTCATCCATCACGGTAAACAGACATCTACGGGAGACTGCGCTGCGAAACGCATGAAACGTGGTTCGAGATACGCATGTTGAAATACCTCGACGTTATTTAAAATCGTATACAGTGCTCAAATAACAGGTATCCACGCCGGGAAGTTGCAGAGAGCTACGCGAAATCGATGTCGATTCGCGTCACCCTATACACTGCGGTGTGCACTCAGAGGGACACGCAACATCTCGATGTTGTTCTTTGTAGCTGAACTCTATGCACTTTTCCTCTTTGCTCTCTTTCTTTCTCTCCAACTTCTATTAATATTTCTGTTTCGTTTTAGATGCAGAAAAGTGCGATATAGTGCAGCTACAAAGAACACGCCTTACTTTGCTTTTTTTATAATTGTTCATTGTTTTCACTCTCTTTTCTCTCTTTCTTTCCAATATCGTTCTATATCTACTGTTCATTTCAACCTAACCTAACCAATATAGATTAACTTTAATTTCAATCCAACTTATTTTTTATTCTTTTCCAACTCAGAATTAGAAAAAGGTAAAAAGATGAGAAAATAAGTCGAATTAGTCTAATCTCGATAGAAATAAACATTATCTCGTTTTAAGTGCACAAAATGTTAAAGTGGTGCAGCACCAGCGTGCAGAAACAAAAATATCTAGTTACATCTGGGGGAAACATAGCCATCTCAGGATGAGCAACCTCCTGATTACCGTTGCTCGCCGGACGGGGGCGCGAGTGCCGGCGCGACGGTTTCTCGGGCTGCGTTCCAAAACTTTACTCTGAGTAGCGGAGTTAACTCTACGCCGTTCCAAAACACGAAGTAACTGACTATATGGGCGGAGCCTATTCGTTCCAAAAGTAAGAGTAAAGTACCCTCAGAGTTAACTCTATAAACCCTGCTTCTGAGGTGGGTTAGAAGAGTAAACTGAACGAGTAACGTATACGTATGTTTTCGTGTAAGCGTAAGTTATAATCTAAAATATATTGAATAATGACCCTAAATTTAATAAAGAATGTGCACGTACTTGTTACGAACAAAAATGGAATACCGCTTCAAGAAAATAATTCATTATAGATAATGGACACGAGAAGTAAGCAGAAATTACGATTCGATATAGTTATAATAAGTCACTTTCACTACTATCTAGATTTTAAAACAAATTAAAACAGTTTTTAATAGCATTTCATTGGAAGAAATAATATTTAATAAAATAGCTCGTTCCATCTTTTCCATCGTTCGGTTTTTCTTACTCTTTCGCGTTCCAAATTCATTCAATTTGAGTAACTAACTCTGGCTTACTCTCTCCCCCACTACTCTAGGTTCCTTACGTAGCGCATCCTCGATATTCCGATTCCCCGCGCGTCACCAGCGACAAAATACACAAGTGTTCCGCGCAACGGGCCACTCCTCTCGGCCGCGAGTCACCAGCTCACCACGCGATGCACGTAGCCGACGTGCCCGACGGCCTGCTCTGAGTATCCTCGTTCTCCGTAGGCGCGCGGTGATGCTAATCGCTGACACGGCGGACTCGACTCTACTCGGCCCAGGAAATCACGATCTCGAGGTGAGCGCCGATGACACGCGACTCGAGGAATGCGCGTTTGGGCGTTGACCGCCCCGCGCTGCCTAACCCCGCGAGACCGATTCCGCCTCCGACGCGTCTCGCCGCGTGATTTTTGACGCTACAACGATCGGAGAGCGACGGCGCCGTCTCGTTAATTTAAGCAGTAAATCGACCGCGCCCAATGAGTCGCGCGTACCGCTGAGATTAAAGGCGTTGGCGAGTGTCAAAAGTTGTATTTATTTACGTCGTGGATTTTTAATGCGGCTGGGGAACAATTGACTGATATAATTAATTGACACTACTCTCGCCAATTAATCCTTACATCGCAGCATATCAAAGAGATCGCTTCTCGAAAGAATTTTCAAACGTTTTCGTGGAATGTATAAATGAATAACGAATCGTATATTTCAGAAAAGATGTTGATCTGGATCCTCCTGTTATTCCTGGCCTCTGGAAATGGCCAGTTCACCCAGGAATCGACGGAATCTACCCCTAGACTTCCATGGAATCGTTACGACGATTGGGACAATCGTGAGAACACAGGCTTTGGATTCCGAAATCCTACATTTCAAAATGAGAATATCATAATTAAAGAATCGTGAGTGTTGCTGCGTTGAGTCTGATGATGAAAAAGGACCTTGTGTAAAGGAGAAATGATTTAACGAATTTTTTTCATTTTTCTTGCAGCACATACTTCATAGTTGCATCTCGCATGGTTAGGCCAGGTCAGATATACAGGATTGCTGTAAACATTTTTCACAGTACGCTGCCTATAATGGTACGATCGTCCATTCAGCAAAATGGCGTAGAAATATCGGCAGCCAATGAAGAAGTGAAAGAAGGCATACCTGAAACTTTATTGATGCGCATGCCACCTACGGCTGTGAACGGCGATTATAGGTTGCGCGTGGAAGGATTGTACAACAGTTTGAGAGGCGGACAAGCCTTTTTGAATGAAACCAAATTGGTATTCTCGCAACGCTCCATGACTATTTTCATACAGTTGGACAAGCCTGTGTACATGCAGGGCGAAACAGTACGATTCAGAACGATTCCGATAGATACGGAGTTGAAGGCGTATAACAATCCTGTGGACGTATATATGTTGAATCCGAACAGAACAATCATGAGAAGGTGGCTCAGCAGACAGAGCAATCTGGGCACGGTGTCGCTGTCATACCAACTCTCCGATCAACCGGTTTTTGGGGACTGGATCGTGCAAGTGATAGCGCAGAATCAAGTGGAGGAGAAGAGTTTCCTTGTAGAAGAATACTATCAAACGCGTTTTGAGGTCAACGTCACGATGCCGGCGTTCTTCTTTGACAACGATCCCTACATTTACGGGATCGTTCAGGCGAATTATACGTCGGGCGCGCCGGTAAGGGGTAATCTGACTCTGAAGGCCAGTTTCAAGCCGCTGGATAGATTGCGCCTCAATCCCACAGTCCCGATTGAACCGGTCGAAAGATATTTCAATTTCAACGAGTATTATCCATCCTGGTTTAGAATATTTAATTTGTACGAGGAGAGAGTACCAGTACTGAGGTTTTTCAACGGAACGTATCACTTTCGGTATCCTATGCATGAACTGCTGGGTTTCGTGACGTCGATTGATGGATTGGAAGTCACCGTGGTCGCAACGGTGGGCGAGAGATTCTTGGACGAGGTGATTGTCGGCTACTCTACGGCAAGGATCTTCAATTCCACCACGAAGGTCAGTTTCCTTGGCGGTAGTCCGCAGGTCTTCAAGCCAGCGATGCCGTTCACCTTGAATTTGGTCGCGTCCTTTCACGACAATTCGCCGCTACGGTCTACACAGCTCAGAGATGCCATGATGGAGTTACGAGCGGACCTTGAGATGCGAAGTGGTGGACGTCGCAGTGTCGACATCCAATACCCGAGAGCGACGCCGGAACGCCCGGACGTGTGGACCGTGAAGATGGATCTCAGGAAGCAGCTCAGGCTGGAGAACGACGATCACGCCAATCAAATTCTGAACGATATCACGTCCATGAGGGTCTACGCGCACGTCACCGACGGCGAGGGTTACAGGGCACAGACCGAGCTGCTACTGCTCGCCCATGAATCTCCGAATATGAAGCACATCAAGATATCGACGTCTACCGAAAATCCCAAAGTCGGCGAATACATGGTGTTCCACGTACAGACCAACTTCTACATTGACACCTTTAACTATCTCATCATGTCCAAAGGTATAATACTTCTGAATGGCGATGACAACATGCAGCACAATATAAAGACTTTCGCGATTCCTCTGAGCCCCGAGATGGCTCCAGTCGCAACAGCGCTGGTGTATTACGTGAGCCACCATGGTGAGGTCATTGCAGATTCACTGACCTTCCCGGTGAACGGAATCTCGCGCAACAATTTTACCGTGTTCATCAACAATAAGAAGGCAAGGACAGGTGAGCGCGTTGAAGTGGCCATCTATGGCGAACCGGGAGCCTACGTTGCTCTGTCAGGTATCGACCGATCATTCTACACTATGCAGGCGGGTAATGAGCTAACGTACGCAAACGTGATCTCAAAAATGGCTCATTTCGATGAGGAGACCAACGGCACGCACACACACATTTGGCAGTATCACGCCGGTGATCCGGACGAGTTAGTGTACTTCCCGTCTTCCACCTTCGGCATCGACGTCAATCGTACATTCGAGTACCTCGGCCTAGTCGTCTTTACGGACACCACATTACATCGGCGGCCCGAGCTCTGCAACCGGACGCAAGGATACGGGGAGTGCCTGAACAGTCGATGCTACAGGCTGGATAAAAAATGCGACGGCATATTTGACTGCGAGGACGGCACGGACGAGGCACGATGCATCCAACGAAACGCGACTGACTTGGCACAGTTCCGCAAGTGGCGATTCAACCGGATCCAGAGGCACTATGAAAACGTTTGGTTGTGGAAGGACATCAATATTGGTCCGCACGGCCGACAGATCTTCAACCTGGACGTACCACGTAGGCCGGTGCACTGGATGGTCACCGCGTTTAGCATGTCGCCCAGCATCGGATTCGGAATGTTACCGAGGGCGTTGGAGTATACCGGAGTCCTGCCGTTCTTTATAAACGTGGAGATGCCGACTCACAGCAGGCAAGGCGAGCAAATTGGTATTCGCGTGTCCGTGTTCAATTATATGCGTTACAATATCGAGGCGACGGTGGTTCTGGCGGGCTCCAGGGACTACAAGTTCGTCCACGTTGAGGACAACGGCATCGTGCAATCGTACAAGCCGCGCACTTCATTCGGCGAGCATCAGTTCTTCATCTGGATCCTCGCTCAGGACGCCAGTATCGTTTACCTGCCCATCGTGCCGGTGAGACTCGGCGACATCAAAATTCACGTCTACGCGACCACTTTGATCGGCAGGGACTCGGTGACTCGCAATCTACACGTCGAAGCGGACGGGGTGCCGCAATATCGACATCAATCGATCCTGCTGGATCTCAGCAATCGCGCCTACGTGTTCCAGTACATGCATATGAACATCACCGAATTTCCTATAATTCCATACGACGAGAACCGTTACTATGTGTTTGGGTCTAACAAAGCGACCATCAGCCTGGTCGGCGATGTGGTGGGGCCTATCTTCCCGACGATGCCGGTGAACGCGACGAGCCTTATGAGTCTGCCTATGGACTGTGCCGAGCAGAACATGTTCAGTTTTGCAGCTAACATGTACACCACTCTGTATATGCGTTTGATCAACCAGCGCAACCGCACGATGGAGAAGGAGAGCTTTTACTACATGAATATTGGCTACCAACGACAGCTGTCGTTCATGAATCCCGACGGGTCTTTCAGCTTTTTCCGCACCGATTGGAACCAGTCGACGCCGAGCGTCTGGTTGACTGCCTTCTGCGCACGGATATTCCAGGAGGCCAGTTTCTACGAATGGGAGAACTATTTGTTTATTGATCCTCTGGTAATCTCTCAGGCAATTTCTTGGATATTACAGCATCAGACGCCGGAAGGCGCGTTCTACGAGGTGACTTGGCTGCCAGATCGAAAAGTGAACAGCTCCTTGAACTATAGAAATGACATAATTGTCCATCGAAACATCAGTCTCACTGCTCATGTGCTCATCACTCTAGAGAGCGTAAAAGACCTTACGGGCGGCCTAGGTTCCCAAGTAGCTTTAAGCTCAGCTAACGCTGTCAAATGGTTGGAGAGGAATCTAAAGCTGTTGGAAGAACGCGGTAAACCTTATGAGATAGCAATAGTGGCCTATGCACTTTTGGTGGCGAAAGCCTCGACTGCCGAGCAAGCCTTCAACATCCTGGCGAGACACGCACGGAGGGAAGGCGGACTGACGTACTGGGCCAGGGAACAAGTGCCACTTCCTCCATACAAGATGGAAAATCAGAAGCCCTTCCTGCTACCGCGTTTACCTTACAAGTATGACTCGGAGAATGTAGAGACGACTGCCTATGCGCTGCTCGTTCATGTCGCCCGGCAGGAGATCATGATAGAGCCGATAGTAAAGTGGTTGAACGCGCAGAGATTGACGGACGGCGGATGGGCCTCCACTCAGGATACCGTTTGGGCGATGAAGGCACTAATGGAATATACCGTGAGGTCAAGAATCAGGGACGTCAGTTCGCTCACAGTAACAGTAGAAGCTACTGCTTTGCCGGGGAAGACCAAGATGCTGACTGTGAACGACAAGAATCTAGCGAAGCTTCAAACTATAGAGGTATTCAACATTTTGAGACGGCGGGTATATTCTGTGGGACATAGTAAAATGACGCTTTAATTGCATTTTTATTTTTCAGATCCCAGAAGCGTGGGGAACTGTGAAAGTGCAGGCGAAGGGTGCGGGCTACGCGATTCTGCAGATGCACGTGCAATATAATGTGGATGTAAAGAGATTCCAAACAGAGCCGCCGATTAAAGCCTTCGATCTAGTCACCAGAGCGAATTTCCATGGCAGAAATCAGTCTCACATCTCGTATCTTAGCTGTCAAAGGTGAGGCTGCATATATAATTGCAATAATATCTCTATCATTGTCTTTACAACTGTTGCTTTCCCACACAGATGGACGAATCTCAATGAATCTGTGCGTTCCGGCATGGCTGTGTTGGATGTAGGCATACCAACCGGCTACATAATTCAACAACAAACTCTGGACAGATACATTCTATCGAGGAAGGTGAAGAATCTCCAAAGAGCGCGTTTCCAGGAGAAGAAAGTGCTCTTCTACTTCGATTATCTGGACAACGAAGAAACGTGCGTGAACTTTACGGTGGAACGTTGGTTTCCAGTCGCAAATATGTCGCGATTTCTTTCTATTCGCATTTACGATTATTATGCGCCAGGTATTTATAAAGATATCTTGTTAAAATTGCTTATCATGATTGATATATAATACATATGTTGATACATATTCGCCATTCTCATTTCAGAACGCTTCAACGAATCTATATTCGACGCACTGCCTACATACACATTAAATATATGCGAAGTTTGCGGCAGCTCCCAGTGCCCCTACTGCCCAATTTACAATGCTGCTACGCTTTTAGCCACACCAGCAGGTTTCCTGCTTATCGCATCGGTCATTATTACGATAACGAGGTACTTCCGAACGCAGCAATTCGGTGACGGTTAACAATAACGCAAAGGTAAAAACATTCGATCCATCTCTTTACCATGATTTGACTGCTAACTGAGTTCAAATGTGGAACGATACAATAATTAGAAGAACATAGCATATGTCCTCAAAGTTCATTTTTTACAGAGCCGTTTTATATAACTTTATAAATATGGTATGCGTACACATTGACCAATGAAATGACGAGTTTTAAATATTAATTTCTTTTTCCTGTAGAGATAATCACTTTTAATAATTTTGACTACTATTTTTGTGTGCAATACTCACACTGAAATTCTTTTTCAATCTGTGAACATAGGATATATTTTGTAATTGTAAAAATTTCCCAATCTTTTCGTATTATTTTTATATTGTCTCACTATAAACGATACTTCATATTTCTAAATCACATTTTATAAAGAGTGAAATAAGAACAATTAATATTTAATTACCTCGAAGGCTTACATAGTTATAGAAAGTATAATGTTATTTATACTTCTGAATTATAAATCGCACAAAACATGATTATGTCATAAGATTGCACGATCGAAAATAATTGTTTCTGAAATTATTAACGCAATTTCGCACATTTTCAGTATATTATTTAATGATTATTATTATTTACAAATAATAATAATTTATTTATCCGTCCTGCTTTTTAAGTCTTAGAATGCCTGAAAATTTTATTTTTTATATCATATTTTACGTTGCTAGGGCATTGTACTTTTGGAAACAAAGCATCTAAAGTACAAATCAAGCATAATAGTTGTAGTTGGCGACTTTTGTCAGTTACGCTATTAACTATTATTACCAAAAGATTTATGGCAAAAGTGTTCATAGTAGTTAAAAGAGTATATTGAAAAGAATATATTAATTTCTGGTTTTTAATAAATGATATAAATTATTTCTTTTTAAAATATTTTTCCGTTTTTGCATTTTAAAGACTATTCTTTAACATTTTTTACTTTGTTTCGCGAAGTTATCATTCGCAGATCGTGCCTTCGTAGTATTAACTTATTAATATTCCCGACTTTAGAAATAAACTTTTGTTTTATATTAATTCAATTCTCGAATATAAAAAATCAAAGAGATATATATATACAAAACATGATCGGCAAAATGTGTAAATAGTAAGATAGGAGAGATAGATGTATTCCAGTTCGATTTGCGAGTAAAATCGAGTAAATGACAATGATACCGTCCTGTTTATATATACATATTTGTGTAGATGAAGAGATTTTTATGCCGTCCTTTGATAATTAGTGCCTCAAGAGTTATACAATTACGTGTATAAATATGTATTTGTTTTCAGACAAACATCAAAGATCTATTTTAATAACATAGCACACTAAATATGTATATTACTATATATATATATATATATATATATTAAAGTTTAGGTTTTAGTTATTTATTAGGTTATAATTATTTTACGTGTCACACACTGGTGTTTTAAGGATCGTCTACTTTAGGGCCAATTCCACAATTTACTTTGACCAGAGTTTAACTAACAATTCCCAATAGGAAAGTTTGTTTTACATAAAACAAATTTTCCTATTGAATATTGTTAGCTAAACTCCGGTTAAAGTAAATTGTGGAATTGGCCCTTAAACTTCAAATGTCATCTATTGTAATTCGCACAATAAATTTTTATCCATTTGCAGAAAATATTTATTACACACAACGTAATACACAGGCACACTATTATGATAAACGAATCCTTAAAACACATCCGTGTGATTGTAACGTTTCGAGATACCGTCCATGAAGAAGTCTGCTTCACAATACAAATAAAAGAAAAAATATATATAAGATAAACTTTTTATAAAATAAACTAGTAACGATTTATACAAATCGTGAAAAAATCTTTTGCACGACGTATCGCGCGATAGACGCTTTTTTAGATATTAACGGAATCAACTTTTAACACACGTTGGTTATACATATTTTTAAGTTTTATAATCTTTATACGAATAAACAATAAAAAAACATATATATTATTATGTGTCCAAAGAGCTTCTCCTTCCCAATAATTTATTAACTAATCTTTTACTTAAAGATGGGAGTGAATGTATGTTGTGTGAAAATGGACTCTAATCGGTAGATTCCAGAGTTTATCTTGATTTTCACGTCATGTATGGCTTAGTTTACAAAAGATTAATTTGTGTAGAGTTTAAAGATTATGAGTACATGTGATTCTAACTCTTCTCAAGAGTAATAAAACTAATTATGCTTGAAAACAGATCACCAAATCGTAGGATCGAGGGATACTAGGAAGAAGAGGATTGCAAACAAGTTTTTTATGTACCTATTTTTGAAGCAATCTTTAATATAGCAACATAGTCAGTCTTACAATAATAAGCCAAAAATACAATCTATATATCAAGCTTGACGGGGAGCGGGCGAAGGTATCCTTTCCTTCATTCGTGAGCGTCTTCGGCGAGGCTGGTCGCGACCCAAGAGTCTCACAGTCGGAAAAAGCGCGTCGCTTTCGCCCGGTCTCCTCGACAAATTTTACAATTTTACACAATCATAATGTATCACGTTTGCGAAATTGTAGGTCCTGCTCTTCAACGATGCGGTTTCGCATAATTAATAAGACGCACAACACTCTCAACTTCCTTTCTCTGTCTAACGTTCTCTCTGTTCGCGCCAAACGGAATGATCGTAGCCTTGAGACGAGAGTGAAACTATTCCAACGGCAGAAAATTGTCACTGAAGCTCGGAAACTAATTCCCGCCACGTATTCCCTTCTTTCTTGTAGCAACTGCGAATAATTTCCCTTCGTCATTCTTGATTTATAATGTATGCACAATTGGCTTTAAAGATTCATTCTTGCGTAAATGAGTGCGTGATGAATTATACATCACTTGACGATTCTTGCATAAAATTATGATTTTCAATTCCTAAAACTATCAAACGCACATTTCAGAGTGACAATCTGCGGTGATTGTCTCACGGTTTAAAAAAACTTCAAATTCACTCGGCTCATAAAATTTACTATAAAAATGGCTCAGTCGAACAATCCAAGTGCGTCACAAAAGTGTGACGCGTCAAATATGTGATTTTATAAAATAGAAATTCGGTTGGTAAAAACATTCACGTAGTTTTCTCAATTAAAACACTTCCAAAATTACAATGTTTCGCAGTTACAAAACAGCGCTATGATATTAAAGGGAGGACAGCGCACGATTTTTTCATCCGCTTCCAGGTAAACATTTCCAGAGTGCAGCGGTCAAATACGCTAATCAGCATAAATCAACTCGCAAGCCCTTATTCTCGGCTTTTCAAAGGCAGTTGATCGCGCAAAGTATATCTGGAATATCTCGTCTCTCTTTCGTCGAGGGAGAAATAACGGAGGACGCACAAGCTATGTTACTAGCTATACAGATATTGAATGCAACGTATTCATGAGATCATCCTTCAACCAAGAGAGCGCAAAACATCTCTGGAAACGCAATTTCTTACGGCAGTTGTACAGGTAAAAAATTTGGCTGTTTGATTGATATCACTAATTATCCCGAAATGGCATTCCCTCGCGCCAATCTATGCTTTACATTCAAAGCCCACGCATATCCGATCCCACGTGTAGACACCTCGCACAGATCCCGGATTCTTAGCCTGACGTTCGGACCTAAGTAAAAAAAAAAAAAAAAAAAAGTAATCGGGGCAGGAGGAAACGATCGATACAAATATATAGATATATTATAATATAATAGAGTTATTTGATGAAACATTTAAAGCCTTACAATAAAATATACAGTATGATGTGTGGTGTCGACATATCCTTATGTGTGAGCATGTGTACTCGTGTACCTCGTGTACGTCTCGTGTGGGATTATCGTGTATTATCGTTACGTGTTTAAAAGATGTCTCAAAATATGCAGCCACATTTACCATGTTTTTTTCGCAGTTCGTTTCCGCACTTTTTTTTTTGACTTTTTCAGAATGATACGTTTTTTTTTCTCGACGAGTAAGGATTAGTATTATGTACCTTTGGACCGAGAGATTCGATACGGCAGTTAAATTCTTGACGCTTACGATATCGTCGACGCATACCTTCCCCCCTCGTCCGCGTGACTCTCTTTCATCTCGCATAATGATTTGTATAATATAGATATCGGTATACAGAGCTAGTATCAAATCCTAACGAAATCGGCTACATCAAAATTGTTCCAACGTTCCGGAAAGATATGCACACTTTATTCTGCATCGGCCAGCTCCTCCACCGAGGCCGCGTTCCGTCCGAAGACACGCCCTCGAGATCTTTATCTTTTTTTTTCCTTCCTTCCTTTCTTTGTCCCCTCGCGACTCACGAGGATTCTTAATATTTTCCGTTTATATTACCACGAAACCTTTTCGTTCAACAGATCACCGTTAGTAACGCGTCTTTCACTTGGTTTACTCACGTAGAACCGGCCGACGATATATTTTGCTTAATATACCATGGCCGGTTGGAAAATTATAACTCGAAGATTCGAAAGGAAAAATCCTCGATACGGAATTTAACGTAACTTGTTGGATTTGCAGTCACGTGTTCGACGTCCAAGCGACACAACTGCATTCACGCGAGTATGCGATAATTAAAAAATGAGGCCTTTGCGTACTTTAGACTGTCATTTCCTTCTTATAGAAAAAAAAAGCAATATACTCTACGATGCTAATTCATTAAATTACTCTTCATGTACATATGTTGATGCAACGTCATTAAAATGTTTATAAAATTTCATTTAAACGACAAAAAGTTACTCGGAGTCTTTAAAATACATTATCAATTCGTACATCTGAATAAAAACGACGAGACATGCGTATTGTATGTGCGCACGTGCGCTCGGTGTTCCTCTCGTTGAAACTGATTCGAAACTGTCTCTCTTTCACGTAGAAATAATAATACGCCAACATTCGCTAAGATAATTCTCAAAGCACTTCTGTGCCGAGCAATGTCTCTATTAGGCTTTTACAATTTCAAGCCATTTCAGTCTAATTACATTTTCGCTTAATTAATTTACGTTATACATCAGTTAGTTCTTATATTCAGATTAGATATTAAATCTGTTCGTTATATCCAAATCTTTCAGCGCATGATAAACATCAACGGATGCATTTATCCTTAAATAGTTTTGCATTGCAGTCGGATTTCCAAAACTCAGTCGAAATATCTTGAAAGCATCTCGTTGATATATCGTTGCAGAGATCATAATCAGTAATTTGAAAAGAGATAGAATTCCGATTATAGAAAAATACCGATTGCAATAAATTTTCAGGCAGTTACATTTAGACATTATAATTTTTTTTAACTTTTCAATTTTTACGTAGGAAAATCTGAAAGTCTATAATTAATTTTACATAAGAACTACGAAGTATGAAAGAGTATGAAAAAAAGAATGTCTAAATTCCAGCGAAATGCCCCATAATATGTAATGCTAAATATTACTCTTGACTTTCATGACTATATCGTTAAAATTTAAAAGGATATTTCATCGTGACAAAAGCATCACGATGAATAATAAGGTGGCGTAAAAACATCTTTAATACATAAAATTTACATATGAAAGTAATGCAGCCCCGCGTTTAGCTCTTCTCCACGGAAACTCTAGCGCAATATGTTATTTTATCCCATTAAATTACAAATAGAGGTAATATTATATTAATGTAAGAGATTGTTATAGTATATATCATAATAGCAGCGATAGTATTCGATACAAATAGACAGAGCCAAGTAGATAGCTGTTGGACAACACACAACTATTAAACTGCTGTTTCTATTACGTTGTCTTTATGATTGTTTGATAAGTACAGGAGTACTACTACCATTTCCTAAAATAATGACAATAACGATAATAAAGAAAAGCCAAGCTGCTTAATAACTATCCGGTATCCAACAGTTGCTTACTTAACTCCTCGCAAAATTAACCATTTGGTCGGTGTGAAAAAATAAACATAACGTTCTTATATTCTGTAAACTACTGTGGACCGCATCAAGATTGTTATTTCTATTTGGTTGATTCTCTCATCCTTATGCAATATGCTGGTTGATTCTCCTTCTCTCGTAACTCGCATGAAATCTTAAAATCTCGGCGCAAATGTGAATAGAATAGATACATGCAGATGACATGATGGTAAAAGGAAAGACATTTGTTTCGATGTAAAAAGAAAGCAGTGTATAGCTTACAGTGCAAGCGATTACTCGCTAAATTGAACTTTAAATTCCACGTTTTACAGATAACTCGAAGAGACAGATTACATTTCCCCCGTTATATTAATAGATCATACAATATGAATTTACAGTTCTCTCATTGTGGATCATCTGCATGTAAATTCTACGCGATACCATTCGTGGATTACTCAAGTCAAATTTATCGTTTTCTCGGATAACAGCGATGGATCTCTCAGCAATAGTACTTTCCTGGAAATTCTTGATGTTTATGGGTATCATTTCTTTGTTCTTATAAGGATTAGTTACTATCGCTAATTCAGCTAGATTCCTTCTCTTTCGAATCTGAAACAGGAAGTACGAGCGAGTCTTCAAACATTCGGTTCTCGAGAGGTCGTTACGTTACGAAATAACGTAATATTACTGCAATTATAAATTTGACACACTCTATTTTCTTACCGCTATCAGATTTGTCTTCCGAGGTACCGTTTGTCAACTCGGGTTCCTTCTTCTTCTCTCCTTCTTCTGACTCTACGCTAGACGCCTTTTTCTCCTCCTGATTCGCGGCCTTCTTGTCTTTCGCTTTGCCTTTAGCCGGCGTAGCTGGTTTGGGCTTCGGCTCCAGACTCGGATCCAGCACGATCTTACCGATGTTCTTGCGATCGTGCATTTTTTGCATAGCCTCGGGCACATCCTCCAGCGCCCATGTTGAATCCACTGCTGGCTTGATCTTGCCCTCGCCCCACAGCGTATACACTTGATTCACCGCCCGTCGAACGAACGCGTGACTACCGTGCTGGTACATCAAGTGACGTAGATTCAATCCAGACAATGTCTTGTTTTCGTCAAACAGCTTTATGGGCGACACTTTATCGACTTGCCACCACTAAACAAGAAGTAATAAAACGTGCGTAAAGATGACAGAAATATAATTGTAGAACGTATAATTATAGACAAAAATATTATTCCGAAAGAAAATGTTTTGAGAATAAAATAATTCGAGAAAGAATACAAAATCTTACAGTAAAGCATGAAAAAATACATAAATCCTTTATTGAAATATAAAATACTTTCGTTTAAATAGATTTATCTAAATAGTAAGATATGAATTTTGATTTAATTAATCCACAATGCTGAGTTACGTACTGATCGCGCTGCGGAAAAGAAGCTCTTAGTCTCCCCGGTGACGACGTTGCTGGATCCATAAAGGATGTACTTGCCCATTGGCTTCAAAAGGGCGTAGCCCTTGTTACATTCTTCGCCGCATAGACAATCTAGGACGATGTCTACTCCTTCCGGGGAGATTCTAAACAAGTAGAGACATGTATGAAAAATGTACAGAATTTTAATTAGGCTTCTCGATATTGACTGTATCCTCGATGGGAAGAGAACAAAAAATATTATAATATGTGCTCCACATTGTTTACATACTTTCTGACTTCGCTGCTGTAGTCCGCACCGCGTTCCAGAAGATAGTCGATAGTTCCTGCATTTTTGAGAGCCTCATGCTTGGATTTGCTGCACACGCCAAAAATGGTTACGTCCTTCACGGTTTTCGCGAGCTGCACCACCGCTTGACCCTAAATCGGATGGACAATATTTTTTTTTCATCGATACAATCGAAATCAATTTAGCAAAAATCGAGAATCAATCGAAGCTACATGAAGAAACAATACAGACATTTTCATTTTTTTGTTCGACGCGCGTCTCACTAAAAAATACTCGAGAGCATAAACTTTATCGCCACCTCCTTCCCCCTAATCTTCCCTTTTCGCAACGTACGCAACTTTTTGCTGAGAAAATCCAGTTACGCGCCGAATTGGACGGGCGGCGTCGGGCCGCACTACTCGTAACGCTGCGTCTTGAGAAAGGATGAGACGGGATTAAGAGAGGAGAAAAAAGAACGGGCCGCGTGCACAGCCGCTCGAGATTTTCAACAGAAGCGGCATACATTATTTCCGAGAATCGCGCTCGCTGCTTTCCATTTCTCTCCGCCCCTTGTCGAGAATTCGATACCCGGCGACCGAGCCGATGCTGAGCCGGAGCGCTCCGAGCTCGAAGAAGAGGCCAAATGAGAAAAAAAAAGGAGACGAGCAGAAAGCGAGAGCAGGAGAGAGAGAGAGAGAGAGAGACACAAAGACAGAACAGGTCATTTAGAATCCTTAAATAATCATGAAAAGTATATTTCAGCTCTTTAATAATTATATCTCATCTTCTCGAAGGTCGTTTCGTTATTATCATATTTGCTAATCTAGAAATTGTTATATAAAATGTATACGGAATAGCGTGAAATCTCCGTGAAGTACTTGATAGCAACGTTACATCTTCATCGGCAACACTTCACGAGTCAGAGAGAACGGAAGTCTTCTTCTCGCGCAGAGACAATGACTTAATTAATATTAACCGATCCGCGGATTTGAAGAACAATGTTGCTATCCCTCTTCCCCGCGTCATTCCCCTCTTTGTCGAGGCATCGAGGAGGATGAGAGCTGCATGTACGTAGGGGCGATAATTCATGCTCAACGACGACAATGAGCCCCGAGAAAAACGCGACCGCGCGAAAAACGAGCACTCTCGTGCCGCGATTTCTCGCGTATTAGCCACGAGAAAAGCTGGTCACGTACGGCGGTAAAGCCTCTGGGAGAAGCCACTCGGTTTGTGAAAAATATACCGCTTTCTGATCACGTCGGAGGACTTTCCCTCTCTTGTTGAGTCTCTCTCAGACGGATCGCGTCATATCTCTTCCGCTCGTTCGTCTTTCCTCTATGAACAACGTCTGAGTATTTCGGAAGGGCTTTCATGTATCCCTCGATGTCGAGACAGGCGCATCCAACACGCGAGTACGGGGAGTGTACACAAGACGGCAAAGAACCGAGCTTGCCAAGCGTCCGTTTCATGAGAATGGCTGATAATCGCCACTCAATGGCTATTTATAGCATAAGCCAACGGTCCGATCGATTTCATGAACGACTTTAATCGTCGTTAATTGATTCCTTCTGTAATTGAAACCTGGAACTGAAGAGGCGAGGAAAAGCTCGTCAACCATTCGTTCCATTCCATGTAGTAGCATCTCAAAATCATGATGGATGTTATCGAAGCTGATTGTGAGTCTTCTCAGCTACATACATTGTCTCCGCGTCATAAAAAAAAATAAATGTTGCAAAAAAATTGTTAATGTCCAATGATAATTATTTAATTTGCTAGTGCAAATCCTAACAATCGAAGAAACAGAAATATCCGTTCTATGTAATAGTATCTCAGAATCATGGTGGATACGAAGCTGATTGGAGTCTTCTCAACTACATACATTACCTCTGCGTCATAAAAAAAAATTATTGTTGCAAAAAAGTTGCTAAATGTCTAATGATAATTATTTAATTTGCTAGTGCAAATCTTAACGATCGAAGGAACATAACTTGTGTGTTGATGACGCAAAAAAGATGTATATATCTCTCTAACTACATTTCTCGTTCATTTAATTCCAAGAATGTTTCATGAAGCATTCGAAGCAGGGAGTATCGGTCGCTGCGGAAGTTGGGTGTAATTAAGCCCTTGTATAAAACATCGTTAACCGCAGGAGACGAAGGGGGGAAAGAGGAGGGAGAACGTTGTCTAGCGATCAGGTCGTCGGACGCCGTACACGTGGCACGCCGTGCCGGTGCGGTGTGAAAGCAGCTTAAAGCCGCGCCACGTGGTAGTAACGTGCCGGTGATAGTGATGGTAGCGGCGGCGGTGGCGGCGACGGTGGTGGTATGGTCTCAGACGGGTGCGGTCCATGACGGTGGTCGATGAGAGAGCGAAAGGTTGCCTGGCAACCCTCATACCCCGTGCGATCCGCGCACCGGCATTCCCCGGTAGATTTCGCCTTTCGTCTCAACCGTTGGGGGGGTCGTAGGGGACGGGAGGCGGTTTGCGGGAGTGGCTTGCCGTTGGCTTCGGGTGTAACCTGTTGAGTCGTATTGATCCCGACGGTTCTACCATCTTCTTCTTATCTTCTTTTTCTGCTTTTCCTTTTCCTTTCGTCGCTGAGACGAGAAGAAGAGAGAGAGAGAGAAACCACCCCGCGTGGCCAAAGAACCCGGAAATACCCCTTGGTACTTTAACCTTCTCGTCCCCTACCGTTGCCACCGTCGTCGTCGTCATCATCATCAGCTTGTGCGAATGATTGCCGTCCAACCGTCGCTTTCATGAAATTTTGCATTTTATTCGCATCTTGCGAGGTGTTTAACATCCTCGAGTCGTGGGCGTAGAATTTAAACTGATCTCCGCGGGTGAGTAAACGAAGCTCGGTAAATTTTATTTCGGTAACTCACAGCGAGATCCCACGGGGGTGGCGATGTTATTTCGGTATCCCCCGGCGAGAAGAAGGAGCGCGCAAATATTTATCGTGTAAAATCTTACTTAGGTACTACTCCTCAGCAATTCCTTACGGTCAATTGACCGTAATCGTCGTTCGTAATCGTCGAATCCCCATTATCCTCGTTCTAAAACGCAGCGTAATGAATTTAAAAAAGGAACCGTAAGGGCGCCGCAGACATGCGTCCGCTTCTCGTAAAACGGTTTTAGCAATATATAAGCAATAATGTTAATGACGCTCGCTTCTCAGCTATTTAGATGCCACGGTCGTAACGCCGCTACTTATCGGATTTGTACTGTTTCGAGGAACGTATACACATGCCCTGAAGATGCCGTTCGCGTTTACGAGCGTAACATCTTTGCGCGAGACATTAACTCGCTTATACACGTGATACCACGATAAAGCTGTCTAAACTCGCAAACACGCCCCTTCAGCGCCGCGTTATTGTCGGTTGAGCATTTTTGCACGCTAAAGGCGCGCTCTCACCCGCCTACATTCTGTCGCTTTAACGATAAACCGCTGCAAAATTCAAAATCATTATCGTGCCGAGCGTTGTGCCATGAAACTTAATACAATCACGCGCACAATAGAATATTAATTCATGTATGTGAAGATAATAACATCAGGCATTCAGGTAAAGGAATAGCTTTTATATATCGTATGTGTTGTTAAAACGCTTCAGCCATCATGCATTTGAACGTGATAATTATAAAATCCCTCAGTATATCGAAACGAGCGGAATCATTTATGGTAATGATTTACGATAATGGCTGTGGAGGGGGGGGGGATATTAAAGAATTAAATAATAGCGCGCGACCGAACGTAACGACTATCTTTAATATCGATATGTATTTACAACGAAGGAAAGAGAGAAGCAATTGATAAAAGGGAAGAGAGACAACACCGCATATCGCGTATAGTCGAACATAACAATTACGTTCGTGAGTATATCGAGTCCTTCAAGTCGTGATAAAGGATATGAGCGTGAGGCAAGGAGGTGTAATTAAAAAGTCCAATTCATCATCTCTTCCTTCCCGTATCTTTCCCGTGGGGAAGAGGGAAAGAGGGAGAGCAATACTCTGGCGCTCCCCCGAAGAAGAAGTACAAATATAAAAGGGGGATTCACTCGTCGACTTACCACACCGCCGCCGGCGCTGTGGAGCAGCAGGCTTTTGCCGGGCGTGAGATGGGCCAGCTCAAACAGCAGGATGTAAGCCACGGTGTAATTCATGGTGATGGCGGCCGCGTCGAGGTAGCTCATCCCGGACGGTAGCGCGAAAACGGACGTCGCCGGTACGGCGACCAGCTCCGCCCACGCTTTGTGATCGGGAAGGGCGACCACTCTATCGCCTATCTGTGAAAGAAGAAAAGGAAAAACCGTCATGTGCGTGTCAAGATGTAAGATAAAGCATTTATATCACAGCTTTCAGATCACTTTCAAGGTACCCTTATTTTCTCAGGAGGTACGTACACGATACCTTCAGGATTATGCTCCGCGCGTAAAATTTCTCGCATATTTACCGGATCGTCGCTGGATAAGGAAGGTTCAACGATTTTACACTTTGCACCCTTCTCGAAGACAGGGGCGCGCCCGTCTTATCGAATTAGGCCTCCCGCTGTAAAGCATCTTGATAGGCAGAGGGCAAGGCAGGAGCACAAGCTGACATTACTTCCGACCCGTGTGCTCGAAAGGAGCGAACTGTCTCCCTCCCCTCGATATCCCTCTCTGACAAGACAAGGCAGCCGGTTCTACACGTGGCCGGATATCTGACCCTAAGCGCCTCGAGAAGCTCGCTCGCTCGCCTCCTTCTGAAGGACCCCGAAAAGACTTTCGCGAAAATAGACCACCCTGCACGCAGCTTCTTCATACGACGGCGCCTAGCCGGCGAAAAACACATCGCAAAGAAATTCCGCGGGCTTGAAGCCAATTCTCTCCGTAATGCGTATAACGTTAAATGATAACGGGGATACGCCTTGATATTCGACCTTACTTACGAAGCGACCATTAACATAGCTTCCTGACGCTTTACCACGTCGGAGATATGGGATACTTTTGCGTTCATTTTTTTTCCCTGACGTAAGGACGTAAGTTTAATAAGCGAAACGATCGCGCGCGTGGGGAAAGTAGCCTCTCGTTTTATTTACGGCCCTCGTAGTCCGGTCGGGGGAACGCGTTTCGAGTGCTTTCAAAATAATTCAGCGTTGAGGCGAACGTGACGTCAATGCTGAAAATCGATACTGAACCTACTATTTCGATACGCAAAAGACGGCCCCATCGTACGAGCGAATCGAATTAGCGTGTTACTGGGCGTTTACGGATCGAAACCTCCCCGTCGAATCCACGGAGGTGATTTTACTCCGTCGAGATAAAGGGAAGAGACTGCGCCTTGTAATTCAGTTACACGCACTTCCGACTGCAGGCAAAGTTTCCGGCGCAAACAAGATCTATATTTCCGCTCGCGCGCATTTCGATATTACCAATAACATTCTGTTTACGGCGCAGTCATTAATCTTCCTCGGACCCGCGGAGAACAGCAGGAGCGAGCGAGTCCGCCCTCGCAATCCGCGAATTTTATTTTTACCTCGTAATGAAATTCCGAATACACATAGAACTTAAAGAACCAAACTTGTTTACAATTTAAGTTTCGCGCACTCGTAATCAGATTCATTAAAAGTTCCATGCTTGTACTTACTTTGAAATTCTCGACCCCCTCGCCGACTTGCTCAATGTCACCCGCGCACTCCGAGCCCATGATGAACGGGGTCTTTGGGGGCGAGTCGATCGCGCCCTGTCTAGCCATCAAATCCTGGAAGTTCAATCCGCTGAAAGAAACGAAAGAAACTTTGTTAAATATTGCGTGCAATTTGGACGTAGCTTATCCAATCGAAAAATCTTACTTCAAGCCGCGAAACGTATCATATGATAAATCATCGAAAATTGTTGTAACCAAGACCAGTTAATTCTGTTCTGGATCTCAGCATCCGTACGTGTTATTTTCTACCATTAGCGTGATAGCCATCGTTAACGTGACACGACGAACGATGCTGTTCTTCGAAAATTATTATCCCGACGCTGACGCAGTCAGGGATTTCGTTCCGATCTCAGTCCTGCGGGACACACACGGCAGGCATGCTCGTTTTCAGCGGAACGCCGATAGTCCCAGGAGGACGGGATCTGATCGTAAAATCCTACACGTTTACCGCATAGAATATTGTACCTACGCGTGCTTGCGCTGGAAAAGGGGCTGAAATAGAGACCGTCTCACGTGGCAACGAGGAGCTCCTCGCGTAAAACGCACGTGTAGTAGTTACCTTCGCCGGTGCCTAACAGGCCGGACTGACAGGGAGGGTACGAAGGCGCCGCGACGCCTAGACCGATGCCTGGCGTCGCACGCAACGCGAGCACGACGGGCGTCGCGGCGACGTTACTCATCGGGGCATCGGGAAATATTTACTATTGGTGCCCGCCGACGAAAAGTTCGACGGCATTTCGTCGAAAATTGTCAGACAAACGACAATTTGCGTGTCGACGTATCGTATCATTTTGTACACGAGTACAAGGCCAGAAAGTTTAAATTAATGACAAAATGATAATGAGAAAGTTGTCTGGTAAAATCTGGTAAAATGACTGAAATGAAATAAAACATAATAAAGAAAATCTGGAGGAAGGGGGGAATTAGGATAAGGAGATAAGGCAAGTAGATGTAAAAGAAGAAAAGCTTTAAGGACACTCGGGATGTTAAAAGAAGGAAAATTATAGAAAATTGTGAAATTATAGAATTAGATAATTTTTATACTATTATTAGAATTTAGAATTTTTATTTAGAATTAGAATTTTATATTATTATTAGACTATTACTAGAATTATTATAGAAAAGTGTGAAAGTACGTGAATGAAGGAAATGAAGGAAATGATTTTAAGTTTTGATGTAAATTAAATCCTGGTTCTTGATTATGATAAAAATGTTGAAGTGAATAAACTATCTATCTTATAAAGAAAATCCAACAAATTAGGAACAAAAGGGCGTGACAGAAATATTACGTATATATTTAATTTCATTCATTTCGGTTGTTTCATTCATTCCAAATAAAATTGTCGGAACGATCGGCTTAAGAGGCGAATATTTCGTTTTCGACGGGCCGACGTTTGTACGGCGCCTCTCGCGAGATATGTCGTAAATTGTTATCAATTTACACGCGATACAGCACGTAATTTCCTGGTGCACCGAGCACCACGTGATGAATCACCGCGTACTCGATGAAATCTCGTCCAAGGTTGGCGAACGTATCAGAAATGCCCACGCAGCCGCTCTCTTGTCGCGCTGCGCATTATCAGATTTTTCCATCTCGCTCATAAACGCTCCTTCCTCTTTCCATCGCGCGCGGGCGCACGTGTCCGCGGTGCATCTAAATAAAATTAGAACAAAGAAAAGAAAGCAGCAAGAGTTGACGGATATTTCTGTTGACGGACAAGGAGAATGAATCATTCGCGAGGAGGTACAGTTTCAACCCGCCGGGCTATTTACTGTACTATAGATGCGTTGCAGCTGGTTGCCTGTACCGTACGATAGCCACGCGTTTCGCCGCGATAACACGACGAAGGAAGTTTGCGGTCATGAACGATACACCCGCGCGGGCAAGCAGAGTTCCGTGACGATTCTCACGGGACGACCGCACATTGTCCCTTTCTGAATTTCACGGCTCTCGGCTGGGCGATTAAATCGTTTCGTCACACGACGTGCGACGGGTCCGAGGAGAAGCAAAAACGGGAAACCGCCCGCGCGAAACGTCGGGACGTCGGCAACGTGTGTGTGTGTGTGTAATCGCAGACGCGAGGTAACAAGTTTACACGGGGATTACACCTAATGCCGCGGTACGCAATAAATCGGGTGGATCGAAAGGCGCGCATTTCGCCGCGTGTCCAACAACGTGACAGGCGGGATGCGTACGTACACGGGCACGGGTGGGCCGACGACGGAGGGGAGGACATATACGTGGGAAACACGCGCGACTTACGCATCATTTGCCGGGCTCCGCGCCTGGATAACCGTGGACGGTACTCCGCGCTCTCCCCCGCACGCCGAAGGACGACGTGAAGCGAAACGAGTCGAGGCACAATGATTCTATTCCCGCGGCTTATTGACAGGTACGGGCGTCCGCGCGAAACGCCAATCCGAAACGCCGCATTGGATTAAGCTGATTCCATTAAATCCCGTCGGCCGAGGCCGAAGTATTTCGCGCGCTGTCGCGGCGCGGCGGGCGGACCTCGCCACCCCGCGCGCGTAGGGCGTGGCGGAAAAATCCATCGTTTCTAAAATTAGCGATTTTAAATGGCCGTAAAAACTTTGCCGGGGACGCGCGCGCTCCGGCACGAGGGTCCTCGCGATTAATGTACCGCGGTACCCCGCAGTAAAACGCAGCGACATAAAGTTACGCGGAACTCCTTCCCGGGCTCTTGCCCGCTTCGACATATGGTTTCAGTCCGCGCAAGGGTCCACTGTGTAATCGTAGCGTGAAAATCGTGACAATTGCGGCGCATATATCACCCAGAGTTCCAAAACTACCTCTCCGAGGAAAATTTTACTAAAAAGCCTATATTATGCGCGACATGGCGTTTTAGTTAAATTTTCCTCGGAGAGGAAGTTTTCGAACGTAACCCAGGAATGGAGAAATTTGGAAGTTTAAGAGAAAAGAATGATGGTGCAAGAATCAGAAAATTATAAAAATTATAAAAATTTATGTATATATATATATATATGAAATGTGACAGCCTATGTCACGCGTATCGACGTTTTTCCATAGAGTCCCGCGTAGAATTTCCACGCATGGAACATCGATATTTCTCAGCGTACATAATAAGCCTTCGTCGAGCGAGGCGTGCTTTTAACCATTCGCCGGCGACCACCCATCGTTCTATCAGTCGCTAATACAAACTCGTTGAGCGCAAATGCGACAGTTAAACGTAATAAAGCCGCGGACGCAACTGCGGACGAAAACAAATTCCGTCCCACAAAGATAAAACAACAGCGGCGGCGTCGGCAGCCTGATGTGGCGTAATGAAATTCTGGTCGCGACGCGTCGTACTTGTCGTCGCAGTTAACGGCAGATAAACGCGTGATTTAGAGCGTGATTTAGAGCCGATCGCGCCAACGCGAGACGCTTTCATTCACCTTGTAAGACACCATATTGCCGTCCATTACTTTCACCAATTTGTCGTACTTAGGGTCGTTTCCGCTCCTTCCGGCGCGTCGGAGCCCGGAGAGCTGCACGATCGCGCGCGATTCGCGCCGGGAGAAAAACGGTCCGTTCCGGCCGGCAGCAGAAATTTCTGCGTACCGTCATTAACCCTTTCGGGGTTAATGTCGGTATGCCAGCGTGCTAATAATATCCGCCGCGCGGATAATTAGCGAGTAATGTAGCGACGAGCGATAATTAAGGAAAGCGATCGATTACATGCGATAAAGAGCGAGCGCGGTGAAGGGCCATTAATCGATTGGAATTTACACTAATAATTTAATTCGACGGGTATCGCGGGCTCGGAGCTGTTGGATTGTGTGTAGAACGCCGGTCAAATATCGCTCGCGTATCGAAGCGATACGATAAACTCGGGCTAGTTTTAATAACGGAAGTGGACTGCAGGAGAAATGCATTTGCGCCGAGTAGTGCGGGCCCTCTGTTCCCTCGGTAGCCGGCGATTTTTACCTGAGGACTTCGCCTCGTGGGAACCGGAGTAACCATGATTCGACGATTCGCTCGTCGTGGGGGAAAAGGGGAATGGGAGAGAAGGAGACAGGGACAAGGAGAAGCTTTTCGAGCCGAAGAAATGCTCTCGCGGCTCGCGATCGCTTAATTTCTCTAAATTGCGTCGAATTGAGGGGAATAATTTTCTCCATTCTTGGCAAGAGGCAATTGAACCAGGCGGACAGGACCGGACCGGACCGGACGGCGACATGCAACGCACCCCAGGGTCACACACAAAGCCACATAAAAGCCGACGCGGAGACACGCACGGTATACAGGGTGTCTCCGATCGACGGTCATGCCAAAGTGGAGAAAGAAATTCGAGTTGGCGGATCTCTCCGATCTCATCGTCGCGAAAAATACAAAGGCCGTCTGAAGGCCGGCTTTTAACGGCCGACTAGCTAATTATTTCCAGACGCAGCCCCAAAGAGAAGTGCCGTTGATCGGAAAATACTGCCCGTGTACGGACAGTTTCAAGTGCGAGAGAGCCAAGACCCTTTGACCCGCGCGCCGCGGCCGTCCCACGCGTGTGGAACGTGCGATTCTCCGCGGATATATACACGTCAATCGATCGTCCTCGGAAGACACCGAGGCGCCTACGGGGGCTACGTAATCGTACGGCGAAATCAGATGTACGAATCTCGCGTGACTCGGGATCGGAGCCGACGTCCGGGCGAGTGAAAGTGCACCCGAACCGCGCCGCTGTGGTATTTTCTATACGCGCGCGTGTCGGAAAAGTACGCTTGTACGGCGTATGTAGGTATTATTACGTAGCGCAGCATGGTGCACTCCCTCTCTTTCTCTCTCTCTCTCTCTCTCTCTCTCTCTCTCTCTCTCTCTCTCTCTCTCGCTACGCAGTGACAGTTTGCGCGCCGCGGTCATTACGTTGATATCGACGTCGTTACCTTATCTCGAGGATAGGTGCGAGCAAGTTTCCAAGTCGTATCGCGACTTTTTTCCATCTCGAAAGAAAAAAAAAAAGAGAGAAAAAAACGCGCGAGTAAAAAGCGCGAAGGAAAAAGAAAAGGGCACGAATTAAACTCAATTTAGGGTACGAAGGGCCGGCACGCGCGAATTGACGTGAACGCGTATGAATTATGCAGGGAACGGAAGGGCTATAAATAGCGAACGGAATATTACGCGCGCACGGTCGCCTCTCGCGATTTGCCTCGCAAAGTCCGCGGGATAAGCGAGGCCGGTCGAGCAGGACGGCGGCGGCGGCGGCGAACGTCAATATCTCTCCTGCGTCCGGCTACTTCATTATTCGAGATAAGCCGGGCTTTGATTTCATTAACCTAAATCTTCCACGTGGGAGGGACGGGCGGCAACAACAAGGAGAGACGCGAGCAACGAGGCCGTAAACAATGATCTTTCCCGTAGAAGCGTGCGATTACGAGCGAGTAAAGTCAACGCGAGAATGAAGTCAACATCGATGGAGATACCAGCGAGAGTTAACACGACACGATACAGACCACGCTCGGCGAATTATTTATCGTTGCATCACCGAGTGGACGAACACGAGAGAGAGAGAGAGAGAGAGAGAGAGAGAGAGAGAGAGAGAGAGAGAGAAGTTCGCAATATCATCAAACTATCGAGAATGAAACCGTCGAGAAGAATCGGCCGAGGAATTTCGTCGGCGGAATTTCAACGGCCGCGCCGCAATTGCGACGGTCATTTCTCTCGGAAAGAGACGCGGCGAGGGATAAGCTCGTGACTTAAGGGAGCGGAAAAATACGGGGAGTGCGAGCGCACTTGGAGCAAAAATGCGCGGTACCAATTTACTGTACACACACGCGCGACAGATGACCCCGTCGGACGGAGTTATCAATTGTTTTCAAATGGGGGAAGGGGAAGGGCTACGAGGGGATACCGATATAGAAGTGTTTCTCTTTGTTACATTTTTTTTTTATATCATCTTTAATGAGAGAGAGAGAGGCTGCTGCACTTTTATGACGGTCTGCATGTAAGCCGCGACGGATTACTCTGTGTAGACGGTGACTCGCGCGAAACGGATCGCAATCAGGCGGATGTAACGGTGAGAAAAGTATGTACGTGGAGAGCCGACGTATAGGGAGGAGAGGTTAAAGCACGGATTAGTTACGCATGCGAGGATAAAGTGTGATCCGCTACGCGAAGATCTAATCTCCTGCAGCTATGTTCTTAACACGCGGCGTTCGATTTAGATTCATGCGGCGTTATGCTAACGCAAGCGCCTCGGGACGAAAATATAACGAGCTACTTCGTCACGAGGCATATCTGCGAAACGATAAATGTCGTTAATAATTAAAACGCGTGAATCAGATTAGGTACGTGTACGGCTGAAGTTTCTTGGCAGCCGACACGAGCGAACAGAATCGAACCCGCAAGACAACAGCTGTGGCGTCAAACGCGCGTACCGTCATATCGTTTTTGTGACTCACTGAGCGGAGCAGCAACGTTGACATAAGTGTCGCTTCTTCCTGCGACCGCAAGTCGTCTCGGTGTAATATCTTTGCGGTGTAAATAACTCCTATATATCGACTCGGCCATCAATCCCGATATCTCAAGTCACGTGAATTCTTGCATCCGCAATTCGATAAGCATCACGTATATAATTTTCGTCATTAACTCCTTAGTCTTTCGATTCGATAAAAATTGCGTTACAGACTGCGGATAAAAATATCCGTCTTTGTATTCGATACAAAAGAAAATGTCGAGTAAGATCCGCCGATCTGCAGCGATCAGCAAATCTATCGGCGATTCGTACAGACGCGAAAGATGACGCATCACGTTGATTACGCTTATTGACTGGAAAGGATAGAAATACTTTGTAATCAAAACGATAATCCGAGTCGCGACGATTAGTCGTTCGACTTCTCCGTTCTACCGCGCCAGCGATATACGATCCACGTGAATCATACATACACGGAAAAAATAAGTTCATTAAATTTTATGTGACTAGTTATCGACTTTTGGACAGGACCGTGAGAGACTGTTATTCTAATACAGAATTTTAATAATTCTATGACTTCTTTTTAGTATTTTCAAGATGTCTAGGATTTTATGTATTTTTTACAAAAAAAAAATACATAAAACTGTTTAGAAATTATGCTCTATCCAAAAATGAATGATTGTCAGACAAAATTTAATAAACTTATTTTTTCCGTGATACGCGCGCGATGAAAAATTCCGTCACAGACAAACTACGGTGGCGGTTGCTGCATATTTTAAGAATCGCTCTATCGACGGTCTACGCAACCGTGGCGAGGCCTCCCTAGGTGATACGCGCCCCTTTGTTGTTCATTTGCTCCGCGAAATCGCCACGATGCAAATATGCGAGCGAAATGCAATCATTGTATATGAATCGCTGAAAATTAAAGTGGTATAATTCATTTTCAGAGATTATAAAAGACAAGAAGAAATATATAAATTGCTAAAATTTCTTTACATGAAATTTAAATATTTCTTTTGTAAATTTTATTAATGAAACCATTAATTGTTGGAGAATCTGAATTTACATTCGACCAAACAAAACTTTTTGTTTCGCAAAATAAAAAAATTGTGTTATTTCGTTTTAGTTTTCAATAACTTAGATGCATCTCGCAACGGAGACGCAAGAGGAACCTGCATGGTACGGAGAAAATCGGACAAATCTACAATATTCTCTCAATCAATGTAAAATATGTAGTCATCTCTCATTTCTTTATTATAAAGTTCACAACTGATATCATGCCGGCGATTCAACGTTTAACGCGCGCAAAGGAATCGAAAACAGAAACTGATTAATCGTGTTGTGCGGCTGCGTTGAGATAAAAAAACGATAACGGGCACGCAGTTTATTTCCAAGTTTTCAGGCAAAACATTTCTGCCGATCCATGTATAATAATGACCTACGTTACAAGCAATAATTTTCAGTGTGATTCACCCGACGGTACGTACGCACCGATAGATCTATGGGATGTCCGTATTGATCGAACCACACCCGTATTTCCTACACCCTCTACCTCGCTTCCACCCTTCCTCCCTTCCATCCCGCCGCCCCGACACGCACGCGGATGTCAACGTAAATGCGTGCGCACAGAAATCGGCGTAATCGTACCCGAAATTCGTACCCGAAAAGCTCCAAGTCACGCATTGATTTAGCCTTAAAATTTCGTCCTGCCCACAACATTCTGAGAACATTTCTGAGACAAAGAATTATTGCAGGAGCATAATATTGTTGTTTGGGGTAGGAAGTTTTCTTGAATGTCATCGTCACGATCGTCGAATAGATTGCCAGCGATATCCATAAAAGCGCGTCCACTTCAGAAATGGACTTGACGTCGACAGCTGCAGCGGGCACTTATGCACTTTGCGATTATTCCGCGAGTGACATTATGTCGTAATGCTACCGAGATCGAGCTAAGTTGCAGAGACCAAAAATACAAAGTGTTGAGGATCTTTACGGAACGTAACATTTAACACGGTTAAATAAAGAATCAAATTTAAATTTATTTAACCAATTCCTCGAGTAAAATGAAACTAAAGAAGATTGTGTTATTTTTAATTATTATATATGAAATTACTATTTTAACACAAAATATGTAGTTAGCATGTTATTTAATTCTATGTTTTAGCTTAATTAATTAACGATATGTAAAGTAAAAGCAATGGCGAACCCAAGGAGTGGTTAAAAATTACTCAAATTGAGTGTAATTTAACAGTAAAGAATCAAAGCTCTTAAAGATTCGGAATTTTATTTAATCAATTCCTCGAGTTAAGTAAAAGTAAAGATTTTGTTACTTTTAACTATTACATGTGAAATTACTATTTTAACAAAACACGAATGTTTTGAATCAAAGCTCTTAAAGGTTCGGAAATCGAGGTTCCAATGGCCAGCGAATCCAAAAAGACTCTCAAAATTAACTTTGACGACCGGGACTTACAAATGAGGATATCAGACTTTTTGAGCAGTCCAGATTCAAAATCCCTGTGGCAATTAAAACCTGCGGGTAATTCCTTCTTGCGCCTTACCACGGCAGCCGATTGCGCGGCTGATAGGCTACGCGCAAATAGTGCGTGAATGACCGGACGCGATCTCGCGTGTAGGTAGACACACGCACGTAAATTCCCGGCGTATTTGGAATTTATGCGGGCGAAAGCTCGCGCGCTCGCGTTTTCGTAGAAGCGCTGCCCAATGAAAGGCGCCATTGTATCTGTCCCGTCGAGTTTATCATGCTAATGAGGTCTTAATATCGCGTTATGGGAAACTTTGAACGGATACCATTCAGCGGACGGCGATACGCCACCGCGATCCGCGTGTGCGCTTCTCTCCCTTTTCTCCCCCCCCCCCCGTTCTCTTTCTCTTCCCGTATACTTTAAGGCGTTTCCAACACTCGCCTTTCATCGCGCGCACGTCTTTTTTTTTCCCCGTCGCTTCCAATTTCTTACGGGGACGTCACGAAGAGAGCGAGAGAGGGAGGAGGGTATATTTGCAGAATATAAAAAGAGATTACAGAATAGCGGGTGAACTCCGCTCCGAAATGACACAAATGTTTATATATACGTCCTCGCTGCTTCCTCCGTTAGAGAAGGAAACGACCGTGCAAACGAGAATACGTTATTGGATTCTCGGGACTACTTGAGAGTTTAAACTGGAGTATCCAGAAGAAGTCGTCCGCAAGCTCGCTTTCTTTCATCGTCGAGGATATCTATTATACATGAAATAAGGTGGTTCATTGGACTTTATGCTGTCTCACTGAGTGAGACACGAGCGGAAGATCTGTTTTATTCAGGAGTAATCGCCCATTTCCTACGGCGAATAGATTCAGCATGAGTAATCAAGAACGTGATACGTAGAATACGGGAAACTACCCGCGAGTGCAGTTGCTCACATTAAAAATTCAATGTTGAAGAAAAACGAATATGAAAAGTTTTGTAGAAATTTAAACTACAGTTTTATAAGTTTCGTTAATATTATTTTAGAAGACTATTTGAGAGATCTTAATCAGACAATAAATGAAATTTCACGTTGCCGAATTTCCGGGGATGTTATTTACTTTCGTCGAGCAATATTTTTTTACTGGAAATTTATAACAATATAGAAGCTCCTTTTGTAAAAATAAAAACAATAGTAAAATATAGTTGTTAAAAGAATAGCATTAATCTAAAACGTCCCCGTGGCGATACGCGCTTTTAATGTTGCATCCACTTTCGGACGCGACATCTTAAATTCGACATTTCCTGCGACGAATAACCCTTTCACTACAAAGGATGCGTGCATACGCCCAAATGGAGTTCACGCTCACATGCGAGGAGCGCGTGAACGCGCGCGCTCGGCTAAAATGGAAGAATTGCCTGCAGGCTTGCAACGGCAAAGATAAATCAAAAAAGCAACGGCGCATTGTTCGCGTAATTAAATCAACGTAACAAAAGTCCATAGAATCCCCCTTTTGCGTTGTATAAATTCATGCTTTTTAAAATTGGAATGAATTGGTGTCTTCGAGAGGATTATTGGCGATTCTACGATAGCGGAGAGCGGAGGAGGACGTCGAGACTTTCGAAAGGCGGTCGCGTAACGTAAAGAGGAAAAGATACGAGTTATCAGCATTGCACCGGCATTTTATTGAAACGGCAAACTAAACGGCACTCTGTTTAGCCGTCTGTCTCGTCCCGCGCGCGCGCGCGCGACGTCGGGGGTGCTCGCAGCTTAATGAACGTGTCTGCAGCGAGGCAGACAAATTTATTCGCCGGCATTGGCAGCGTGATATCTTTCTATGGGGGCTATTTTCTCATCAATCCAATAGCTTTTATAAAACGTGACTCACGCGTGAAAAGGTCCGCGCGCCAGCCTTTGGCGAATCCGACGGTTCGCCATCTCCCCCGTGCACCATCATCATCGCGACTGTCCCTGGCCGCGCGAGATAAAGCCGGCTCTCTTTCAGGATATGATACACGCGCCGAGGCCGCGATATATGTACGTATCATCCTTCTTTTTGTAATTGAAAACTCGAGCCAGCATCTCCTTGCATGTAACGTAGTAAACAGCCGGTCGAGGGCGTCATGATTCACGAATTCACGCGGCAACGCCCGCGTTTTGGAAATTGATTGATCGACCATTGATGATCGAGCGTCGATCGACAGCCGGCGTGCGTGGCGGACGGGACGTCCAGAGGCGAGGCACATTGATAAATTCTAATGTGAGAACGCAACCCGGGGTCCCGCTTCGGCCGTTAAAATCATTATTCGGATGTATTTTTCGTCACGCCCCTCTTGCGCTTTGTGTTGTCGTTAAACGAATATCAAGTGTCACCATCAAGCGTATTTTTCGACTATTTAGCGCGATAAGTGCTCGAGGATGACGCTGCTCTTAAAAAAAAAAAAAAAAAAAAAAACGATCAGATTAGTTGATAAAAATTTGACGTACGATAGTCTCGATCTAATGAGGTGTGGATAGCCCAGCTTCTACATTCATGTTTCTCAATTCCTCTCGTTTAGACGATTAGGATCGTAATCGCTGGCCACGATGACCCGCATATATCGCGCCTTGTAGCGTAATCACCGAAGTTTTCGTAATTTATCGTGGGAAAGCGGGAGCGGGCGGTCGAACAATCTGGAAAACTTGCGTCGACGCCGTTTCGTGACAAAAGATCGGAAGTCGCATCTAGCCCTCTCGACCCTCGCGCGCGTCTCCGCGGCGGCAACGGCGAGTGCGGGCGAAGTATGTGCATTGCGGAGGACGCTCCAAGTCGCGCCGTGCCGCACCCTGTCGCGTATTTTCGTGACAAAGGTCCCCGACGAGAGTCCATATGGGCGCCGCTCGTCTCGCTCGAAAACGTGACCTTGCGATCCCGAGTCTCGCGATTCGACGAAAACACCGAGAGGCGAAAATCCGCTGTCGAAATTTACGCGTGATTTCGGTGCGCGCTATCTGAAAATTCACGCTCGTTTGGAGAATAGCGGCAAATCAATCGACCGGAGCGGCGACGTTCTCTCGGGAATTTCCGATATCGAAAGCGCAATGGTACATACATATACACACACACACACACGCATACACACACACACACACACACACACACACACACACACACACACACACACACACACACACATATATATATATATATATATATATATATACATATATATACAGACAATGGCTCGGCCGCTTGCTCGCTCGCAGGTACTCGCAGGCCGGTCAAAACTGCGCGCGAGCTGGAGAAACGCTCCAGCGGTTTAATGGGGAAAATATGGCTCCTATCGGCGTTCCATCTAACGGCACGGGGCCAGCGCTGATACCGTTGCGTAGGGAATATGGAGCGGAGAAGGCTCGGAGTCTCGCGCGCGCTCGCTCGCTCGCTCGGAGAAAGGGCGGAAGGACGAGGCGAGAAAGCGCGTGGAAAAACTCACCAGGCTTTGACGCGTATGAGGACCTCTCCCTCGCCGAGGGTGGGCTCCGGCTTCCTCAGGGCCTTGACACTCTTGAGGCCGCCGAAACCGTTGAGCACGATCGCCCGCATGTCCTTGGGCTCCGGCGTGGTCTTCTCCTCGCCGTTCTCCTTGGGCTTCTCGCCCTCGCCGTTCTCCTCGACCTTCTTCTCGTCCTCCTTGCGCTCCTTGGTCGGCTCGTCCTTGGCCGGCGGCGGCGACGCCGCCGCCGTTTCCTGCGGCGGCTTCTCGCCCTCGGCGCCGGGGCTGGTCTCGTTCTTGTCCTCTGCCATCTTTTTTACGTCCTTTTCCGCTCTCAGACGCCCTGTAACTCTCAAGCTCGCGCGACGTCCTTTACCGCGAGACTGAGGATCTCAGGCAGCCGCGGCGGGGCGACGTCAAGAAAGGGAGCGTGCGTCGTACCGTCCGCGATCGCGAAGCGACGGACGGAGGAGACAGAGCGAAGGAGAGAAGGAGAAGGAGACAGAGAAAGAGAGAGAAAGAGAAAAGAGAGAGAAAGGAGGGAGAGAAAGCGCGCCCGTCCGTGTGGAGTGGTCCGCTCGACTTCGCACGGTACAACGTTTTACAATCCGCCGCGTACGCGCTCCATGAAAGCCAACGTCGTTCTGTGCGAAATTCTGCGCCACTGTACAATGCGAAAGCCGCCTCTCTAACTCATTCTTTTTCTCTCTCTCTCTCTCCCTCCCTCTTTCTCTCTCCGTTCGTTGTATGCCGGCTACGCCGCGCCGGCCGGTTACGCGCGCGGTGTTGCCGTTGCTTAGCAACCGCGCGCCCCTGTCAGCCGGCCAATCGCGCGCCGTCCGCCGCGAGGCACTCGCCGCTCATTCGCCGCGCTGGCCGGCAGGTGCCGCGCCGCGCGCGCGCACGGCTACGGTCGCTTAGTTCGCCGTGGCGAAGTAGTCCCGCATCTTTCTCTCTCTCCGCCCGCGCCCTCCCGCTCTCGCCCCACCGATCGCCGCGTGCTATAACCTAAAAATTTGAAAATGCCCGACTCTGCGGCGGCTTACGAGCCGGCCGCGATCGATCCCCGGCGTACCGCGATGGACGTATGCGCTCTGCCGTAATTACAAATCGCGCGGAGCGGCCAATCTTGATGACGCGACCCATGATAATTGCTATGAATAATGAAGGAAAGGGACGAACGCGACTGATATGTCTTTATACGTGGGCCCGTATTCAGAACTCGTTTCTAAGGATGTTAGCCCATTTTTGTGTCTTTCTATCTTTGTTTTATGTTTACCGAATGATTTAAGATAGAATGACATAAAAACGCGTTCCGAATACGGACCATGGGGTTTCCATCGCGAACGTCCTATCGAGAGAGTCGCGGGTCGACGTCGACGGATCTCACCGCGTTCTTACCACCGGCTGCGATCTATATTGTACTTTTTAGGTGTGATGCAGCAAAATGGTAGCAAACATGTTCGGACGTGTTTCGTCTTAAAAGGAAATTTTTTGAAGGTTGCGGAGGCAACCAATTTTGTTCTCCCACAAACTTTGATTCACACAAAATAATCTTTAATGCACTTCATAATCTTTGTTTAATGGTCCGAAACAGGAGCTGGGAACCAATAAATTACCTGAAAGGTGTGACGCACAGTAGGCGTCGTAGACACGTAGCCCTTAATCCCTGACTCTCGGACCTACGGTTACCATTCGTCCTCTTTTCCCCGGACTGTCCTCTTTTTTTTAGGCGTCCGGGGATATCCGGGGTAATTATGAGCGTCCAAAAAAATATATATATATAAATATAAGAGGCATATATATATATATATATATATATATATATATATATATATATATATATATATATATATATAATCTTTCCAATCTTACAGGAACAATCCCGTTCACCGTTACATGTGATTTGTACGAGCGATAATTATGTCACGGCGATACTTCTCGCCGTGCGCGTCTCCGTGCCGCTAAATGTCGCGGGTGTATTTTCACAATGACGAATGAATTTATCGGCGAGAGACGAAGGAAAGTTCTTCTTGACGCGTCCGAGGCAATGATTCATACGTGATAGAGACGTGTTTCCCCCAAGACTTTGGACGGCCGCTATTGTTTTATTGCCGGCTTTCAACCCTACCCCAGAAATTCCAGATAAGGAACGTCGCTATGATGATGAAGCGGATAAATATCTCTGTTACTTCATGTCTGCTACGTTTTTATTTCCAGTGTAGCCGGAAAATGAAGAAGAGGAGACGATGTAGCCTTGAACATTTAAATTTATTTTATTTATTAAAATAGATTTTTAATGAAATAATAACATAATATAATTTAATAATATAATATAATTTAATATATTTTTAATCCATACAGAGCAAATAGATATGTAAGTTTTCTGTCGAAATCCAAATTTTGAGCGAGCACACTCGTGGGAGCTGGCGGTAAGCAATATGAAAAATCGTACAACACATATGAAGAAGCTTTACATTGGCTAGCAGACACTAGTGCGGATAAAGCGAACATCTTGTGCGCGATGGCCGCGATTGCTTACATGTTTCAAGGGGCAGATGCTGTCAAGACCCTACTATTCCAATGTATACAAATACCGCCTACTGTAACTGGTTCCTTAGCAACTGCCGCATTAGGAATTTTGCATGATGACGACAATTTGACTTCTTTGGTACTGAACGAGTTGAAAGCTTATGAAAATCATCACGAAATATGGCTATCATGTCGCCACATTGGCAGCATACCGTCAAGTTATTCAGGGAAATCTAACTCGAGCTATTCGAATACTCTCCAAACTCCAATACTCCAAAGCTATTTTTAGGCATTCTAGTAACATTGATTGTTATCAAATGATAGATGCCTACAGATTTATCTTTTACAATGTCGATATTGTAGATGATATTAGATATTGGATACGCCTTGTTCGAATTCTATTGAACAAAAATTTGAATATCTTCCTTAAATGTGCTCTAACGACGTTGACGCTAAGCAGAAATACGTCCGTGATATCGCGTATGTTGCTTGCGCATCAGCGTATAGTCACTTTGGTACGAAAGAGGGTCTTAGACAAGCTCAAAAAAATATATTTATGTATCCCACGAATGTTGAGAGCTGGGCTAATCTTGCTAATCTTGCTGCAGCTCTTGTATCCAGGTTGGTATTATTAAAATGCTATATTAATCTTGTTCGTTTTTAACTGAGTTGTCATATGTATTTTGTTTACAGAGATAAGGATTGCTGTTCAATTAATAATCAGTGGATATCAATACACTAATATTAATAATAAAATCGCAATTTCAAATTTCCGAAAATATGTCACAATGGTTATTTCACAATGAGAGAACTTTGCAATCTCTAAGTCAACAAACGATCAGCAGTTTATCAATTTTATTGTGGTTTATCGTAAAGAGTATAACATACTTTTTCTATGATGTAAAATTGTACAATAAATCTAAATTAACTGGAGTAATTTTGTAAATCTCTTATTGAATCTTACTGAAAAATATATAAACATGTAGAAAGGTGCATCATTTAATAAAAACAAACGTTCGTTCATTATCGAAACAAATGATGTTTATTCATTGATTTAATCTTAATTATGTCTCGGGTGAACTAATACCATTAGATTAGACATCGAGACACGTTCTATAACTTCTATACGTGTGGACGCAGTCTCTAAACATACTTACAAAAGATCCCGCAATGTAGAGCTATTATTAGTATTATTACGCGTAAAGTTTCGCTGTCTTTGTCGAAAATTGGTTTGCGGCATCATTCTGTCGGATCTTCTCATTCTATCGATATTTATTTCCGCGCAAATATGATTGTCCAAAGTCTGCAAAAATAAGACATATCGTTTTATTCAAATTCTTATTCTAATAAATATTGAACGATATCTAATTCGTCAAACTGATTTCACATGTACGTAGAAATTCTTTGCATTGTAAAAATAATAGTGTAAGATATAGATTGACGTTCCAGTATGTACGTGACATTATGAATCAATATGAATAATACTGATAAACATATAGAACTGATCGTCTTGGCAGAGTTTACCTCCTGTAAGATGTAATCATCCCTCTTCAATAAAGCAATCAATTTGTAAAGCTCAAAGTCCTTGGGGATGCTCTCTTTTGCCATAGCTTCTTCGAGCTTTTCAATCTGAAACAAACGGAAATAAAACGTAACAATGTGCGCACGTGAGAACTTTGTAGATTGAATACGTACCACATCTATGAAGTAATCTTCTTTGTGCAACGTCGGGCTGTCACGCTCTAATGATGATCTAAATATGGGTACTATGTCAGTAAACCTCTTCATTTCTGTATAAGCCGCAACCTTCATATTTCTTATTTGGATGTATCGAAACTCTCTTACTGAACTCAAAATTTCTATAGCTATATGAGGAACATTTTGTTTAATGGCTAGAGCTGCTAAAAATATGGTGGCTCTACGAATAATTTCAAATCCTTTTTCCGTGAGCTCTTGCCAGATTTTCAAGCCATACTTCAATGTCTCCGGCGTATTCTGGAAACATAAGAATTATTATGCAAAGGCAGTCCTTGGTAAAATTTAATGGCTCTTCGGAAAGTCCGTACCTCCTTGTAACAGGCAGCCATAATTAATATCAATGAATTCCTGGCGTATCCACCATTCGCTATGGGTTTCTTCTTAATTATATCATACACACTTCTCATTTCCGCGTATTTTCCATGCTTATACATTAGAGACAAGAGTATCTGGTAAGAAATTAATTGATCAAAGAACGTCTCAAATTCGGGATTCTTGAAAGCGGTTATGGCAAGATCTGGTTCGTCCAGGTAATAAAAGGTCCGCATCACCACGGGACCGAAGGTAAAAGTGCTAAATCTCATATCCTTGGCTTGTGAGTTAAATTTCGTCAGCATTTTCATAAGCAGTTGAGTATCTTTCGGGTTCTTTTCAGCTAAGTGCAACATGGATTTCAGATCTTCAGAAAAGACCATACTCGAGTCTGTGTTGCACACTTCCTCCATCTTGCTGCGGAATGTAGTTTCCACATTTAAGAACTGATTGCGGAAGTTTAATCGCGCATTTTCGTAGCCTTGCAGACCCAGGCTGTTGGCCGAATATAAGTATCTGCAAGCTGCAAAGTAAAAAGACGTACATCTCGACAGATGTAACACAATGAATACAGTGATAGATATGTAAAAAAAAATCTATTGTTTTAAACATGTAAGATACTTATTAAAAATATTTCACGTTCTCGCTAAATTTTATTCAGATTATTCAGATACATAATATGCGTGACGTAAGGTTGATGTAAGGAATGATGTAAATCGTTAAATCGACGGTTACGTACAATTAAGCATGCTATTTCTCAAAAGAGTATTGCTTGCCAGTCCCATGTTCAACTTGATAAGGCATCTCATTGTTGCCGCCATTCCGTATTTCCGCAATTTTCCTCAATCCTTCCCTCTGTACATATATTTAAGTCTTTTAAGTTATGATTCGCGATAAGCAACGAACTCGACGCGGAGCAGAACGACTCTTTCTTACTTTTCAACTAGTATCTGATCTCTAGCGAGACTTTAATATGGCCAAATAACACAAACGGTGAAGGAATCAAATATGTAAAGAGGATAAGACTCGTAGGTGATTTACAATCTCGTAAATGAATAATCGCGTAGGTCTACCCGAGCACACGAGGTGACACAGGCGGCAAAGGATTACAGGTATAATAGCGGATGAAACAAAAATATTAATCGAAGCAGAACGACGAGAAGAATGGAGAAGAACGCATACAGGCCGGAAGCCGGGTATATCTAATATCTTGGCATGCAATCGCACACGTGACTTCCGATTCTTTCTTCTCTCATGAAACACAATATGGCCAAATAACAAAATGCAATGCTCCTATGGAGTGTACTAACTAAAACTCAAGGCCTGTATCCACGGTCCGAGAACTCTGTCCGAGTTCTAGTTCCGACAAAAAGTTACTAAAACTCGTATCGTGGACACACCGAACTTGGATGCAAAACTCGGACGAAAAAATGCAACGCGTCCCATTTTTTTATAATAGTTAATAGTTAGTTACTAGTTCAGACTCATAAAATCAGACAACCAATTCCTTTTTAGGAATAATTGAGTTTATAAGACGGTAAGTTAAAAAGATTAATAAATAATAAAATATTAAGAAATTGATATAAATAAAAACTATATTAAATCAATATTAAATAGATTGAATTTAATATATTTTATATTTTGCATTAAGATGAATTATCAGAGACCATAACTTCAAAGACTGAAAAATTTTTTCTTCAAAATACTTACTTTTAAGGTTAAGTTATAAATTAATGAGAAAAGAAAAGAAACTTTGAATCTTTGACACAGTTTTTATTTTAAAAGTCATAAATTGCAAATTTTTTTTCAAAGAGAAGTGGATTTAATAAGAAAGTAAATAGTAATTTGTTATTAAAATTCATTATTTTCTTGAATCAAATTTATAATTTATGATGTTTAACATGAAATATATTCTATTGAATGATTAGAAAATTGTTCTTGTTAATTAACAACAAGGAACTTCTTAATTCAATATCAAATATAATTTGTTTGATTAAAAATATTTAAAATTATATGATCTTACAGACTCTTTTTAATCCTTTTAATCTATTTTTCTATTTAATTTAAATTTCTAAATTTGACACTAAAATAATTATTATATTATTATACAATGAAAAAATAATAAATAGAAATTAATAAAATAAAAACTTACAATTATAATATAATTCAATATTTTTATTTTTCTTCGGATTATATAGCACAATATTAAAAATATGATAGTTGGAGGTTAGGCTGCGTTCCCACTATACGCGTCGCGCGTCGCGTCACGACGCCGCATCATGGGTTATCCAATCAAAACGTTTCATTTTATGACGTCATTTTCGACGCGAGATCTTGCACGACACGACAGTCTGTTTGCTAGACGTTTGATTGGATAACCCATAGGCCTGTTCTTTTTATCTGAACTGGTTGCACTAGTTCAGAGGTTATCCTTTTCCCTCCTTATTAGAAGAAGAAGGATAACCTCTGAATTAGTGCAGCCAGTTCAGCTAAAAAGAACAGGCCTTATGACGCGGCGTCGTGACGCGACGCGCGACGCGTATAGTGGAAACGCAGCCTTATGCTTTCAATTGTACACTCTTGTAACTTACGGTAACACCATCTGCAGTCATCAGAGGACAAATATTTGGTAATAAAAATTCTATCTCAGAACTCGGACAGAGTTCTTGGATCGTGGACACAGGCCTTAAGGCCGGCTTCACACCTTGGCAGAAAAGCAGAAGCAGAAAAGCAGAAGTCCAATCAGAACTCTCCCTCATAGTAGACAGTGGCTGTGTTCCGTTTTTACTGGCAGTGCTACAAAAATGACATCATCACAGTACATACACTGTCACAGCCGTTCCAAAATTACTTCAATGCTGCCAGCAGAATTGTGACGTCATATTTCGGAACAACATTGCAGTGCACTGCAGGATGTGAGGAGATGTGTGGCTCGTATTGGAGGAATCCCGACGCCATATTGCACTGCAACTGCCTCACCTCGGAAGCTACAGCAGTCGCAGTAGCAATATGGCTACCATTTATGACGTCATTGATGGAACTGTCCGTAGCACACTGCGTACTAATAACGGATCGAATTTTCAGTACTGCCAGTACTGGCAGTGAATATCGGAACACAGCCAGTATGTATTGGTATATACCACTACACTGCTTACTATGAGTGAGAGTTTTGATTGGGCTTCTGCTTTTCTGCTTCTGCTTTTCTGCCAAGGTGTGAAGCCGGCCTTATACTTATGTAAGCTTATGAAAATGGGATCTGAGTGATATGATCCGCGCCATTGGTCGAACCATAAGCTTAGTTTACACCGAGCACTTGATACGCGTACTAAGTACTGGGTGCTTTCCATTCAGTGACACAAGTCGACACAAGCATCATTCTGTCTTCGTTACTGGGCGCATTCAGCGGACACAGTGATCAGTGAGCAGTTAGTAATGATTGATTGTTACTGTTAGATCCCTAAATCTAGACCAATTACATTGACGAATTACTCAACTGTTGTGCAACCGTTGTGTCCGCTGAACGCGCCCACTCATTGAATGTTAAAAAAAGATAGAATGATACTTGTGTCGACTTGTGTCGTAAATGGAAAGCTCCCACTATATCCGTACTAAAGGTGGATTTATAAAGACCGTAAACTGTTAATTCATGCCGAAACCGTAAAATTTCGACCAATGCATGATTATTGTGTAATTTTTGAATCGAATATCTTCTAATCTAATACTGGGAAGTATTGCCTGATAAAATCCAAATCTTTGTCTATTTTTGAATATCTGAGACATCCAAAATTTCTTCTTCTTTTTAGGTATTATTTTAGTTATTAATTTTGTGACATTTTTGTAAGCAATTATCGCTATAGCTACCATTAAATTATTTTTCCTTTGTTTTTGTAAATCTTCATGAAGTATAAGTATAATTTCAAAATTTCAATTTCAATTTGAAATATAAGTATAGTTGTACACTTTAATAACCATTGATAATAATAATAATTAACTCACATCTTGAAGTCTATATACAATAAAATATAAATTTTTAACATATCAGAACTTGTTAACTACAACTGATGAAGCTGGAGGCTCGACGCTAGAATCTGTAGTACAATTAGGCATCTGCGCAGTTTTCTGCGCACTCGACGCTCGACGCTCAACGTTTAGCATGTAAAGGTACCTTTTCACGCTGACGCTCGACGCTCATTTTCAGCGTCAAAAGACGTCACGTGACCAAAAATGACGAATCGGTATATTTATTTTTGATCACGTGACGTCTTTTGACGCTGAAAGTGAGCGTCGAGCGTCAGCGTGAAAAGGTACCTTAAGGGCACCTTAACGGCCATGTGATACGGCCATTACGCCAGGCTAGTGGCACGTTAAATACCAGGAAAAAAAATATATATGTATGTACCTATTGGTATCAATGTGCAGTGTGCACATAACGAGATTGTTTACAGGCGTTACAGGTGATTTGGGCTATCAAGCCATACGTTCGAAGACCGAATATATATGATTTGATTGCAAGATCGTGGATCTTGACTGTACGATTTCGAAAATGAGGATCGCCGTGGAGGGTTGCGCTCATGGCGAATTGGATATTATTTATGACACTATACAGGAAATTGAAAAGATCGATGGGAGGAAGATAGATTTGCTTATTTGCTGCGGCGATTTTCAAGCCACCAGAAATTTAAGCGACCTAAAATGCATGGCAGTGTCGGACAAGTACAAGGATATGTGTACATTTTATAAGTGAGTACTGTTGTCTCAGCAAAAAGTTAAAAATGTTGAATATAGAGTTTGTATGCTGCTTATAGCATTTAATCAGTAAGCAAATTGGCAGTATGCTAGCAGTTTGTCAGCAAATTTGAGCAAAATATTGCGGTATATTGGTATCAATTGTATTTGCATTAAACTCATATTTAGTAGAATTTAGGTAGAAAATAATATTGCTATTAGAAATTGAACAAGATTTATCTTCTTTCATAATCATTTAGATACATTATTTGATTAACTAAAGTCTTGATATTAAAATTAAAGAATAACAAAGAAAAGTGAGCTTGGCGAGTTAAATGTGGTTAGTAGTGCGTGAGTTAACACTACAAATGAATAGTCACTGTCTCACTGAAGCTCAAAGTAAAGCCAAAATGTACAAACGTAATTACAATTTGTAATGTACATTTAAAATATTGATAATTAAAATTGATAATTAAGTGTTACGTAGCTTTAATTCACGTACTGTTAACATTTGTTCACTTTTCCTTGTTACTTTTTCAATAAAATATATTTATATTTTAATTAAATATATATTTAAGTGATTACAAAATGGCAGAATCTGTTATATTTTTTTTTAGCATTTTACTAATAAAGTTTGTAACAGACAGTTTGCAAAATTTTGTTCTGCAACATATTTGTGATTTGGATAGGTGTATGTTATTTATTTAATAAAAGAGCAAATAATTGTAATGTTATAGATATTATTCTGGTGAAAAAGAAGCTCCTGTGTTAACCATTTTCATCGGAGGCAATCACGAAGCGTCAAATTATCTGCAGGAATTGCCGTATGGAGGATGGGTTGCACCAAACATTTATTATCTTGGATATGCAGGTGTGGTACAGGTGGCTGGAATCAGAATTGCAGGACTTTCGGGCATATACAAGAGTCAACATTGGATGCAGGGACGTTATGAGAAGCCTCCCTATACTGATAGTACTATACGAAGTGTTTATCATATTAGGAATCTAGAAGTGTTCAGATTAAAACAAGTAGGTATTTGAAATCATAAATAGATGGAATATTTCCATATTTTTGCAATTAATCATACAATTTTAGATAAATCAGTGAATCTCAGATGAAAAATAATTTTTTTTTAGCTTTCCGGTAAAATTGATATATTTTTATCGCATGACTGGCCAGCAGGGGTAACAAAATATGGAGATGAAGATACGTTACTGAAACGAAAGCCGTTTTTTAAGTAAGTGCATAATTCTATATTGAAATAATAAAAATATTTCAACTGTAGAGATTAAGATTTGATATTAAATCGTTTTGATGTTTTAGGGATGACATAGAAAGCAATATGCTTGGCAGTCCTCCGTGTATGGAACTGTTAGAACGTCTTTTTCCGTCCTACTGGTTCTCCGCGCATTTACATTGCAAGTTCGCGGCGCTCGTTCCCGAGAAGAAAGGAGCACGAGTGACAAAGTTTTTAGCGCTGGATAAATGCCTGCCAAAACGGAAATTTCTTCAGGTGCTGGAAGTGCGATCGCAAGAAGACAGTCCGATACAATTGAGCTACGATCTAGAATGGTTAACGATACTCTACTTGACGAATCATCTGTTGAGCGTCAAGAGCAGTATCCATTACATGCCCGGTCAGTATGGCGCCGGCAGGTGGACGTACACACCTACGGCGAAGGAGAAACAGACTGTATACGAGAAGTTCGGTTCCAATTTGCGGATTCCTCTCAACTTTACTCGGACGGTTAAACCATATGACCCGTGTGACACGAATACTCAGATCGAGCGGCCGCAACTGCTGATAAACGATCAGACTACTCAATTCTGTCAGATCCTGGGCATTGACGATCCTTCCACCCTACTACAGATCATCGCAAACACTACGAAAGATAACAGTAGATCGAGCGAAATGTCGATGGAGACATCTGGCGAGTACACGTCAGAATCCATGGAGATCTCGTTCGACGAGGAAAGCGTGTTCTCCTCCACCTTCGAGGAGAATTCGTCAACTAAGTATTTTGTCGACAGCTCGCCGACGAATTTGTCTCCCAAGAGCGATGGTGATGATTCGGATAATGGGGACACGAGTAAGAGCACCATAGATGGAACTAATACTTCGATCACATTTGCAGATTCCACTTCGATGGAGGACAGTAAGTAGCATTATTACAAAATAACGAGTAACTTAATTAAATTAAACTTAATAAAATAATGAATGTTAATTAGAGATATACGAATCGAATTCAATTTCATTTTGTTATCATGTGTTGTATGTTGTAGGTAACGAACAAACCGGTTGTATACAAACCGAGCCGAACTGCAAAAAGTTTAAACGCCGGAATTATTCTGTGTACTCTAGCACGTTCTAACTGTGATAGTGTCTCCTTTATTAGGTATTTGCGTATATATATTCATGTTATTTCCATATGGAACCTTTCTGTATTATACCTAATTTGTAAATAGAATTTTTTATAATCGATTATATATATCTTAAAAGCTTCCAAAATAATCTATTAATTTATCATCCTTGTGGATTCCCATCAATTACGAATCCAGAGAATCTTTCCTTCCCAACAATTGCTGCGTCAAATTTATTATCGCGCTTTAAAACTTGTTCGCAGTTCCGCGATAAATATCTGACTGATTTCTCAATACTTTCTTTTTTTTTTAGAATTTTAAGTTACATGTTAATGTACATATAAATTTCTCTTTTTATTTATTTCTTTTACTGCGTTCTCCGATTTAATTATTGAATGATAAAATTGTATGTAAATTTAACGTAATAACATCACAAAGAGGAACGATTGCATGTACGGAATTTAAATCGAAAACAGTCGATCTTTAAACGAGACGAGAGGAATCGACTTCTCGACTCGTATTAATCGATCAAACATCACCCATCCAGGACGATCCGTCCCTGCTCCAAAGCTCCAGCCAGTGTCGTTAGATAAACTGCTTTTCGCGCATGTAACACCAGAGATATCCAGCAACGTATGTAAGTATAAAAGATGGACGCTTATAATTTTGTCGGATTTTTGTAATACGGGAAGATTACTTTATCTACATTATCTAATATATGATTGCATCTATTATTTTATTTGACTTTACAATCTTATTAATTTTCCAAAAAATTTTATGTAACTTTATAGAAGCGTCAAAGTTCCTACAGGACCCGTACAAATCCGAACTTAGTACTACAGTGAAGGTATATACTTGACGCGCAAGCGCGAAAGGAGCGGCTCGCTTTTAATAACACTGGCCCTAGCGTAATTATCTCGGTCTCGATTAGGAACGCGCTGGAGCTTGTTCACTCTGGATTTATGCGTGTTTGATAATAAAGGATGACATTCTTCCATCCACGGATGGCGATTCCGGTATCACTGCAGGACTCTCATCGCCCGGACAAAGTAACAGCGAAATGTCACGACGCGTAAATATAATGTTGGACAGCTGTGCTCCGAACGACGTGCCAAACATCCGTTTTCTCAATCTCGACTGTTGATTATCCTGAGCGCGAAAAATGGACAAGCTGACTATCATCTCGGGAATACTGTTCTTGCTCGCCGATATCTCCGCTATAATCAGTATCGCCATGCCGGACTGGATCATTACTGACATTGGCGGTAATTGCGGAGATTGCAATCTGTTTGTTTTTTTTTTCCTTACCTCCTTCACTTGCCGTGACCTCGCACGTCATTTTCTTTGTGCCGGCGAGATTAGGATTAAGCTCGATTTGATGCAAATCACGAAAAATTGCTCAAGTTCAGAAGACACGATTTTAATTCTACGTCCCTTTCTCTCCTCCTTTCTAATAGGCGACACAAGATTGGGTCTCATGTGGTCATGTATGACTCTGTACAATAGAGATCAGGTTTGTTTCAAATCGCAACTGAAGTCAGAATGGATGATGGCACTGGTCTGCATATTTGTTGGCTGCATTCTGATTACGGCGACTATAATATTACTGGTGATTTCACACTGGGACCGTACTGTCATTCCCTTTGCGCGCTGGGTAGGATTCGGCGCCAGTACGTATATGATACCAGAATATATGATATTTAACATGATAAAATACAAGTAATACACGTACAAAGTAATGTAGATTTTTATATAATACAACGTTGCAAGAAACCAACTGTATTATAGAAAATCACTTTCTAATATAGTTAACATTTGAAACAAATTTGTCTTAAATGACAAATACTAGTGTGCAAAATACGTCGTTATGCTGTACATTAATCAATGTAATTAAATTTGCAGTGGTGCTGTTTTGTCACGCAGCAGTTATATTTCCAATGGGATTCCACATTGACGAGATTGGTGGACAACCATATCAATTGCCTAACTCGCATCAAGTTGGGATCGCTTACATCTTGTTCGTCCTAGCTTTATGGATCACAGTAATCTCTGAGCTTTTTGCAGGCAAAGTTTGTCTCCCACATTTTTAGCAGAATTATTTCGCAAGACCTATTGTCAGAGTAACGGTGGGTCTAATAGTAATTTTTATACTTATGGTTCTTAATGCAAATCATAATGAAGATAAAATTTCGACTTCTAAACTGCGTCCGGTTTCGTTAACTGTAAATGTTTTTCAAGAAGTATTATAACTTTAATATTTTCATATTATTTTTTGCTCAAGAATGTCAGTAAAATTTTGATTTCAAATTGTAGGATACTCTGTTGATTATTTCGATACTTGCTCACCTGTTGCACTCGCGTCCACATTTGTATACTCTGAAATTTGTGGAAATAACTAAACTTGGCTTGCGGAGAACTATTTGTTTATTTGTAACAAAAATACAGAGGAGCTCAATGTTCAAAATTTCGATCGGTTCGCTAATTCAAATTTGAATTTCTATGACGTCTGTTAGAGTAAATATCGACTCGTTAGGAGAACGTTTTACGACAATTCCGATAGCAATTCAATTCGGCTCGTACGTATCGAAAGGCCGTTCCAGCGCAGACGTAACACTATATAGAATTATTTTTACTTTGCAATAACAATCTTATAAAGCTTTAATAAGAATTGCGTTAAATTCTGGTATATATTAAGCAGATTAAGATAGAATAAGGATTAATTATAGCCATTAGTTTCTAATATTTAATCTTCTATAAAATGATAATTGTACAGATAAAAAGAATCTATTAAATTATTATATGACATTAATATCTATCCTTAACTAAAGGATGTGTGGATAGTCTATGAGCGATGTGTGTTGATATTCGACAGTCTAGATTTTTTCTAGTGTATGTATAATAACACGTTAGATAAGATGTTAACTTTCAAATAAACGCGTGAGGGAAAACTGGAATGAAACTCAATAGATATTTGAAATATATATATATGTATATATGTATATATATTTCTTAATTATAATTAAATTTTAACATATGTACAGTTTTACTCTTTGTTATAAACTTCAAATATTTATTTACAAAACCGCAAATAAATGGGAGGTATTATGTTTAATACGTAAGTTACAGTTAGATTGAAAACTTAGAATATTTCTTGCTTCTTATCTATATTATACAAACATACATGCTAGATATAATAGATGTGTGTATGTAAGAGAACTAAAATTTATATATCTGATTTTTCGAAATGTTTAACAATAAAACTTGTATCGCAAATAAATGATAATTTATTTACGTATCAGGCAAATAGTTAATCAGACTATAAGGTAACAAAATATAACACAATTTAAACGCATTTGATAAACAAACCTTGTTGAACACTTGTTTTAAGAATTAATGACAGTATTGTATATCTAAGAGAGATTAAATATAAAATGTTCAATAATTGTACAAACAATCTTCCTGATAAGTTTTTCAGTTCTTTATCTTGCCAGTTCTCAATTATTAAAATGATCTAAATGTTTCATGAAAAAGAAATCTATGGAGAGATTTTGTCAGGTAAAATGCGTGTATATGACTTGTTTTACATGATTTGCAAATACATACAAATATATGTATGTATATATATATATATATATATATAATATGAAACATATTTATATATGTTTTTTTAAATATAAAAATTGTGACATTGAAGAATGACTGGCAAGTTGGAATTGATTTCCACTGTACAGGAGGATTATATAAAAAAATAACCTATATATAATGTCTATTTCTATACTTTATACACACATTGTCACAAACTTCAAAATCTTTTTCACACTTTTGTTTGTCTTCTTAAAGAAATTGGAAAACCAGTAACATTTACAATAATCTTATTCAGAAAGAAGAATTATATACACACACAAGCGCTCTAATATCTCACAAACTGCAACGTATAAAGCCTTATATATATATATATATATATATATATATATATATATATATATATATATATATAACGCTTTTTAGATTCACTAGAAAACGTGAACCTAGAGTGGAACACTTGGCGAGCCTTAACATTACCTACATATACTTCATGATTTTGAGGGGAGAACTATGTATACAACGTATAATAACAATCTTAATAGATATACATGATAGCCTTCATAACTCTTTACAGATTGACATCTCGGAAATTATGCTATCGACTTTAAAATTTTTAATCTTGAATTGCATAAATCTTGGTTTTGAATGGAAGTTAGTTTCCAAACCTCGAGTGGGACGGGAGTTAATTTAAAAATTTTAAGGAACCCCTGTGCAAAATTATTACATTTTTGAATTTTGACTATTTGAAAAAATTGAAAATGGTGATATTACAAATGTTAGGCGAATACCAAAAGAATTATCGGTGTACAGCAGTAACATTTTTTGAATTTATAGGATCGAAAAAACTAATGACAAACGTTTTTTAAATTTAGAAAAGTGGCTTTGTGAGCATAACGAATTGCATAAAAACCTCACATTAAACGTAATGAAGATAAGTCGATATTTTTACTTCAATTACATTCCTGACCTTTAATCGCGATAAATCAAAACTTCAAACGGTTATATTTCTTCATAAAAATAACTGATGAAAAAATGTTTAAGATAAAATTGTTTTATAGAATTTTCCAAAAATATAATTTTGTATAGGAGTTCCTATTAAAACTTTTTAAGTTAATCTCCAGCCCATCCAATCGGGGTTTAATAATAACTATTTAATCATTTATTTTTTAAGAGTCCTCAGACTCATACAATGCAAGATCTAAATCTTTAAAATTGGTGACATAGTTTTCAAGCTGTAATGTGGATCACTCTATATTTCATGGAAGTATAGCGGGCTTAATTTATATACGTCTACTTTTCCACGCTATTGTAGATAATATAAAAGCTCTCTCTTTATATTTCTATTTAATTAGTTATAAATATCAACAAGAACTTTGAAATTGTAAAAAGAATTTTTTTTCGTCCCATTTCAAATGGAACATAGCTTTTTTCTATATAAATTTTTATACAAATTTTTTTCAATGTGTTTTTGCATTATTTGATTGGTTATTACCAATTGTGTCACATCTTCGGTAATAGAGTAAGTAAGGTACCCTAGGTGATGTGGGCCTCAATACGTTACTCTCTGGGACACTCTTCACAGTACTGTCGTCATACCGGACCCAGGATCCATATCCCACATGGAAGGCGTCGGTGAAATAATGTCCCTTGGTGGCTTCTTTCCCGTCGTGATACGTCACAGCGAATAATTTGTATTGTTTTTGTTTGGGACCTAATTTCTTCGCAGTGTTCGGTGATAAAAATTCTGCACAAATAAAAATTTATACATTATATTTGGGTTCAATGAGATTAGAATACGGCAAGATAGAAACTATACTTAGCATACTTACTGCCATCAATTTTCAAGTCGATAGGGAATTCCATGGTTTTCAATATTTTGGAGCAGCCATTGGAATACTTGTCAAACTTGTATACGAACCACTTTAGATGCAATATGAGAATGACAGGCAACTCCTCTAAAGTGACTTGTTTCCAAGCCTCGATCTGTTGTCTCGTCTTACTGCAGGTTAATCCTTCTACTTGATCCTTACCAACGAGAATCTCAAGAGCGTGCTTGACAGATTCGGCTTTCTGTAACAAATATTTTATTTTAAATATATTATGAAATTTTACATTGCAAATCAATTCATTCAAAAGTCTTTGTACTAACTTGAACGTCAAGTTGTAGTGTGAAAAACGGTTGTACATTATCCGTTGGCTGTTCTCCTGCTCTGGACACCCTGGATCGTAACTGTCCACGGAAGATGTCAGATATCGGGGTTTTTCCGAATTCTGTACATCGTGTGACTGCGCCTTTATTTTTTGGTCCCATCACCTGTATTAAAATAGAAACAAATAATATAGTAAATAAATGTGTACAAATATAAAAATAATATATTCTAATTAAAAAATACAATAGGAGCAAGTAATGTTCTCAATTCAATAAATTTTTATTGAAAATTGTTGCAATAAACATATTTGTAATATTTTATATAATAAATATTAATAATTTTTCTCAGGTTTATTCTTTATTAAGTATCTTACCTGCCATTCTTCTTCATCGTGCTCGTTATTGATATTTTTCGCGTTACTGATTGCACTTTGATCGTTGCTGACCAATTTTATTAACTAGAACAAAATAATTATCATAAATTTTTCGAGTAATGAATATTGAATTTTATATTTTTTATAACAAATAGAACATAAAGATCCGTACCTCTAACATCTCGTCATTAATTCCATTTAAAAGACATGACAAGAATTCTTCTGCATCTTCCTGCCGTCCTTCCACAGAAAAGGCACCAGCAGCTGAGGTATGCTTCAACATTGTATATACATATGATGGTTCAAACGCAATGCCGCTATATATGTCCATGACAGTATTTTCTCCTCGTTTGTTAACTCTATCTTTCCTAGGATTACGGGCAGCTTCCGTCAAGTGTGAAAACTCACGAACAAATTTGACCCTTTTAGCAAGATAAAATAATTTTATATATTAACGTAATTTTTATAAAATCTAAATAGAAAAATATATCAGTATACACATCTTATTGTCACTACGATTATACTTACATGTTATCAATCAAGGGCGTAGCAGAATTTCTGCCTCGGTTTTTAGGAAGTGGCAAAGCCGTGAGAAGATTATAGAACGGTGGGCAAGCGAGTAAAGCTTGTAAGATACTATTGATATAACAATAATTGCTGCGATTTGTCAATCCCCTCGGTAATAAGCTTATTGTTTGCTTATCCATTTGATAAGTTGACAGAAATTCTAAATAAAAATAATATTCATTTAAGAAATTTTGTATCAATATGTATTTGAATCAATAATTTATCATTCTTTGCATGAAAAGATTGCTTTTTGTACTTACCACCTATCCTGTACGTATTAGGATCATCGTAACAATTCTGTAATACACCATTCTGTAGAGTTGGTGCGCTAGGTGAATCATTTTGATTTTCTGGCGTGGTAATAGGACTAGTTGGTTTCTGCTGAACCGGTGTTTTTGGTGTTTCATCTTGGCAAACCGTTGTTTGTGCTGTTATGGGTTTGCAGGACGTTTGTGTAACTGACGTATTCTCTTTTTTCAGAAGACTAGCATAGGATCTGACGACTGCAATCGTAGGTGGTGTTTCAGAAATAGTTGACGATGGAGTATTTGGTGTGGTTAAAGAGTTTGGCATGGCTGAGGAATCGTTTGGCGTTTTAGTAATAGTCTTATCTTGGGCGTCTTTCAATTCAATATTTTCCTCAATTTGCGCTTCACTTTTGTCTACTTTGACAGAAATAGACTTAGGTGAAGTTTTCACAGCATTCGTTGTGATACTAGATACAGTTTCATTTTTAAGCTTCTTGTCTGTCTCATCATTTTGGTTCACCTTGACGTTATTGGTACTTACATATGGCACATCAACCACTTCCGTGCCATTACAATTTTCATTTACAGTCCATACATTATTGTGCTGGAGTTTTGTATCGACCTTTTCACTGCTAGCCATACTTTTCTTATTGGCAGTGTTCTCATCTACGTTTTTCACAGAAGATTCTGATGTAAGATTGTTTACAATAACAGTGTTACTTTGCGAGAAGTTAATCTTGCTTATTTGATGTACTTCATCAGAAGTGCTTTGTATATGTTTGTCGTGTGATTTAACAACAACCGGTTGTTGTTTCGCGAGTGCTTCATTTGATTGTTGAGATGGCACAGGTTGTGATTGTCGCACGCAACTGTTCATCTGCGGTGCTTGATGATTCGGTTGGGGATAAGTTGGGTGCGAATTGGAAGAGACTGGCTGTGCATTTGGATGTGGATGAGGGATTGATGAGTACATTGGCGGTGTATAATAGATCTGTTCGGTAGCTACTTGATGCTGTTGCGTAGAGATGCAATGCTCAGGATAAATATACATGATCGGTATCTGTTGATGATATTGCGCCTGATCGCCCATGTATCCTGTTTGCACTTCGTTAGTGGGATTAACAGCTCGATTAAAGTTATCTCTTCTTATACCTCTGCCTCTCTGACTGTTGCGACGTCCATTTTCTCTACCATAGTTCATGTCTTGAATCTCAGCGCCGAGATTATATCCAGGATGGGAATATGTCAATGGACACATAATCGGCGGAATGTGGCCGTTTGCGGAAACATTATACAATGATGGTCGCCAGTCATTACACATTTGCATCATCTCTTGTGGATAAATTCCCGGAGGTAGCATGGCTACAAATAAAATTGTATTTTAGAAAAATTTTTTTTCAAATATTGAATTTTCATTCATGCATTATTTATATATAAAATATCCGGCTAATATTATATTCAGTCATTGTACTTGTCTAATTTATATTTTAAATATATATATATTACAAGAGATTAAATAAAAATCTAGGATAAAAATTATCTAATAAAATTTATAAAAATAAACAGGATATTCACCATTGAATGCATTGTGTCGTAATTGAGGTGCCTCTGTCAACGACACAGAATAAACATTATTGTTGTTACCTTCTACATCTTTAGAAGCATCCCATGGTAATTTCAAGGCTTCAGATTTAATGTCAGATTTAAGAATGGTAATTATCTGACGCTTATCATTGTCAGTTAAATCATGTAAATCTAAAAACTGAAGACCCATCTAAAAAAAAGAAAGAAATGAATATATATAAGTATTCGAAAATAAAGTTAAATTTTTTCAAATTGATTCTTTCCAAACATTTTATAAATTTTTTTATCTGTTTCATAGGTTCAATCGAGTATATCAAGAACGATAAAAGTATTTATTAAAGGAAAAAATGCTGTTCGCCACATATCAAATTTCATGATAAACTCGTAAAACTGTAGCAAAAAATCTTTTCTTCACCAGTTTTTACCATTTTTAATAAACAAATTTTGCGTTTTTATCCTAAATGCAAAAGAAATTATCATTAAATAAATTCATTTATATTTGCAGTATTTACGATGAGTAATTTGTGGCAAGCAATTTTTCGTTTCTATCTTTTCTTACTTCTTAAGTATTATTCAAAACTATCATTTGTCAATTTTTATTATATTTGGACAACTGTATAAAACTCAATGTTATTCTTATTGTTATAAAACTTAATGTTATTCTTATTGTTCAATATCTTTTTTGTTATCTAAAAAATATATATATCAGAATTGATAAAATTAGAATATGAGAGTTAACTGGGGGAGAAAAAAAATATATATTAAATTTAATATACAACACATATAAACTTTCTTAATCATTGAGCAGGATCTTATCTTATGTATAATAACAATTTTTTTTTAAATTTCATATATTTTGCTTTATAAATGGATAAATAACTATTAATTACGTTGATTCTCAAAGTTTATCTTTTACTTGTTAAATTTACTTTTACGCTTACAGCTATGCACCGATTACATTTATTCCTGAAACATAATTCTATATTTCAAAGTTAAAAATTATTACAAGTTAAATAATATTAAGTTGATATATAATTCGATATTACCAATGAGTATTAAAACTATACAAATTTATAAACTCCCCCTGCAAGAAATTTATTTATCGAAAGATATTATTTCAGCCAGGATTCAAACCTGAACTTTGGGACGAGCAAAGTTATCAATTCGTTTATACTAATATTCCTTGCAACAAATAATGTTGAAAAAAATATTAAAATGTATAAAAATCAACGTTTTAATTAGTAAGCAGCAACCAATGAAAGTTTACTCAGGAAGATACATCTGCATTTTTTTGCATTCAACAAATATTACAAATAACATAATTTCCAATTAAATATCACAAAATAGATTGACTAGTTGTTATTTTTTCCAATATTAAAGTCACTCTCGGAATGACACGTGACTCCGTGCTAACACGTGTGATTAATAATGAAAGGGTCCCAAGTTCAAATCCCATATACAATTTTTTAGCAAGAAGTCATAAAGGATCTTTATAGATCTAGACATTAGGGATTTAAATAGCCCTACTCGCCCATCTTGCACTACTATTAAAAAGTCACTCTTGATAAAGCGTAAAGTTTGTTACAAAATACAAGCAAAACTGTGTAACCAGCAGCAAATTGTTCCAAATGCAGCCATTTTACGTAGCGTCTCAGAAGCACGTTATAAATTGAGTAAAACGACTTTTCATTAATATCGCACCGCAAGCGACTGATTGAACGCAATCAGAAACTCCCGGATAATCTTTAAGTTAAACGTACCCCGAAAACTCGAATTCTACAGAGCGTCGTCAAGTGGCGCACGTGCAAGCGCGTAGAACGAAATTCTCGGAGATTCACGTGTGTCGAAGGGCGAAACAAGTTCGTCCGTCGATCACCTCGTGACATAACGCGAGGACGGAGCCACGGCGACGAGACATTAACGAGAAATGCTCGCCGAAGTTGACCCGGGCGACGCGGCAACCTAACCTCAACGGCACGCACGGCCGCGCACTTGCGCGTCTTGTCGCGCTCACGGGCCAGTAATAGCGTTTTACCTCGTTTTCCGTGGCCATCCTCACTTCCGTAGTTGGTACAAAACATTAAAAATCACGGATCCGTGGGGGCTCCGGTGATCGGCGACGGGCAACGCAACACAGGTTCGTCGACGCCACACGAGGTTTCTCACCGTCTCGTTATGGCGGCGTGGCACAGTCGCGTGATATAACGGCTGTACGAAAATAACAAAACCGCTGTCGATCGCGCTTGGTCGCGGGCAATTAAAATAAAATAAAAAAAAGATTTGGGCCGATTACGAGACGCGCGTGTTCATGCCCTGGCGGTCACATGCAGTGAAAACGAATGCACGAACGTTCCGTATAGCAACTCCCGGAATGATGGTGTAGGAGTGGTACGACTGTCGCCGGAATATCGACTTAGGGTACCTTCACATGCGTAAAGGCTATCGCGCACACAAAATTAGGCTGCGAAGTTCGAAATGCGCTCACCATACCATTAGGGTGCCTTTTCATACAGCAAATTTTTCATTGCGAATGTTTTTTTTAGCGAATAGCGAATAATTCTCCATGAAATAGCGAATTATTCGTCGTGAATAAGTAAATAATATATGAGTGAGCGTCATATCATAAATATCTGTTGTGTTTAATTAAAAGATGGTTAAAGCCTTTTCGAAAAGAAAAGGTTAAATTAACTTTAAGGCCGGCTTCACACCTTAGCAGAAAAGCAGAAGCAGAAAAGCAGAAGCCCAATCAGAATTCTCACTCATAGTAAGCAGTAGTGTAGTGGTATATACCAATACATACTGTCTACTATGAGTGAGAGTTCTGATTGGACTTCTGCTTTTCTGCTTCTGCTTTTCTGCCAAGGTGTGAAGCCGGCCTAATAGGCCTAGAACTTTTAATAAGTTGTAAAAAATATTAAAATTTATCCAACAATAACGAACATGGTCATTTTCATAAAAATTTCTGCAGTGAAATTTTTATTTCCTATTTAGTCTTGTATAATTGAATAAATATTCATATTATTTCCTATATTCAGTTTTATCATAATCGTTTTTAAAAACACATAAATATGAAAAAATATTAAGAAAATTGTTTATCTTGGAAATCGCGAAAAACCTTACTTTCTGATATACGTATATCTTTTGTACCTGAGAAGAACTTTCAAAATTTGATTTATCAGAACAGGAACATTTTCGGAGGTTCCGCCCATACGATATATTATTATTGACAATAAATAACAATACTAGTTTACTGATAGTTAATAAAAAGCATTGCATTGATTTATCCTTCATGTAAATCGTCGTTTCGCGGATACGCTTCTCGTGCTGAATCCTAGGTGGCAGTTTGCCTTAGCAAATTGTGCAGGGATTTTTGGCAGCACAGTATTTACACTGTTAGCTGCTGCTAGTCTCTCAACACATTTTATAGTACAGTTTGATTCAGGGTTGGGCACGTAAAATACTCAATGTAAATTACATTGTTGTAAAATAGGTATTTTACGTTCTTAATTTTTTACATGTAAAATATATACTAAATATATATATAAAATATATATATAAAATATATAATATGTAATATAAATACGTCAAATGCTGTATGGTGCCTCTTCAGGCTTACTAAAACTTCAGGAAATGTGCGGCAAGATTTTAACTTGATATTTAATATTTAATAATAAATAAAAAAAATGAATGGTGGTAGACCTGCTCATAATGTTTTACTGATTTTAGCTTCTGAATATATCAATTGTTTTACACTTTTTATGAATAATTAAAGCCCTTTAATTAATTAAAACAATCTTTTGATGTAAAATGATCCTTTTGAGTCTGTTGATAATTTAAAATGTTAATTTTAGATGACGTTAAATAATTTTATACATATCTTACGTGTAACGTATGTGTATATTATGTGTAACGTAAAAAAATCTTAGAATTTGTCAAATGTCCCAATCCTGGTTGGATCTAGTAATCTTATATACATACGCTCACATGCTGAAAGCGTTATGATGCACGTGGCGTCCAAAGCGAACGCAGCCATAGTCTCTTTTTTTTCTGTACGCGAAGTAACGAATAAAATATAAACGTGATGAAGAGATTGGCCGATTATTATTTTGATTTATAATCCTTCCAATCAATCTTTACAGGATGGCTACAAATCGCGCGGGAAAACATGACGTCTCTCTCGGTGACGAGGCTTTCTCCGAATCCGGTGATGCTTAAATCGTAGATGTGTGGGAAGTGCCGCCTGTTGCGTTCACTCACGCAGAATTGCAAAAACTAAATTCAGCGGAAGCGCGCCCGCGGCGTATTTCGGACGTATAACACCGACGATGTAATTTTGTGCGATACGGTAATTCTGTTTTCTTGATTATCGATTATTTATTCGTTATAGTAACTATTCTTCTCTTTAATTTTCCTAGCATTACTGATTTCAACAATAAAATATATCACGCTGTTATTTCTGTTTATTAATTACCATATGTTATTTTTGTTTTATGTATATCTATAATTAAAAGATATACCATCGAAAAACTTATTATTTAAAAAAATATGTAGTAATATATAATATTCATTCGTGAAATTTAAACTCTGCATAATTTTAATTTTTTGTTTAGTTGGTGAAGTGTTCTTTTTCTATATCTTTAATTACTCAAGTGTGAATGGGAACTTTGTAGAATAATTATGAATTAACAAATAAAACACTATTACAGCGTTTCTGTGAATTAGCAGCCGGACTGGATCTTTATAATACGCGAAAACGTGTCAAGAAAAAATGTAATTCAATAATAGTTGAAAAAAAGATTCTTAGAAAATAGGAGCAATATAATTTTTTCAACGCAACCTAAAACTCACTTCTTCCTTTTAATCTCCTCTCTCCATCGCAGACGTTTCTTGCAGTTCATATAATCTTCTCATTTCTATACCCATATTTTTCTCCTTTCTTTCCTTGCTTATTTCCTTTCCTTTCCTGCCTCTTTTTGCGTCCACTACTTATTTCTGCCCCTCTCTTCTTTATTCATTTACCCTTCTATCCACCTTTACTTCTATCGCTTCCTTATCACTCTGTTTCACTTTCCTTTATTTTTACTTTTCTCAGTTCTCTCTAATATCTTAATATTTACTTAATTATGTTGGATGTATCGTCTTCCGACCTAGTAACTGTGAGCCCTTATTGTTAGCAAGAAATGACTTCTTCTTCTTCTTTGCATGTTGATTGGCCTGCTGTGAACAGGAATTGACGTAGTACATCAACTCAGGCACTCGCTCACTAGCCAAGTCCTTAATCGAGAATGATAACAAGATGATAACAAGAGGATCGACTGTTGAAATCGATACTGGTCGATTTGCTTACGACCTTACGATTACGATAGACGTATGTATAGATATATGTATGTACTACATACATATCTTTAGGCTGGCGTCCCATGGCATGTATTTCCCGCGTAACGCGTAACCAATCACGTTTTATGTTATTAATTTCTCGAATAACGCTTCTGATTGGTTACGCGGTTACACGTTACGCGGGAAAATGCATGCCATGGGACGCCAGCCTTAGATTTCAGGCGTGAATTCGACTTGCCGCGTACTCGTTAAATCACAACGTCGTCGATGCCGCGAACGAGCTATTTCTTTTGGTGCGACGCGATTTATGTCATTTGTACCACAGCGAGCGATAAGCGTCCCGTAAGTATGCCTCGTTACCTCCGTTTCACCCCTATGTCCTACATGCAAACGCCTTTATAACGTCATTTATGATACTTGGAACGGTGAACGCTTACGCGCACGGCTACTTTGCGTTTGCCGCGCGTCGCGATCGTCGCGCGGAGCGAACGAACAAAAAGGAGAACGACGATTTTTTTTTAATTGCGAGATCGTATCGTCGTCTCGCGGCATGCATTAAGGATTGTAATTTGACACGAGTAGCGCAGCAAAGATATCGCTGCCACACATATTCTCTCCCTCTTTCTCTTACAAATTTTTTATCGATGCAGCCTTATTACATGGCGGTGCAATTAATTCTTATCTTAATTCAACAAAATTTTACAAAATATATTATCTTTACTTCTTCGATTTGCATCATTTTTATTTCGGAAATTGTACTTGCTTTTTGATAACCTGCTGACTTAAATTATGATAATTTTAATTTTATTTGCAGTGTCACTGATTTGTGCATATTTTATACATATTTCGACATGATACAGTCGAAATCTTCGTTAAATATATAATTTTCTTTAAATAACTTTTTCATATTTAAATATATCTTTTTTAAATATATCTTATAGATGCACATGTACTAATTACTTACAATTTATAGATTTACATAGATTTTATTTTATAGGCATTTCATCTTTTCATAAATCGATGGTCGGTATCGTAAGCATTACCGACCTACTGAAATCCAATTACTTCGTACGTGTGCTTCCAGGTGGCGCCAGCATGGACGATACGCGGACGCGCGACGCGCGTTTGAAACCGCTCAGTTAAGTTTATCAAATTAATCGCGCGGTGGTTAATGAATGAGATTAAGTGAATAAGGTCGCGAGAAAACGCGAGCCGCGCGCGTACGAGTCTCGCGTTCGGGAGTGACAGATAAATATGATAACGAGCACTTCGGGCGGACTTCTCGAATGCCGGCGCCTCTTCGCCTTCGCGCTGTCGGAAGAGGAAAAGTTACGGGGTTATCTTCGCTACGGGAGCACCGTCACGGGACGGACGAGGGGAGAGAGGCGCGCAGATGCTCGGTGGATGCAAGGGCGGCTGCGAAGGGTAAGTACCTCCCTTAAATAATATAAAATTCAGAGGAAGTTGATAAGCCGGGGGCGCGCGTTCGAACTTTTCACTCGGCGCCTTCCATTTCTTATTATAATGAATGCATATCGGCTTAGCCGCGGCTAAGAGGCATGGCCGGTGAGAACCCTTTTTTGGCCTCTCGCGCGCGCGCGCGCGCGCGCGAGTTCAACGTCTCGCGCTGAGAAGAAAAGCGGACGAGTTGTGCTCTCTCTATCTCTATATTTTTCGCGATAGACCGGGTGCATCGAGAGTGCTCTCCGCGTCCATCAAACGCACTATCGTCAATCTGGATATTGATATACGTGATAATTGCATATAACGTGTAGCTGAGCGTTACGCTGCGTTTCCATTGATTGAACGCGTTTGCCACGTTTGTTTTTAAACCGCAGCGTGATAGTCGCTAATTCGAAAGGCTCGCCGCGGTAAATATCCTGAAATTTTTATATCGGGACGAACGGAATTTCCCCCGCCGAGAGTCTTCTTTTTACTATCGATCGATTATTGGATCCCGATAGGAAATTTTGCCGGTCAAATTCGGCGCTGCAGTTTCACATAAATTTCATTCGGTGACCGATTCTCTCTCTCTCTCTCTCTTTTTTTTTTGTCTATTTCTACTGGTAAAAGTTACAGGAGAGGGTTGGTCTTCAACAAGTTTAATTCGAAATGTCAGTGCCAGATTGCGTTCGTCGAACCACATGTTGCCAACTGACTTCCCGCAAAAGCCGCGCACACCCGCGCGTAACATACCGCCGAATATTCCCGCTACTATTATTACTATCCGCGGCTACGCCGCGCTGTTCGAAAGCCGGAGGGTTGTTGGTTTCCATTCGTGGTGCAATCTCGATATTTAGCTATTCAAACAAAAATATCGCGGATCGCGTCGCAATATGAGCCGATAGGGGAAAGGAAAAATTGCGTGCCAAAATTTGCAATCGATCTTCTTAGTTTTCAACCGAGTTACAACTGAAGCTTTTACAATATATAATAAAGTAGTCGCTTATAACAAAAATTATTTTCTATAGCTACATCGATATATCTCTCCTTAAATTGTTCTCCTTGAAGAACAAGAAACTTTTAAATTAGCACATGTATTTATTCTTGTATCGACTTACCTTTGAAATTCCCAACGAAGGTTTGAAAGAACTCATTGTACAATTTGAATTGCGTCTTCGCAGACTCGATTCGATATGGATTTTAAAATTTGTACAAAGATGAATGCTCCTCAGCTTAAAAAATGCCCATTGAGAAAAAGGCGCGATCAAGTTACGTGAATTCGTTTAGCGGAATTAGCGGAAGTAGAGAATTATGCCGTAAACTTCCACGAGCGGGCGTAAAGCCTAACCGCATCGCTTTATTAACAGGGAGGGAGAAAATAAAAGCCGAGGAGACAAATGGCCTTTGGTACCATTAAATCATCCCGAAAAACTTAGTAATTTAATAAGCAATTTCATGTAAATTTTGAGGTCGTTACGGTAATGGCTTGCTGCTGGCCAAGATTTTTCGGCCATTTTAAGATCCGCATAATATTGATATTGCGATACGACTTTAATTCGTGTGAAATACAGCATGTCTGTTTCATTGCAGTATTATCACATATTATTTCCGAAATGAGTATTCGTAGAAAAAGATTTTTAAATGATTTTGGATGAAGAAACGATTTCTTTTTCACATCTACGCTTGTAGACGATAATAGGAAATGGCCATTGTTAAGAGACAATCGTGTACATTATCCTCATGCCCGTCTCGTGATATTACATCTGTTTCTCGTGACGGCACTCCTCGAGATCATGACGGGAATGGGAAAGCTTAAGGACGTCTCGATGAAGCGAGATGAAGCCACGTTGATTCCACGCTTTATCCCGAGAAATCGTCAATCGATCATCTGTCGTTCTTTCCTAAAGGCGCGTCTTTCGCGTACACACGTGCACGTGCAGTGGATATGTCCGCAAATCCGTGTGTATCCATATATACGTTGTAATACACACGTGTATTGCGTGAATCGCCGTTGACGCGTTTCGTTACACGATCGGAATATCTTAAAGCGCTTCGGCCGGAGAAGCGATATTATCGTATTCGATATCGAGAGCTATTAAAATAGATAGACATCGCATCATCTTTACCTCCTAATTTAAATTCGTTGCGTAATTCCCAAAGTAAACCGAGCATATCTTGATTATACCTTAATTTATTTATTAAAAAAAAATTAAAAAGAGGGAGAGGAGAATATATATTGTGAGGCTTTACTATTATATTTCGTAAGTAATACTGCAAGATACAATAAAAGGATTGAATAAAGTGTTTGTGAAAGGCATTTAGCGGTGGACGCGCGGCGAAAATGACAGCTCAAGGTGTTAACGCGGTATTTTCACGGGATTTATCTCGAAATCGGCAGTATCTGCTCGGGGAGACGAGGCTCGTAGATATTTATTCGCCTCACGGCGCGCCGGTGACCCGCGATGTCGTCGCGGTGCTTTCAAAAGCTCAGAAAGCGTGATACGCTCAGGACTACGGTATTATATGCGCGCCCCGTGTTTCGTGTATATATATTATATATTACACATATATATATATATATATATATGCTCGCGTTTTCGCGCACGCGAAAGAGGGAAAGAAAGAGACCTACCGTATACGTATGCATATATGTATACGGGGAGGACAGCGCGGCTCTTTGCGCAACCCCGAAAGCAATATATCGATGTTTAGCAACCAATAAACGGATCACTCAAAGAGGGCTTTTACCGTAAAGCGCCGGGTGCTTCGTCGACGTTCCCGTTCCTTCCTGCATCGTGCACAAACACACACAGACAGTGGGAGCATACATTGCATCCGTGCGTGTGCGTGTACGTGTGTGTATGTTACCTGTGTGCCCGCCAATGTACGTATACGTTTAACGGTGCCAGACGAAAGTACGGCGCTTTTACGGCTCAAAGTAAACGCATTTATAGAGTCGTTCGTCGGCAGCGGTGCGTGGCGTCCGTGTAACCTCGCGACTGACCATTTAACGTCGCTTTTATGATAATGTTATCAATAGCGTAGTCCTGTTCGCCTTCGTACGACTTGCTTCTTTCTCCCTCTCTCGGCTCTACCGCGCTTATTTACGGCCGTAGCCCGCGTTTATCGCTTACCTGTATCGCCGAGAGTGCCGTCTGGAGAGATCTTCGGCGTTAATTGGACACAAAAGCCGCGGATCGCACTGTAACGGCGCAATCGTCATGTAGAAAAACGCACCTGATGCGAGAGTTACTTAGCCGACTAATGCTCCGACGCGAATACGTTAGAACGTTATACGTTAGAACGTTATATTAGAGGCGTTAAAAGCGCAAAAATCATAGCGTGTGTTTCTAACGAGCCGCGTCATTTTTTCGATTGCGTTTCATAGCGGATCGTCGCGTTTTACTACTTTTGGATGGGTATACTACATAAAAATGCGATTAAAAATATTTTCTATTTCGGCATTTGTCTTCTTCAGTGTTCTCCCTCAATCGTTGCAAGAAGTCATCTTATTGAGAATACTTCTGCCGCTATATATTCACTTTTTCGCATTTATCCACAACTGCCTATAAAAAGCCGGTTAAAGAAACCGAGGAAAATATCGGGGAACTCTAGAAGACAAGAGTGGATGCTCTTAAAGATGCTCTTATATTGTTGTCGGCATCGTGATGTCACTCGCAGCACCTTCATAATTCTTTTCGCAAGTGGAGAAACAGTTGTGGCAACTGGCGGAAAGTGCCTTGAAGTGGAAGCTGCGATTTTTATCTCGTCTTTTATACATCTTCGTCCGAGTTTCACAAATTTTTTAAAAGACTGTACTATAATTTGTCTATTTTATTATTTTCTATATGTAGAAAATAGCATATTAGAAAGATAACGCTTTAGTATTAATGTCCTTTGACAATGACAATTAGATTAATTTGAATGATTTTTTTCGTTATTATCTTATCGCATTCTTTACTCTGTAATATATGTGTGTAATAATTTGTAATTTTTAATGTCTCAAATCTTTTAACATTTTTAAATGTTAAATCACGTTTTTGTTAAATTAAGTTAATTTAAAGTAAATATTAATATTTTTTCATATATGTATATCGCGCATATATTGTACATTGGCAATGAATAGACGCGAAAAAAATATTTTATTAATTTACCAAAAGGATTATAGATTCTCGGAGGAGAACAAGTCACTATTCTCACAAGATTACAAACAATTATGTATACGTGTATACATGTATAAAACGGAAATGTATAAAAACTTATAAATTCTATTCACGTTATCCCGAAATGTGTGTGGAAGCTGCACACAGCATTTTCTTTCTTCCGTAATACCTTACCACCATCATCAGCCCTTCGGAGCTTGCTCGGAGAATCCCAGAAAGCGGAGAAAAAGCTAGATCATTGTGACGCGTATCGGAGATGCTTCCTGGAGAGATGTTCGCAAGAAAGGGGAAGGACGGACCGGATGGAGAGCGACGAGCGAGGTCGTCGTGGGGCTGGCAGGGGGTGGAATATACGAAATAGCTGGACATCCGACCGTCGGCAGCGATGGTGAACCCCCGGCGACCGGTGGGCAGCGGCCTTGATATATGTGCATGTGTACGGGGTTGGAAAAGTCGGGGGTTTCGTGTACACTAAGGACGGGCTCGCGCGCGCGTGTACGTCGCGCACAGGACACGCCGGATTTCGGGGGGGCAGAATCCTTGAAAAGCCGAGACCAGAACGCCATTGGTCGCCGACGGAGCCCCGCGTCCCCCTGCTCGGCCAATCCCGCCGCGAGCTGATAACGGCGGCGGTTCTTCTCTCCGCCTTCCGCCTTCTCAAGACGCTACGATTTCGCGCACTATATCAAAGAGAGGCGTACGTATGTATGTATGTACATACATATATATACACACACACACACACACACATATATATATATATATATATATATATATATATATACATATATCTGTATGCCCATCAGCGACTATATCGTGTCCGTTCCGCCACCGCTCTCTTCTCTACGGAGATCGACCATCTTCTTTTTCCCGGCCGAGGAAATTTCTCGACTCGCGTCCCGCTTGTTCCCTCCCGATGGATGCTGGAGGTCGTTCGTTCGTCCGTTTCCCGACGTTCGCTTTTGATATTGGTGGCCGATAGCTTGACGGAATTGCTCACGCCGAGCGTGGTAACTCGGGAATTCCGCCGAACGAGTTTATTCGGGGCGAGAAGATCTTAGACGGATGGTATTCGGAGGATATTGCGGCTCTTCGACACGTTTCGGTTGACTCTGATATAACGAAAACGTGTCTGGATCAACATATCTTTTGCAAAAATTCTAAGAAAAAGACCGCAAGATCTTAGAATTATAAAAGAAATTCATTGTAGAGGAAGAGAGAGATTATATATTGAAATATTTTACATACTCTTCTATTCTATTTTAAAACATTTATTCTCCTTCTTTCTCTCGAGAAAGAAACTTGAAGAGGGAAAAAGGTGATTAAAAGGTTGATTAGGATAAGATTTAGAACCAATCCCAATTTATCCGGTTTCGTTGTTGAACTAATAGATGATTTCTGAAAATACAAAGTAAAATACATTTTTATCTAACGATTGTTCTGAAATTATGCAGGTTTCGTAAGCAAAGTTCTTTTGGTAAGAGCAGTTGAAAAGAAGTTTTACTTGATTTCTATCTTACCGAAGTTGTGTGCGAGGCGACGCAGGTGCCGATCTTAATTTTTTTGCCCATGCGTAAGAACGCTGTAGCGAGAGAGTGATGCATGGTTAGCTTTTTCATAATGTAAACAATAACAATATTTTGATTTTCACTAATCATTTTTTATTTGCAAATGTTTTGCTCATTTCCAATTAAGATTTTTCATGAATTATTCGTATCGCTTCGACTCATATTTATTTATGTCTATTTAAAGAAATCATTGTCTATGTAGAAAAGAGACATTATTTATTGAAAAATTATTTTGATATCATTGATATAGATTCAGAATTCTACGAGGATACTTCGACATCTCGTAAAACTTTAGTCGATAATCGCTGTCGTTTTGTATTTCCTAGTTTGAAACGCGCACAAAGTAGAGAATTAGAAATGATAGTTTAGCTTCTCGTGTATAGGTCTTGTTTCTCGGAACGGACGACAACAGCTTTTGAGTCGTGTAAGGCACATCGCAAGTGGTTTAATGGGGTTGCGTATGGCTGACAAGATAGAGGATGACGATAAGAATCCCTTCTCCGGGGGCTTCCGTGGGAGGGAGGGTGCGTGACCGTACGGAATGCCGCGTGACGCGTGTAATAACCGTAGCCGCGCGGCCTCTCCGCGCGGCACGCAGCCTGCACACGAGGATTAAGTGTATACTTACTCGTATATACTTACGTGCGGAGCGCGCTGCCCCAGGTTGCACGGCAGGTGCCGTCGAGGATTCTAAAACGATCACGTTGGCGAAGGGAAGCGAGCCGATCAGGCCCGTAGTTACGGCGAAATAAATAGTGATAAACATAAAGAAGCAAACCGTATTTTGAGCAATTTTTTCGACACAGGAAAAAGAAATCAGATATAGAAAGTACGCAAAAAAATAATAAAGTCATTAAATGCGAACCTTATCGTACATTAATAACTATTAAGTTGGATTATTTTGATGGTTGTGCAAACATTTATTTTAAATAACTTTGCAGTTACAATCTTTTTTTTGTATATAAAATAATATAGTAAACTATAAAAAAATTATATTAGATATTTTAATTCTCTATAAGCAGTAATATCTTAGAATATAAAAATCTAAAATTATTATTTTTAACGTTAACAAGAATAAAATGGAATTTTTATAAGAATCTAAAAATTCTAAGTACGCCACTGTAAACAGGGAAGAAAGGGGAGATTCTTTGATGTCGGCCACTGTTGCCGACTAGCGTTAATATTATCTTTTTATCCCGTTCTTGATTAATGTTCCGAAGCTGACATGTTTTCGGTGGCATTTTTTATCAGCGCGCGGAAATGCGTATTCCAATTAATTTGATCGACGGATTAGCGAGTTCGCTGCAGTTATCGCTTAAAGATCGTGGGGTTTTTGCTGAAAGATAAGAGCCCTCGGTGAGTTGGAATATTTATTTATTGTTCGAGCGGAGCGCAAGGTACTTTGCCAAACTCGATCGTGGAACAGAAGTTGCGCGAAGAATAAATTCGTTTCTCGAAGTTAAGAATATCCTTTTGCGGTTGCCTGCTGATTATCGCCTTTCCGGCTTTTCTCTCTTTCCTGGTCGCTATCTCCTGCAACAAAAATTTAAGCGTTCGTGTTTAATAGTTAAATTCGAAGCTTTCTATAAAAGTTTTGGAAAGGGATCCATTAGTAATATAATATATTTCTTATAATGTGTGTGTAATCTACTAATATGAGTAGCGAACTCATATTAGTTGATGTAAAAAAAAAAGGTAAAAATATAGAAAGATGGAGGATATAAATAGAATTCAAGTATCAAATATAATTCTGACACTTAATTAATAAAAAAATGACAGTGTCGCGGCATCTCATTTTCCATCTTCGTGGAAAGTAGATTCAAGTCGTCGTAATTTCAAGGCGGAAGCGGAACGCGCACGTCACGGTAGGACGGCGATAATAACAACGATAACGTATTGTTGTCGCATTCGGCCCCGCGTAAATCGGCGTGGATATTTTACGGCAGCGCGAGCAGATTACAGGCTCAATTAGCATGAGGACTACATAATTAATAACTTGATTAATGCGCCGAAGCGGAACGTCTGTCCATTCGTGCTCGTCAGGTCCGGCTGCCTGCCGCGGCTCGCCGACTCGTGGATATCTCTCGCGTTTGCGCCGGCAGTCGATTGCGTCGTAATCGATTACTGCGTCGTATAATGTCGCTGCCGATCGCTTATGCTTACCGCTCATCGCGTCGGTACGGGTCGCTTACGTTTATGTGTGTTTAGGCCCCGTTGCCGCGGGGCAAAACTCATTAGCGCGCCATTTCATATTCCGGAAGGGAAGTTGGACCGGCTGGCCGATCGGCTCGTGCACCGGTTAGCCATTAATTCCGGTCAGTTGTCAGGTATCCCGTCGAAAATCTGGCAATATTGAACGTCACAGTCCGTCGTAGATGTCTATCAGTTACGCATTATGCGTTTCGAGTTCTCGAAACGACAAGTCACGAGGTTCGTTAGCAAACGCGTACAAACGTCTTTGTAAAATTTTTAAGATTTAGTTTTCATTTTATTTACTCTTATTATTAATAAGTTTAATAAATAAAGAGCTTTAAACAAATGATAGATAAAATTCCTTGAAAAAGCTTATCGTATCTTCTAACAAAATTACACGATTTGAAATCCGGTGTAATTGCGAAAAAACTTATCTAAATATTAACCATCTTCTCTTGGGATCTCAGCATGAGAACTGATTTTGTTTTCGCAAGACCGTAGCCCGAATCGAACACCACCGTCGTACTTTACGTCCTTCCCCAAACAACGCTTCTTCTTAATGCACTCGCGGCAGAGACGCGGCAAATTAGAAAAAGCGAGCTACTTCCGTATACAGGTAGTCCGTGGTGTATATCGAACATTTATCAGCGGCGAAGACGGGGAGGCTGATCTCGAAAGACAAGCGCGATTGAGTTACGTTGATTTTATTCCGCATTATTCCACCCAGGAATCGCTCCTTGGCCGAATCAGTTTTATTTTCCGGATTGCCGATATATACGCGCGTCGAACGGCAGCTCGCTGGCTGGCTCGCTGGCTGGCACGCCGGGATTAACGTCATTGCGGTTTTTAAGCAGGCAATTTCCTAATTCGGTGCCCGGGGATCCCTGATTTATCGCGCTTTTGCCAGTTATTCCGTACTGCCGCAGTGATTTACGACAGAGTTCCGTCTCCGCCCCGCTACTTCTTCCTTTTCCTCTTGCTGCTTCTTCTGCCGCGACCGTCCGCCGACGACGACGTGTCCTCTTCTTCTCGCTCCTCGTTCTTATATCGCGATCGAGCTCAGAGGGTGCGTCTCGAAGTTGTATCACGCCAAGTTTGTGAAAAGTCCTCGTCTTTTTTTCTCTCGGGGATGATGCAAAAGATCGCGGAACTTTGATTTGATGTGAATGAAGTTGGGGTCGGGATCGCGACGAAGTCGGCTTCTACGGAGGATTTGTGTCCCGACAATTGCGATTTCAGGATACATTTAATGATACAATTATTTGCGATAATTTGAGTGCAGAATTTATTTCTTATAATTCTTTTTAAGTTTTCTTTAATTTCTTTCATGGCACATAATATGAGAGAGACTTATGTGGAAAATAATTTCGATACTTTATATGTGGTATCTCAATCTTTAGCTAAATAAAATAAGTACACGAAAGATTATTTATTTATGTGAGATTGGACAGAATCTAGGCGCTTTTAATTGCGAATAAAATAATTAACTATTGTAACATTAAGAATGCTCCGATCTCATTTCGCTCCTTCATTAAAAGAAGCATCTACATATAAAACCGTGACTTTTTTTTTCCGTGCGGTACACAGTGCATCGCGTTTACCTCTGCATTTCGTGCCAGGACAAACAGCGTTACCGTTACTTGGAAGTTAATTGGATAATTAATTGGAAGTAGTTAGTTACGCGGAGGCGCCACGTTGTCCGCGCGCGGCGCGACCGTGCGAAATTTCTGATAAATCATAGGAAGACGTGCGTTTCGGAAGAATGCAGTCTATCCTACGTGATTAGACGGTGCAACGTGCAATAGCGCGCGAGAGGTGAGATGCAATCCACTGGTGTTGTACAATAATCAGTTAGCGTGGCATCTGCCGTTTCTCCTTGACGCCGCCCACGGTCCCTTCCCGCGCGTCCATTTTTAATCAGAGGTTTAAAAGACTGCCGAGGAATTTTTTCCGCCGTGATATAGGCTCTTCGGGGTTTTTGCCCCCTTCGTCGTCGGCTCGCGAATACGGCGAGCGAGTTCAACGTACGTGCGTGCGTTTACCGAATGCGCGGACTTTCCAGTGCGTGTCTACGCGCGCGTCCGCACGTGGAATCCTGAGGCGAATCGTATGGGAAGCCTCCTCTTTCCGAGGGGAATTATAAACGGCGGATCCTGTAAATGTGCGCGCTGCTCGATAATTAGTCCTAATCAGCGTTTAATCGGCGCCCGGCGCGCCGTGTCGAAGCGCCGCGCGATCAATGCATTCCCATCGAACGCCACAGTTTTAATATCGCGTATGTGATATGTAACGCGGAGAAATCATCATGCCAATTTTTCGTCGTCTATTTTCCTGGAGAAAAAATATGCGGTCGCGACACACGAGTTGTAGGGATCCTCAGTTTCTCCAAATGTGATAATCGACATTATATCTCGTGAGCATTTTTAAAAGAACCAAAACTCTGCTCTGGTTAAGTGGGGTAAAATAATATGCTCTACGCGAGTCAATGGGATACGGAGTTGCCTGATCACGATTTTTGTGACTTGGCGACCGTGTCCCTTCCGGGAAAACATGGAACTCCGATGTAAACCGCGTTTCGCACGCCTCAGATATTTCGCGTCGCTCTCGTCGTCGGCGAAAGTATATTTTTTCACGACTCGGTGGAATGAACGAATCCGGCCCGTTCATCGTTCCTTTGTTATCGTTGAGAGAACGTCGAAACTGTTGTTTCTCTGCGCGCAAAAACAGGGAGAGAGATGGAGGCGATTCACGGTGGACTGATCATCGCGCGAAAACAAGAGCGGCTTGTTTTCGCGGCAGGCAAACTTGATCGGTTTGCGTGCCGTGGAATAACGCATGCAAGTTTGTGTTAAAAAAAGAAAATACATCCGAAAAAAATACTCGGCTATTTCGTTCATGCGAATACACCGAAAAAGGAGAGGGTCCTGCAAGAGATTTGCGCACAGAAGGTTCTGTACTTGAAGACTCGAACAACTTTGAACTGACGGACGTAGGGGACTCTGTTAAAAGTTTATGAGCTTAAACATTTTTTTTATTTAATTTCTTATATTTTGTTTCATTTGATTCTAAATTTTATTGCATTTTCATGCGTCTCGGTTTACTTTAAAAAATTATACTGATTAAAGTATAACAGAATGTAGAGATATTGTTGTTTTTCAGTGTTTCTTATATATATGTATAAGGAAACTGATAGTCGCATGTATTTACACAAATCAGACAAGCTCGCGCTCATTAGGATACTCTCGGGAGGCCACCCTCTTTCGGATTCTCCAACGTTGACGTTACTAAATGTATTTGTGCGTTGCAGAGAAGGGTGGGTGAGGGTGGAGCAAAACGCAAGAGCCGGTAGAAGGGCTCCGTGGAAGGTTAGAGGGAGAGAGAGCCCACGAAACGATCGTTTCGAGGTTAACGAGGAGGGCCGTGATTCGGTAGGGTGGGTGACTAGAGAGAGGTTGTAGCTACGGGGTACTGTAGTCGCGGTGGATAATGGCGGAGACGACCAAGTCAACGATAATGGCAGCCCTAGGGACATCGCTCGGATTCGAAGGATCGGTCTTCGCGAGGAAACACTCGTTAGCGACCTCCTAACTGTCTCGGATCGTCGCGGTCGCGTTTATGAATTTCGTCAGGAAGTCTCATCCCCATATCATCCCTACCGACCCTTCCGATTCCTTCGCAACTAATTAATCTATTTTCGCGTTAATTTACTGCTCGTCTGCCGTTGGGTAACTTTATTTATGAGTTCAGTCCATACTTGAGCAAAATAGGACATCAAAGACCAAATTATCTAAAAGATTTGAAGGATAAAGATACGGTTGAGATAATAAAAAGAAGTAATTTACGAATTCTTCTTGTGCTTCAAGGAATTTAGAGAAAGGCAATTTTGCATAACAAGGTTTACACAAATTCAGATTGAAAATGATTTAAATCTGTCGAAGCATCTCAGTCTAACTGCGAATAAATTGCATATTTCGAATTAACGCACGTTTCTGTAATCAGCGTATAATTTGTAATTACACAACTTGTACATAATTGATCATTGAATCAGTTTGAGACAAATGTTATTAATTAACAATGTAATTTTTAATTCAGGTATTTTATTGTTATTTCTTCATTTTCATTTATATTATTTAAGAAAAGGCTCGATAACATACTTTAACGTAGAACGGTAATATATAGGTTGTTAACACACGTAATCGATGTTAAGTGTTTTACGTGCTATATACGGGACGATCATAAATGCCACATGTAACGTTACAATAATGAATATTGCGTTTCTGGAAGATTAATTCTCACAATTATACCAGGATATCTATTAAAGAATCTCTTCACTTAACTCAAGCATAATGTATTCCCATCACGTGCGGCTTTCAATTAATTGCACTCGTAACTGATATTTCCGTTCATAGCACGCAGCGGCGCAATGAACCATTTTTTGAGAAACGTCATCAACGCGTAAATGTCACAGCAGCGGCGTAGGGTTGGATACATTACGACGAGATAACTATTTCTTCGTTTTCCTTTCTCCGCTCGTTGTGGTGTATCGCACACGGCTGTTTCTACCTACCTACCTACCTACCTACCTACCTACCTACCGATTGGCGTTATCACCGTCGCCATTAGTTACTCCACGCATTGTAACAATTTTATAGCAACCCCTCTTAACAGCGAGTCTGCAAAGCCCGGCGGCCTTGCGTGTCGGAAGACGATAGTCGTCACAGTGACTGTTATATCAAACGGGGTCGAGATTGCGATAACGACTGGAACATACGTCGGATACACGGTTTACGTACGTACAGTACGTATGTACTGCCGTAGTACTTAGCGCGAACGTACCTTTCCATTACGCAGGAAAGGGCTCGAAGAAACATTACCGTCACTTTATGTACTCGTTTTTCTTTCAAGAGCGCGTTGGCCATATTACTGCAACGTATATGTTGGCATTTATGCCAATATGTAAATTTCGAATATTTTTTCATATAATTTTTTTGCCCTACATTCAATTTTGGAATTCACGATGTTGGAAAACTTTATTTTTAACAATACAAAAGTCTCATTATTACGTATTCTGAAAAAAATTATATTATTATAGTTGAAAAAATGTAGATATACATGTTTATGGATATATCAATCAGAGTGAGATTTGAATTGATACTATTATCACAGAGTTTATTTAAATAAAGATTTAAATATTTTTGCTAATAAAAATATTAAATCTCTTTTTATCTTTAAAAGCCTTTATTTAAGTGATTAATTTCTAAAAGTGATTGAATAATAATACAAATTACTTTAATATTTTTCTTACTGATGCAAAGAGAAATTAGAGAATCTGCGGATAAAGCTTGAAATTATGGGTTTCGACATAATAGCAAATTTGTCCTGAAACAATTTGTTTTTTTAACTATTATCTTAACAGACACATTTTGTAAATTAATAATTAATTGTCAGCGGGATATGTCAGGTATTAGATTTTTTATCCAGCTTTACAATGTGTTTGATGAATAAAACTGAATCCTCTATTTGCGTATACTATGGAAGTAAATCATTTTTACAAATAATAATAATTTCTATAATTTATATAATCTGCAAACTTCCTGTAATAATAGAAAAATCCAATCCCTATAGTGACATTCTTATTACTTTAGATGTATGTGAACGTTAATTTAAAAAAGTTAAATATAATTCAACATTCAAATTTTCATTTTATTCCAATTGTTTTGATAATCAGAATGATAACAATAAAAAGCAACTTTATTGTATAGTCCTCATTTAAAAATTATCAATGATTGTGACATCGTGTTAAAGTTTTATAATCGTGTTAAAGTTTTATAATGTTCAACCAGAAAATATTTAAAGAAAAAAAATTGAATTATTTTTAGATATTTTTTTATAATATTAAATTTTTATAACATTAAAAAAATGTTAAAGTATTTGGTTATTTAGTAGACAAATTAAAATAGGCGTGTTGTTATTAAAATAGATCAAAGATCACTTGAGTAAAGTATGTAATTATCTACTTAGTCTATCGCTTTCTATAAAAATGTTTAATTATCTTCTCAGAATCGCTAACGAAAAGTTAGATACAAAAGGAGTAATGTCTATTGTCAAATATTTCCCAACTCAATTTTAGTTTTGTCAGAATTATTCAATGAATACAGACCATTTTAATCTTTCTGTTAAATTAGTGCAACGAAAAATAAATAAAAGTAAAATCCATCGATATATAAAACTTGAATTTCTCAATTTCTTTGTATTGCAACATGATGTAAGCGTTTCTCGCCAGATATACATACATATAGGCTCTCCATCGTGCGAAAGAATATCATTTACGTTTATGAATAACTGCAACGAGAGAGGATCTGCTAAAACTTATTTATAAATTTCTCAGAAGACTATTTTATCTTTACAATAAGATAAGAAGTGAAAAAGAGAGAAAAAATGCTCTGTAAAAAATAAGTTTTGTCCATAGCTTATTAACATTTCAATTGATGAGGGATATATTGTATTTGTAATATACTATTTGTATATTGCAGTAAGGATTATTATTATTTTTACACAACTGTCTCATAATACCGAGAGAAAGTAGGTAATAATGCGTATCTCTTCGAAGGACGTGGATGTCAGCTTGATTTGCCTGCGAGACGCGATACGGCTGTCCACCTATGTGTCGTAGGTTTTCCATCATGAGCAATACGCGACAACCTTGATCGTGTGTACTGAAGTTCCGCGTAAACGGCTCTAAACTTTCCACATACGCGTGATACCACGCCGTCGACACGAAAGCATTAAGGAAATTCTGATTCCGTATACGTCTGTGCGTGGCTCAAGCCAATCTCAGTTCAACGCTAGCCACTTGACGTTTCCTACTTCATACACACTCGTGTAGGTTAGCCTTTTATTCTCTCTCTAGGAATGGACTCGATCCGAACGTTTAGCTCAGATTTGATCAATCACTTGTATGATATATCTGTATTCTATTTTTGAATCTTTGCACTCTGGCGCCGCTACGGCGATATTCATAATAACTCCATTGGCGCTTAAGAATGCACATGGAAGATTGTTTCTACTGATATCACGAAGAATTTCAAAATATAAAATTCAAATTTTATTTATATTAAAATGAGACAAATTAACATAGAAATAAAAATAAAGAAATTTATAAATATTTATAACTCTTTCCTGTCAAAATAAAACTTTTGGTTTTCAAAAGTTGCTGGTCCAGCGAATTAAAAAATGCTCAGAGTATAATAGAGAGTTAATTTAATAACTGAATGAAACAATTAGCACTTTATTACAATAAAATTACTATAATTAGAATTAAAATTGAGATATGTACATTTAGCAAGAAGTATAGGTATACACGTGTTTATATTTATATAGTCGTGTTTATGGAAAAATTTAATTATATATTTTATTCTTAGGATGCAAAATTAGTTTGTTTATAGTTGTGCTCGTAAATGAAAAACTGATAAATTCAAAATAAATTTAGAAGATTTGAGTTTACCTTCTTGAATTTGAAAATCTCACGCGAAAAGATCCGCGCCATCCCTAGCCGCGATTTCAGCCTCGGTAGCAGCGTCCACCCCCTCGCGAGACCACCGCCCTAAATGATTAATTACCGATCTCCATCGCGCGGAGAGATCCCACGTATATACGTACGAGGGAGGGTTGTCGGGCGGCCTTAAAGTAAGCTCATTTCTAAAACGGATATTCCGTGTTCCGCGTGCCACGGAACGGTATTCGGTACCCCGACGTTGCTGCCACTTTGCAGCTCGCCTCTATCGCGCAAGAGGGTTGCGTAAGTGTAGCTATGAGGGATGACGGGGCCGTAAGGGGTTGCCTGCAGGTCCGTACTTGGGCCGGCTTGGTTCAGCTCGCGTGGCTGTGCCACACAGCGCCGTTTCGCAGAGAGATCGCAAGATACCGTCGCTGGTCGGCGTAAATGAAATGTGGTATGTGCCAGAAAAAAAAGTTTGTACTTTGTTCCCCCGCTGATTGATGGAGCGCAAAGTTTCCGTGCGCGTCTGAGAAACGAGGGAAGGGAGGGGAAGGGGAGGAAAAGAAGGACGCATCGTTCCCTTGCTCACAGAGAGCGAGGGAATGCGAATACAAAGTCTTATAATAAAATAATTTATATATACGTATAGAATAATGCACAAAAAAATTTATGAGAACTGCATAAATTTTACGCATTTATATTAGGAAAAAAGCAAAATGTTGGTAAACTAATAAGGAATAGCAAAGAAAAATCACGAATACAATATATTATTTACTTTTTATTTACTCTTCTTTATGTAATAAATAAAGATTAAAGAAGCTGAGAAGCTTTCTCTCTTTTGAAACAGAATTAAGTATACCTTATAATAAAGACTCATTTGGACATCGAAATCACGACGATTAAAGACGAAAATTTTTCGAGGACGGCAATATAGAAAAATTAATTGGCAATAATAAAACGCGACGGCATCCCTTTCGGGTAATGGCGCGATACAATATGCGCCATCACGACTACGCGAAATAATCCCGATAAAACGAGCCGTGAAATCTCCTAACCGAGACAAATCCGGACAGATTACGGAAATCGCGAATAACTTCATCGAGGTGGTCCATCCGATAATCAGATCCATCCGCGGCGGCAGCAGTGCGAGAGAAGGCTGCGAGAAAGAGAGAGAGAGAGAGAGAGAGAGAGAGAGAGAGAGAGAGAGAGAGAGAGAGAGAGAGAGAGATCGTGTCCGCGCTCGGAATCCTCTCGAGAGAGGGTGACAATTCTCTTTCCTCGATACTTCGCCGCTCGTTCTCTCTCTTCCGACGTCCGTTCGGCTGCGTCTCTGTGTGCACGTTTTCGTGCGATACGCCGTGTTATCGTTTGCATTGCAAATGTGCAACCCACTCCGCCCACAGTCAGACACACTGGAGAACGACGTCGGAGCGTGCACGTTTTACGCTGAAATCGGCCGCGTGTGCGAGTTCGATGCTATATCCGAGGGCCCGCGCATTGGATGAATCACGGCACGAGACAACTCTAACGATGCGATCCGCGTGGGATGGATGGATTTACGCCAGGCGTTGCTTTTTTGGACCGTCTTAGCTTGCTTCGACATTAATGAGATGTACGGTAGAAAATTAATCCCACACAGGAGTAGCGCGATCATGTTGAAATTTCGCCCGTAATATATCTTCAACATTCTTAAGAATATACTTTTTTTTGCGAATATCGAAATTTTTTTGTTCTCTTCTTCAAGCGTAGATTTTTGTCTATTTTATCTATTTAAAAAATTATTTCAATAGCTTAAGTCATTAAATATATCACATTGTTGCACGTAGTCATAAATGGGATATTTAGTGTCTGCGTTATTTATGCAAAATTTTTATGCATGATTTCGATAATAATAATTGCTACTTGAAAATACGGCAGTGTATAATGCAGCAATGAGTAATATAAAACGAGGTGTTTCAATTAAAGATTAAATGCGAGATAAGTTGTATTTTATGTTGCTAATATTGCACTTTATGCAGACGGATTATGGCCTCGGATTTTTCTGTAGCATAGAAAAGGCCGAGTCACCCTGTCGCGCGCTGGTCACGCTAGTCGATCGCAATGGAGTGAGCACAATGGGTGAGGCCCATAAAGAATCGTTGCGATCTATCATATTATACGTCACAGTTTTCTATACGTCGTACGCAGTCTTTTCGTAAAAGCGACCGACAAACTATTTCGAGTATACATTTCTATCTATGTCGAAGGGGAAGCAGACCTGGATCAGTATTTTCGTTTTGATTTAATACTATTTTATAACAAGATTTCTGTTACATGCAAAATTAATGCATGCCAAATTTTTTTATGATAACAATTACTGATAAAGAGATGAAAATAACGGGAATTATATAGATAATACTAAAAGTGTTACAATTTTAAAAAGAAGATTGCATTTCGCCAGAGTTTTACATATTAACAATAGTCGAAATATTTGATATCGTATAATTGATCTAGGCCAACTTTTCGAGGAGCAATTGATTTATGAATCACGTAGTCATTGTCGATGATTGATGAAAGAAAGGACGGAAAAAAGAAGAGGGGGGGGGAAGAGGGACATTAGGGACCCTAAAGAGGGGCGACGATCGGTCGATCCTTCGTTAGAAATTCTGCGCAATCATATTCGAGCAAATAATTCGTTAAGGCTTCCTCGAGACTCGTTCGTTAGGATAATTAAAATAAATTCAAATGACTTTCTTGTCCCCTGTCTTTGGTGTCACCGTCGCTTCGGCCTGCCTTTTACTTACGAGACGGTCCGAGCTCCTTAAATCCGTTGATTAGCGCAAAAATCTGCTTACAAATTAAGCGTGGAGGCTTCCGAACTCTCACGAAAGAATGCCATGAGGAAGGGCGACTATCGGTATAGAAAGAAGTGGAACGGGAAACGGAAGAGGAGCTTTGGCGAGGGGGTGAGCGCTTTAATATCTTAAGTAAACCTGGCTCAGGGTAAAGAAGAAAAAAAATAAGTTGTGCCAGACGAGAGTCACGGAAGGGAAAGACTTCGAAGGGGGAGAGGGGAAGGTTACGCGAAAACACGGTCGACGAATTAAAATAGTAGCGAGCGGGAGAAAGAGATTACGGGACCGAAGATTGTCCGCAGTTCAGATAGCAATTGAAAGTGAAAAATTATTTTTTGAGAGTGAAAGATAATGTGCTAAAGTAATATATTGACATGCATAGGACATATGTGTAAATAATTACCATCTTTTTCCAAAAATTCTCTTCTTCTCGAAATATTATTTGAAATTGCGCGAAAGTATGCGATCGTTTACGAGAAAGAGAGAAACTATCTGCATTTGGCGCACGTGTTTGGCGACGACACAAAGCGTGAATTCGCAACAGAAGCAGTGGCTTTTACGCTCCTTTGTCGCGCCCTTTCGACACCCGTTAAGGTTTCGCGTCTGAGAGAGAAAAAAAAAGGTGCTCAGGGGGGAGGGGGCCACTAAGAAGCGGCTCTCGCTCCCTTGAACGACGAGAGAGGAAAGAAAGAGCGTGGTTTTCTTAATGAGAAGTACAGAGTAAAGCTTTCTTTGCGTCTCCTTTTGCCAAACCGCCTCTCGTCCGTCCGTCCCTTCCTCGCGTCGTCATCGTGCCCACCCCCTCTCTGAATCGCATTCACGAAGGAGTTCGAATCGGATTCGCGGCTTCGAAAGGACGGGGCCGTGTAGACGTTTTTTCCAAGCGACGAGCAGCCGCGCTGAAATGCTTCTTGTGTAAGTAAAAATCTAAAGTGACTACCGAGATCTAAGTTTTAATTAGTTTATCTTGGCCGCGTGGCCATTGAATATTTATGAGCCATCGCGGTCGCTTGCTGGCGCGGAGAAACGAAGGAAGGGAGAGAGACTGAGAGAATGATGAGGGTGGGTGCGCGAAGGAGATAGTCAAGGGACCCTTTGGCCACGTTGCTACGGGGGCTCGGAGGGGCCGGAGGATGTCGTCGCCGAGGGGGCGAAGAATGAGATTTCGGCGAGCGTGGAAAGGAACCGGCTGCGGTTGCTGTCATCCCGCGGGATTACGATTTTCGTTCTCGACTTCGTCAAAGATGCGCCATTCCGGTGGACGTAATTGCGTTCGGAGCATCAAGGTCTGTGCGATGCAAATACACAGAAGTATAGAGATGCGAGGTCGATCGCGCAACGCGAAACATTTAGTGATAGAAAAGTTTGGTATCAGAATGCAACACTTGTTAAGATCAAAGAAGAAAGTAAATTGAGAAATGTAATAATTCAAAGCGGACGAATTCTTGGTTATCTTCGTGTATAATTCGCAGCTATGTTTAACGGTGAGAGGAAAAACGATGAAGAATCGCGAATGATGGCGGAGAAAATCGTAGGAAATAAAAAGAGGTAAACAGGGGCGGGACAGCCGATGGTCAGGGCGGAACTCTACCTCCGCGAAATTCCAGAGAGATTTTCAGAGGAAGAAGAATCTATAAGCCCATAAATCTGCGAGCAGACGGGACGGAGAAAGAGAGAGAATCTTCTCGAGAGAAGGAAGGCGGGCGCGGAATCGGTTGCACGAATTTATGGCGGTCGCCGTAAAAAACAGAAGCAGAACGTGGAATTTTTATTTCTAGCAGTTGCCGAGGTATTTCGGGAGACTGTCAGATTAGCAGTATCTTGCTATGATCCTGAATATGGGAAATGGATGATCAATTGATATATTAACGTCAAATGACAAGCTATTCCATAATTTTATGAAGAAACGATGAAACTCGAGAGAGATAAGATTATAAGGGAACTTTTAAGTAACATGAACTTAATATTAAACAATGCTTAATAAAAGAATTTTAAAAGCATTGATTTCGGAATTATAATATAATAAAATATATATAATATAATAAAATGCAAAATATTAAAAAAATCTCTTTTATCTTATTAAAAAATTATATATATATGTAATGTTAAATAAAATAAAAAATAACATCAAATTTTATATTAGAATGCAATTCTTAAACATAGAAAAAAGAAACTTGAAACTTGAAAAGTTTCTAAAATTGTACGATAAAGTCAACATTTCTAAAATTGTACGATAAAGAAGCTATCAAGAGAAATTACGACGCGTGCAAGTCGCGTTTGCGACGCCTAAAGGGCGTTAACATTGGCGGCTATATGATGGGGAATTATGCGTGAGAAAAATTCGTTCGATTAAGTCCTCTGTCGAGCCCATTTGCGGGTGTCATCATACTCGCGCCGACATTCGCGACACGTTTATCTACACAGCAGCGCACACGCGCTTAACGCGACTAGATGCGTTACAGATTGTCGATTCTCATATTTACATTTTAATAACTCGTCTCTTCCACTTTCTCGCCGTACATGTTACGCTTGCGTTGACACACAGCCGCTCGTTTTCTTATTCTTCTTTTATTTGCTGCTTGTGATTATTTCAATCTTTTGATAAAGTTATATTTGACATCTTTGATCTTGAGATTATTATATATTAATTTTTATACTTTTAATATTAATATTATTAAACATAATGATATTTTATATTTAAATTTAACTTCAAATAATTCATTGTTAATATATTACACTCTGAAATAATATTTTTATTAAAGAACGCTAATAATTCATAAATCTTATATTATATAAAAATTAACTGACTGTATCTTTTTAACCTTTAGGCGAATTACTGTTCTTCGCGATACTCATCGGGTGTAAAGAAGACTGTTACTTTTGCTTGACTTTTGCCAGTCGATCTGTTGGCGTCCCTCATCTCTCTTACCGCGCTATTCTTTATTACTATCTGCTTCACCTTCACGAGCCATCTCGAGACGGTAAAACGTGCAAGCGGGCCCACGAATGGCGACGCCGGGGAAAGCATTTAAATTTAAAAGGATCTAAGTTCGGAGTTTTAAGCGGACCAAAGAAAAAGTTCGCCGTCTTCTCGCGCCCTACGTCCCGCATCGGTCGGGTATTTGCATGAGAAAAGTGCTCTACGATTCTTTCGATTACACACTCGCGACGCGCCGTGTGCCCGTCGAGTTAGCTCGCATTCTAGAAAACTCTTTGAGAGGGTCCTCGGTAACGATGAACTTTTCAGATAGATGTGACACCGTACACGTGTTCCATTCACACCAGAATGGCCGCGCGGTTCGTCTCGACCAAGTGCCTCTTACGCGCGACGTATTCTATCCCTTTTTATTTTTCCTTTCAAATTTTTCCCATCTCCTTCGATTGTCGCTGGCTTCGACGTTTCCCCGGCTTGACGATGTTGCGCGGTCGGTTAAGTCTCCCTGAAATAGCTCGATGCGCGGTGAATCGTTTAAAATTCACAACACGCCCGCACAAGACTCCAACTGGCGACCGCTAATTAATAATCAAGCCAGTCGAGAATATATTTCTTCACAATCTTAAACGTCATCCCGATTTATTAATACGTACTCATAATTTTTTCTAACTTTTAGTAAATTTTCCATCTGTAAAAAGTACATATGTGTGCATGTATGTATATGTGTAAAAAAATATGAAATTGTTTATTTAATTGAATATTTTGTTTCTAGAATTTTAAAAGAAATTTAAAAAGAAAAAGAATTCATTTTTACGCAGTTTCTCAGATAGACATTTTATATAAGTGTGTTATTTTTATTGCATAGACAAACATATATTTCTTCCAAAATGCTTCCCCTCTGTCCTCTTTTCAAGTATCGCCGGTTCCCGATGGAGGTTGATATTGGTGGTTGATTATCAATTTTCTACCAATTTGGTTCCACTTGTAGCGGCGCCGGCTTTTGTCCCGCTAATCACCCCTTGGCTCCCGCTTTCACCCCCCGCTGGGTACATCCGATCCGCTTTGCATATTACGACACGATATATCTCCACCATTGTACACGAGTTGACGAGTCTCGTTCAACGTCACGTTCCTTTTCTCCTTCTAACAATCAATTTTTTTTACTTCATCGACGCAATGGGGGAACGTGATGATTTTAGAAATAATTTTTTTAACGACGACAGTCACGCACGCTTCGAATAAATCGAGAGTATTTTTAGTATGAAAAATTTAATTTTGTATTTAATTAAAAGTATTATTTTACGCGACAACAGTGAAAAATTAGATCAATTTCTCTTCAATTTCTAAGTTTTCTAATTTATAAGGAAGAGAAATCGATGCAGATACGTCTGAGAACACTTATAGTCTGCAATTTTATTTTACAATCAGACGTAGAGAAAACGTATCTTGATACAAAACATGTGTGTTGCGCCACGACCGGTTTGGATACCTCACGCGACGCTACCTCTCAGAATCGAAGAACGTTGCTACAGTTTTTCGCGAATTAAACGGGCGGGAGAGCGCGCGCTCGACAAAACAACAGAGGGATCAAACGTGGACGCTTATGGGATCAGCGATCTGAAAACGTTGTGTTGTTTCAGGTGAGCCAGCTCTCACGCGCCACACCCTGTTTTCCGCATTGAAATCATCCCCCATACCTGCGCACATACATGCACACACATATACGTATACACACGTGTATTCCCGATGCCCAGTCGGTCGTGTTTCCTCACTACGACCGATTGGAATTTTGAAATCGTTCTCTCTAGCGCAAAACAATTTTTCTAAAAAAAAATAAAAACAAAAAAAAAAGAATCGAATAAAATGCACCGGCTTGGTGTAGCTTCGATACGTTCGATTCGAGAACAACCGCCATCGGTGAATATTTTTACTCGAATATTGCCGGAAGACTTCGCATTGGAGATACATTATTCTGATTTCGCAAAGGTAATTTTGCGTATTTAAAATCAGCTCTTTGGATTAGACAATGACTGCGAAAATAATTTGTAAATTTTACTTGAATGATAAATAAATTATACTTAATGAGAAATTTATTTGCTCAGCTAAATGACCTTAAAAGTACGTTTTATCACGGTGTAATGTGATGATGCAATAGAATGTTGAACTTTTAATACTCACGATTTGTAATTTGTACATTCTTTGCTGTTAGCGGGAGTGCTCTAATCGTAGGCGAAACGTGTAAATAAAAATGTGGGTTATTTCAGATATGGGAACAATTTGAATTTAAAATTGCAGAGAGATTTAGCCGGCGGGATTCTCTGTTCGTTTCCGCATGTTTAATAAAAATGTCAGGGAGATGATGATACGGCAATGTATATCTGGCATCGCCACTCCTATTCTAAATTCCGCCGAGCTGTCGACAATAAGCGGTGTACTGCTGTTTTCCTGGCACATTAAACGGTACCATTGACGGCGTTTTTCGCGAGCTTAAGCAAAACAGATCAGTGTCATACTTTCGCAGTGGTATATTACGATATCGCGGGTAATAAAAAACGGGAGTAAAACAATGAATCGTACGCTAGAAATATATTTTGCATCCAGCGGCGCAAAACATGAATTTGTATGCTCCTTTTGACTCGCAAATTTATCTACGTCGATAATGTCGATAATTCGTCATGCACGTTGTAATTCGGCACGATAAATTCCGGTCGTTGCTTTACACGCGATAATTTATATTCCGGAATTTTATTAAATCGGGAAAAAGAGTGAGAGGGACGAAGAGAGAGAGAGAGAGAGAGAGAGAGAGAGAGAGGAAGAAAGGTAGAGAGAAGAGCGGAGTGTGTGGCCCGCCCGCTTATTAAACATCAGGACGTTAAATGGACGCTGTGGCACGTATCAAATCCGCGCCGCGCTCGAAGGAGGAGAAGCGACGATATTTAACAATACCGTGATGCCACGGAATCGGGACATGATCGTTTTGTGACACCGATGACCAATCGGCGCGAGAGGGAGGCGAACGCGCCGGTAATGGGAAAGCCATGCACGCCAGTCTGATTCGCGCCACCTGCATAAAATTAACCAGCTCGCCCGCTCGCTCGTTCATTTTAATTAACGAAACACACAGAGAGGGTATCGGCACGGCACGTCGATCTTCCCGACACCGTTGCAAATGCGACCGCTCGGCCGTGCTCGGGGCGGGAAGGGGGGGAGGCCTGGAATTTGTATTGTCAATCATTTTTGTCGCGAGCCACGCACTTCACCGGCGATACGCGACATAAATCGACAGCGATTACCAAAACGCCCGCATTATAATACATAGGATACTTTCCATATTCATTACGTATTAATCCTTATTCAGATTTTTATAATTGGCATGTGCTTTTGTTAAGGGTGAATGATTATATTTTTTAATTTATAAAGTTATATTAAAAAAAGTACAAAAATCTCTATTAAATTTTAATAGTGAACAAATTTTTCCTGCTATCTAATTTTTCGCGATTGAACCTCAGTTTTTGTCAAAATAGTTGCGGATGCTTAATGGTTATACGCGATATTGATTTTAGTTGTAATAGCATAGGGAATCCTCTCCACTTATTTGGGATCGCAAAGGACTGTGTAAGGACGGGATACGGGTAGGATCAGTGGCACGATGATGTCTCTATCCTCGATGAAGCGGCCAACGATCCATTACGTGTGCGAACGATGCAACACGTGTGCACGTAGATGCGTCCGTTCGCGTGTTAGGGCACACAGGCGCCACATGAGGCATGCAACAAGCCCACGGGTCACCCAGGGTCAGCCACACAGTCACGGAGTTAATTAGACGCTGCGCTTCAGCGGCCGCTCACGTGGCACGAGGCCCAGATATCAATCGCCCCGCCACGCTCTTAAATGGACCGCAGAGCGTCCGGTTTCTTAAAAGATTCCCAGCTTCTTCTCGTTCATTTCTTCTCTCGTGCATCTCTTATCCTCTCGCTATCGCACGTTGTAGAAAAACGACATTCTTGACCAGAAATTATTTAATTGGATATTTCAGTGTGTCCTGTGTTCAAATTTCCTGTGTTCAAAATTCTTCATTGTATAATTGGCGTAAAGAGATTGCAAGATTTTCTGCGGTAAAAAAAGTAAAGCATTCTGCTCTACTCTTTATCGTAATTATTCTGGATTAATTCCGTCTTTATCATATGGCTTCGAGATAAGAGGAAATAAGAATTAAGCTTCTTCTCTGTTCGTCAACTCGAGATCTTTGTCACCTTTTTGATCTTTTAACATGTACGATCGCAGACCACATTAGAGCCAGCATACATTATAAACTGATTATATCGTTTTCTCAACTTAATTTTCTCTGGGAAATTTGTATTAAAACTTTGAATGTTTGTTCAAAATCTTCTTGTTCTGCTGTAAACGTCATTATGTAATCGTCTATTAATATTTTCAAAGAAACGTTTACGAGATCTATATATATATATATATAATTATTAAAGTTATTATTTTTTATACATTTATTCTAAATTTTTTTCGAAATTTAACGTATTTTATTAAAATCAATTAATTAAGTATTGAACTTGGAAAATTATAGTGGTAATATATTTTTAATTATGTAAAAAATTGATATTTGAAGTAATTCGAATAAAGAGGGCAACATTTAGTTTAGCTACATTTTTTTCGAGAATACTTTCTCAGGATGAGTACAAGCGCAGAACGGGATAGAACGGGATACTAAAGATTTCGCGGTGCTCTTCGTCGGAAAGGACACTTCATTAAGACAGGCGATAACGAGGCGACGACAGGATTCGGAGAACACCAAAGATCCTCCGCCGCGCGGATTCGTTTCGGTGTTAAGGATTTCGCTTACTCGCCTTCGTCGCCGGGCTGAACGTGCGAAAGCTACTACTACTCGTTGTGAAGCAAAGAGATAGCGATAGATAGACTCGTCGGGAATCGCGGGCGCAACAACGAGAGAAAGAGAGGTAGAGGGCGAATCCTGACGAAGGGGGTTGCGGATACGCCACCCCTGCCGGGTCGTTGGAGATGGAAGCAATAGAGATCAACTAGTATGCAAATCGCATGTAAATATCGCTCACTCTCCCGGTACCGAAGTAAGCGAAGCCTCTCGTTCTATATCTCGCTCTCTCGATACGTCTTTTTCTCTCGTTTTCACTGCACTTGTCCGTTTCTACCCGACACCCTCTCTGTTTCTCTCTTTCTCGGTCGCGGAGCACCGGAGAGAAGAAATCAAAGTCGGGACAAAGTAAGCGCGGACGAGATCGTGACGGAATTCTTCTCCTCATTTCTCGTCCGTTCGCTTTCAACCCCTCGAAGTGGAGTGCCGCCGAGCCCTCTACTGATATTCGAGTTTTTCGACTCGCCCCGATGCCGGCGAATTTACGAGACACCGTATGTCTCTGGCGTTCAATATGCGGACGATGATAAAAATATAAGTTCCCAGTTTTGCTGGAAGCGTGTTTTCGGCATTTGAATAAATGTTTTCTTTTTTTGATTCTTAATGCACTTTCTGAATTTTAAATACTTTGTAATGTTCAATAATAATAAAAACATTACATTAATTTTGTAAAATTGATTTTGTGAAATGGAATATTTCAAAAATATATATTTTTGGGAAAAAAATTAAGGTTTTCTTAAAGTCTGCTAAGCAAAATTTTTTGCTTTTTAATATAACTTTCCATGAGATAATTGAACAATATCTTGGCAAGTTCTTACTATCGCAATTCGTACATCTAAGAGCTCTTATAATTAGAGCTATTCTCGACAACTGTGACACAATACTTTCGATGATAATGTTAAGTAATTCTGCTGTTTTAACATGCCATCAGTATAAAGTTCTCTAGTCCGCTAGAATTTAGAGAAATCAGATATGCAGTTTACTTAACTTACAGAGATCACAGATTTTTAATGTTAGAAATTTTATATACGAAAAAATTTTAGTATAATTTCAGTTTATAATTTTATCTGCACATAATAAAACTTATACATATAGATTTAAATTACGCGTCATCAAAAGTCAGAATATAATATATATGTGGATAGTAAATTAAAAATTTAAATACATCTTAAAAATGATATTAATTGTAAAAGAAACCCAGAGCTTCAATGAATCACCCAATATTTTACAAGAAGGGGTGTTAGACGTATTTCGATCGTATTAAAGGGCCGTAAGCTTCCGGGAAGGGTTACGTGCCGATTACGTGCGCTATTTGCATATTGAATGCGTCGCGAGGCAGAACGGCGTGCTAATTTCCTCGGCTGGCTTGAGAAAAAATCGAGGATATTCGGTAAGCTTCTCTAGCACGGGTCTTAACGCGCGCCAGTGTTAGTCGTGGAATTATATGATGACTTCTGTCTTATTTGGGGCGGCATCGCCGGCGGTGGGTATGAGAGACCAGACTGGAAAGGGTGGGACAAGTAAGACCTCTCTAACTCCAGGTATTTTCATCCTATATTCTCCGGCCTGTGCGCGTACCGGCAGTAGGATTACTTCGAGAGACCTCGAGAACTTCTCCCTTTCTTACCTTTCTCGAACCTCTCGGCTTCCACGCTCCTATCGACGCCATTCCTTCCCACATTACCATTCTCAAAATTCTCGATCGAAATCAGGATTTTCATCGGAACGTCTCGACGAAGCCATTATTGTATGGCCGCAATATCTGTTAATTTGCGCCAAGAATAGAAGTGTGAATAGAATGAAAATAATCAACAACTCTTGCAACATTTATCAAATTATTGTTCTACGTTTCAAGATTATTATTTTAATATGTTTCTTTGATCAAAAGATTATCTCACTTAATATATATATTAATCTTTTTATAAGTTTTTGTAAATTAAAAATTTCTTTATTATTTTCTTCATTTTTAAGCAATTACATTTTAACAATGTTTAACGATAAATTATCAACAGATAAAAGACAGATAAAAGATATCTAACCACGACGATGACGCGAGTGGACTACCAATGAACGCAGATGTTTCCGAAAGAGAATGTCGAGATTCAGAAATAGCGGAGCGATACTTACAAGTCCGGATTCGGCAAGGAGGCCGCATTTTCTATGCAAAAGAGTTGAAAACGCGGGTGCCGCGCGGCCGACGAGAGGGGGGTGTGTAGCGGTTGCAGCCGACGGCACGTTTTAATAATGCCTTCTCTTCGGTAGGGTGGAGCGAGGAAGAAGTTTAACGAAGATTGTGCCAGATACTTTTAATTGCTATTCCTCCCTCCGCTGCCGACGCCGACGCCGCTGCCGTCGTTGTCGTCGTCGTCGTCGGTAACGGGCGATGCCGGAAAATGAAGGGAGAGCCGGAGGACTGCAAACCACCCCCTCCTTTCGCTGGTTTCCATCCCGTCGAGCCCTCTGCCACCCCCCCCTCTCCTCTACCACTTCCCAGCTTTTTTATCCCGTAGACCCTCGTGATTTTATCGTCCTTGTATCCTCTCGACTCCCGTCCGCCGAAGAGGTTTGTTATTTCAGCGGCGGATAGGCGACAAAGGAATTAATCGGGTCGTCTCGTCCGTCCCCGTCTCTTCATCTTCCTCCCTTTCCTCCCTTTCAGAGGCTCGTGGGCCTTCGCTTCCAAGTGCCGTCAATTAAATTGAAATGTTAAAAACTAGAGATAAACCGAAACGGCTCGCGAATGTACCGGCCTCCCGCGATTTTTCTCGCCAACGTTCTGTCGTGGGTTATTGTCGATTCGCTATAAGAAATGGAATTGATAATAAGATTAATAACGATTCATCAATGTCATAATAATTGTTTTTCAATTATGTCACAAATGAAAATACACCATCTTCACTTTTTTGTCTGTAATAACGCAATGAATGAACAGAAGACTAGTGTGATTCGTGATTCGTAAGGATTTGAATATGCAAAAGAAAGCGATTCTATACTGTGCGTACCGTGAGCTTGCAAAAGTTCTGCGGTCTCTCGGCCACTTTGCGTATCACTATTTCACCATGCGGAACCGGGCGGAACGACTTTAGTGCGCACAATGCAGCGAAGGCTTACGGACGGATATAATGTGAAGTCTAAAAATCAAAACACATTAATCTCGGGCACGTGGCGCGGGTCGCACGCTGGTAACAAAACAGCGTGTACCCCGTCCCACGTGGCTTGCATTGACGTACCCGCCGTTTCAGGGGACAACAGTCACGATGACGCCTAAATCGTTCGTCTATTTATGCTATTTATCATCTTCCTTCTCTAAACAGGAGTTATAGAGTCTTACGAGTACACATCGAGTTTATTTCAATTGTGCCCGACATATGCGTAAAAAAGTATCAAATCGAGTATCAAAAATATAATAAAATTTCTAGAAAAAAGTTACTTTTTCAAATGATATTTAATTATTCGGAAAAAATGCAGAAATTTTTAATTTTTATTGTAAAACATGGCAAATGTTTCTTGCGATATATGGATTTTATAACCGCAACGCACCGGGCTAATCTGTCAACAATAATCATGAATACTGGAAAAACTGATGGACAGGATCAATAGATCTCCCGTGGCACGAGGATCGGGACGGTTCACGGTGCGGCGCGATTCTCTCCCTTGTACCACGTGGACCTTTATGAGGCACCCTATACTGTCCCCATACAACTCTCTTACCCCGATCGACAATGTCAAAGGGAGGTATTTAGCAATGGAGGGTCAATTTATCGGGGTGTGATTTTCTGTAGCTGAACGATCTGTTCGTTCATGCGCGCATTACGAACGACAGAAACATCAAAATATACTAGAAATATTAAAATTTATTTTTAATATAAAAAAAGATTATGGTATGAAGACAGATGCAATAGGAATAAAATAAATCGAGGAGTTTTATTTTATAATATTTAAGATTAGTCGATATAAAACATAATAGCATTTAATAGTTATTATGCAACAAGACTTTCTCTACATTAGAAAATATCTTTTTTATATCTTAATTGTACATTGTAAAATAACTCTCCTTTATTATTTAATACGTTTAATATATACAGAGCTATGAGAGTTAGAAAGTACCAAATTGAATATTCTGCAATGTTAGGTATCCAATTTTTTATTTATACCTGAAATATATAATATAATGATTTACTTGATATGTTTTTTCGTGGAAAAATGTCTAATGTAAATTGAATTCTGTTCCCAAGACGGCACGATTGTTATATCCCTAACTTTCCCCAGACACATTACATAAGGTCCGAAATGAGTTTATTGACGAGTTAAGCTGAATCTAGAGCGGCATTTCTCTAATGGCGGGGAAATGTGCCCTAGATAAGCGAACGAAACGGATAATATTGCGAGGTAACGTCACCATCGCGAATTCTTTTCCATGCGCGCACGTACGCGCGGAAGATGCATGTGCGGCGCTTATCTAATTCAATTTGGCAATATCATGCCCATTGAGAGAATAAATGATTACCGCGAAGATATGAAGTTATCTGGTCCCGCGGGACGCGTAAATTGCCATTACCCGCTGTTCCCGACCAGAGAGGAGAGACAGAGAGAGAGAGAGAGAGAGAGAGAGAGAGAGAGAGAGAGAGAGAACGCCCGCGGGTTTTTAGGGCCCCACCCGGCTTCGGAGATCTTAATTATTAATCGCACTCGTTCATCAAGCCAATCGGCAACGCCCACCCGTCGTTATATCTCAGATACAGCGAATATCGCCGAGGACGTGGAATACCGCGCCGAATACGATAATCACAGGAATTCTGTTTCCTTGATCGTTCCTTCGTCGGTGATTTATGGCGGCGGCTAATGGATAAAGTGGGAGAAAGAGATGCGTGTTTAAGGAAACGCGTATTTAAAGAAGTTGCGCAATAAGGATGATGATATGCGGTAAAAAAGATGCATTAAAGTCTCGTTAGGAGTTACTTTGGATCTTAAAATTTTGTTACGCAGAAACGGAACGGATAATATTATTTAGACTTTATAAAATTTCTATGGTTAAATAGCACATTATTTCTAAATTATAAATTTTGACAATTACTCGCGAAGAAATTTGATATGGAAAATTTATTTCAGTTACAATTATATTCATGATTATACAGAATCCAAAACGGCAATATCAAATGCATGAAAATTGATATAAAAATTTTAGTTATTATAAAACTAAAAATATAATTATTTATTAAATGATGTATACCAGCTTGACAAAAAAAAGAAATATAGTCTAAATATTTTATTTATACATGCAATGAAGAGGTTACATTGTGCAAAATGATGATTTATCGAAATGATCAAATATACGATTTTCGGCAAATCCGTGCATCACGCGGCGATCACGAAGAGTATGACGATCAGGGGCTAAGTTTCGTGGAGGTTACGATGAGGGTGGAACGAAGAGGGGTGGGAGTTGACTGTGGCAGGCTTTTCGGAGGGGTGCTGATGGAAAATCGTGACGGTAAGAGGGGGCGCGAACAATGCGCCGGAGATTTAGCGTGACACCAACAGTGTAAAACCAGTTCGTGCGTTCGTTGAACGACCAAACGGCTCGAGAAGAAAAATCATTGACGCGACTGTTCGTCATTTTGTAGCGTGATCGCTATAGACAGCCCCTGGTTAATTAAAAAATTTTTTTTTAGCATCTGTTTTTTAGTAACTATTTATTTTATTTTCTTAGCCATATTATTATAAAAATAGTCAAAAATAGCTCAAAATAATATAGCAGTAGGAATCTAATTTTTATATTTTTCGTATCGTAATATTTTTTAAAATCAAAATTCATTTCAACTTCTTACTTCATACTTATAAATAGATCTTTGCGAAATACGAAATTTTATACTTCATAATTTTGGAAATAACGAAAAATATATAAATTTTTTACATTAGAAAATTAGCTAAACGTTTTTTCGAATTTCTAACAGTAAGAAGAATGAAAAAAAATGAATTCTTTGCGTTTGAATATGCGAGAGATCTTATGTTTCATAAATTCGGGGGGTAAAAAATATAAATCGTCTTTTCATTACCAGAAAATTAGTTGAATGTTTTTTAGAATTTCTGATAGTAAGAGAAATGGAAAAAACGAACTGTAGTATCATCGATCAATTTTTTACTTATTTCGGGCGCGACACCCCGATTCACAAATCTCCTCCGCTAAGTACGGGGTCCCGAGCAAGAGATCGAGGGGGCTGCGGACCCCCCCTTGCTATCCCGATCATGCGTGAAAAACAGAGGGGTCCATTGTAAGCTCGTCCTGTGGCTAATGCGACTGTCGTCGTCCTGCTGAAACCGGGTGCAGGCAAGATCTCGCAGACGAACATTAGCCAACGGTCGTTTACCTCGAAAATCCTTCCAGGGCGCGTACATCGGGTTTCGCCTCGTTGCGAGCGGAATTTTTTCAGCTGTACTTTCGCACGCAAGTCGAGAACTCTTCTTACGATTGCGAGTCACGTTTCCCAGAACGTTGTCTTGCGATAAATAGTTAGAATGTTTGAAAACTGCGCGAAGATAGAGAAAAGGTGGCGGCTTTTATGAACTGGTGTTACGTGCATCGACTTGAGGACGGGGAAAAAAGATAATCTCTGAATTACTTTATATATGTGTATTTTTCAACTTAGTTAATTATATGTGATTGAGCCGTTTTTTTATTTCTTCTGATTAGATAGACTAAAGCTAAATTTTCAATTCTTGAATATTGTATACCTCAAATATAAAATATTGCCAAAATTTTCTAGCATAAAAGTAGAAATTGTAATGAAATAGCGATTATATCTTGATATTCATGAATTAACAGTTTTGATGAAATATATTATGCTTTATGTTATACGACGCGGACTCCTCGTCGCAAAAAATATGACACGTCACCTTATTTCTGGTCCATAACTGACTTATGCCGTACTCGACGCGGCCGCGGAGCAGAGAGTAGAGGGTGTCGGTTGTTCTTTTAACGCGGCTTTAGGGGGTCCTTTATGCTGACACAAATATCGCTTATGCCGACGTCGCGCCGCTGTTTTGGTAACCCATCGAGCATTGTGCCTTCCAAGGCCGTGTGTACCAAACACCGAGTTCTGTATACCCAGCAAACACGGCCGTCACGTGGCACCCTGATCCCTTCCGCAGCGGCGCGGAGTCGCGGGATCCCCCTTACGGATTTACGCAACGGCCACGGCCCGTTTCATTCCCCGCGTTTCGGTAGCCCAGGCGAGGTCTCCTCTCGATGGATACCGAGAGCTTCATTCGCGCAGGGGGAAGGGGGGCGAGAGGTCCGTATCTCCCCGTGCTGGACCTCTTGCAGGGCGCGGCGGGTAGCAGCAAACACACGTGCATCGTGCTCTTTGCGTCAGCTTTGTTTGCGCGAGTCGCTCGCTCGAGCGAGCAATGATCTCCAATCGGCGTCAGATAGGATTGGAATTGATTGAAAAATGCAAAACAGAATTACAATTGTCGTCCCGTCACCCTTTCGCAATCAAGTATAACATAAATATGTCAAAAATAAAGGATAAACAACTTTTATAGTCTAATTAAGGTTTTTTTTCAGTTAGTAATTACTGCTGTATGAAGCTGCAATATTTATGCGCATTTATGATTTACGCTACCAATTCTAGCAGTAGTAGATTTTTTTTCACGGATAATGCTCGATTTAAATTTCACGATTATACAGTAGTGAAAAATAGCCGCCCAGTACACGTAATTAAATTGAATTGTGTTTAATAAAAATAAAGTGGTTTATGTCGCGAAGTAGATACGCGGCGTTAACGAGGGGATTTGCGCTTGCCCCTCTCGCGCGCGAGTGATTTAAATGGGAGGGATTAGAGGGTTAATGTAACAAAATTTTTATGCTAATGGGATCTTTATGGCTGCACCAGCAGATAAATACATAGACACAAATGCTTCTTAACTTGGAGAAAGTCGCGCGAAGAAAGGCTAAAGAAGAGAAGACGCACGCGGAATCTTACTGGAAAGTGATAAATAACATCGTCGCGTAGCAAAATCGTCCGTGACGGAGGGTTCTCGAAAAAGGCACACGCCATTACCTCCGACGTGTCTGCGGAGCGACAAGCTAGACTACTACGGCTACGACTACCACGAAGAGCGAACGACGTCGATGGTGGCTCGTCATAGTGAATATTCCACTCGTATGGAAAATGATCGAGGCAGGGGAGAGGGCTGCGTACCAGATCAGACAAGAGAGGGAGAGACACAGGTCATCCCGAGAGAAAGGAGAGGAACGAAGAAAAGAACGAGAAGAATGGCGCGATGCATGGGGGAAGCGTTTACCCTTCGACCGAAAATGAAAATTGTATTGTTGGACGCCCTTAGAGGAGGGCAGAGAACCCGGCATATTATATCCGCGTTAGCGTTAGCGCGCTACGAAGACCGCGGTCAGCTCTTTCTTTCTCGATAGCCATCAATGCGCGTCATCAATAATCGCTCGTCTGACAGCTCGACCGATTCCAGCCAGCGGGAGCCTTTCGAGGATTTCGATCCACCCGGATCATCCGGTAAACATCGCACGCTGGGAATGGTTACTCGCCGATTCCTAATCAAGCTCGTACGATCTTCGCAACGATTAATTATCGCGTAATAATCATCATCGTGGATACTCATCTTCGTTTTGATGCTTAATCTTTATAGCGTATGACATCTTTATTATATCTTTCGGATAATTATATCTTATCTAATCACATCTTAAATTCTTTGTACGCTACACGATCAAAAAGTGGAAAGAAGAAAAAGTCTGGAGAAACTGTTGGAATAACTTGATAGAACGAAGCAAGAAATGGTCGGAATAAAGATGCGGTGCATTCGTAAACAAGCATATGTCACAAACATATTCGTTGATCGAGTAAGTGGTTTTGCCGAAAAATAATCGCGGGTACATCGAGAAAGAGGACAGATTTAATTCCACCCGAAAAGAAACAACTCGCTCGTTTTCGTCGGTTTCCCTCGGGCAATTTGTCCCGCCGCCGTCGGAAAGTTTAGCAATTTATTTGACTTTTTCATAGGTAACCCGGATATCTTTTTATATCAATATGCCGAATGGTCACAGAGAAGCTTGGAAACTTCTTGCTGAAACGCCATAAAATACGCAACGCATCCGACCCCATGAGATATTCATATCCAGATATGTCCGAGAGATCGAATTTCCTAAAAAATTAAATAACTAATATATAAAATCAAATATTTTTCATATATTTTTGAACGACAGAAAAATATAATTACCGGTTCGCTGATTAATTTTGTACGATTAATTTCAAGATTACTAGGCCGCAAGTAATATATTATTTAAATGGATATGATCATAATGCACATTATTTTATAATCTTAAATATAATAAAGAACTTTATAATGCTTTTTGCACCTACTCGGATATCTCGAGTTTATTCAAAGAGAGGGATAATCGTTTCTCGAACAGCGGCGCCTCGTCGGAAAATACCGGTGAATTTTTAGATGCAGGAGGCACCTGACGCGTTACTCTGCTCGCGTCGGAATCTCCACACGTGCTGAAGAATATTAAGTCCAAGGAGAAGGATATGAGGTGTAACGACATCGCGAGGACGAAGGGGGAGAGATGGAAGAAAGAGGGTGGTATATCGAAGTATAGACGAGGATGCACGCTGCGTTGCGTACGTGGCATCGATCTTCATCCATCAACCGCGCCTTCGGGTTTTCGCCGGGCGAAGATTCCGCTGCGGTTTTCCCCGCCACTGGAACGCCAGATGTACCGTTGCCAATCGCGGTTGCCGATCGCGAGAAAAGTTTTCATGCCGGCGTAACGTTGCGATTCGTCATCGCGATAGTGTCAAGTCGAACGTGGAAAATGTCTTCACGCGCGGCCGCGTTCACTCGTCGCTCGGATTCGCCCCCCCCCCCTTTTTCCGACGATCTCGTCATCGGTGAACGATTCGGTTTCGCTTGGCTAGTGATAAATCGGTGAACTAACGATCTACGATCATTTAATCGTTTCACAGTAGCACGTACATCGCTTCCTCCGATTTGTAGAGTACCTCGGTTAATCACGACACAAGTTGTACAAGATTCAAACGCGATTTCTCAAGCAGCCGGCTGGCTCGTTTGAGAGAGTGCGGCCTGCGCTCGTTGATTGCGATTCACGTCCCAAAAGGTATCGCTTAATGACGGCGAGTATGCGAATATCGGCCTAAGCCGAACGCGCTGTTAGTTGGATCGTTCGGTCGGCCGTATCTGTCGTATCGCCTCGCGATCTCATTAATTTCCGGCAGCAATAAAAGCGAGAACGGCGCACCGGTCCACGGGTACACGCGCGAGAGGCAGGCACGCCCAGGACACGCGTGTGCACGCGAGAGAAACGACCGCGGCGGGGAGATGGAGAAAGGGCGAGGCCGCGCGCGGGCAGTGTCAGATAAAGAATCGGGAATAAATGCTTTTTGGCATTGCTCCTCTTGTTTGCCTTCGGTATTTCGCAGGGTCGGGTGGGCGTGCGCGCTCGTAAGGGCGAGAGACCGTGTCGATTGATGACGACGCCGATTTCGGCGTCGGAGGAAGAGGGAGAAAAAGAGAACGCTTCGAGTCACTCGGTGCCATTGTGAGCGGCACGTGCCACGGGGCCGCGATACAGAACGAGAGAGCGTAGTCGAGCGTGTATCGAGACAGAGGCGAGAGTATATCGGCAGCCGCCACCACCGTTACAATGGCCGGCGATTTCTCTCTCTCTCTCTCTCTCTTTTTCTCCCTCCGTGCGAGATATACGGACGGAATTAATTGATACCAGCATCGTGATCCGGCATCGAGCAAGGGTTACGTAAGCACCGTGGAAAAAGCGTACCCACGTATCGCGCCCGGCGTCTCGAGGGAGACAGAGAGTCAGTTCCGCCGGTTTGCTCTCGCGCTTTCTCTCGCCGCGGCCACGGTAAAGCATTTAAAGCGCGCGACACGTTCCTCACGCTTCGTTGATTTTTGATTGGCGGCCCGATCGAACGGGCACGACCGATGATCTGGCCCGTAGCTCGTTATCGCGATGGCAGGTGGGAAAGATCGATGATGACATAGAAATACGAGAGCATTTGAAGCAGCTTTCTCTAAAGTGTATGACAAATTTTAAGTCACCGGTCTGATAAGGAAATTTTGTTGAAAAAACGAAAACGGCTTTATATAGGAAAAAAAATTAATAAAGAACGAAAAAGTGTCATTACAAAAATCTAAATTCTTAATTATTTATTAAAGTCTTGCTGCTGCGTCTCTTGATTTAATTGCATGTTTCTCGCGCATAATAACACGATGTTAGTACAAGACGATTCTGTTCGCTTCCATAAAGAACCAATCCGCGAGGACACTCGATCGCGAGGAACCGCGTTGCCCCTTCCCCTCGGAGCATGTAAAGGCAAAGCTAATCAGGAACGAGTCCACTTCTCGTTGCCAGCGAAAAATTCGTTACGCATTCAGCGTGACGCCGAGATTATCATATCCCCCGGATCCTTTGACGAGGACACTCGATCCTCGACGTGAAAGACAGGAAAAATATAAAACTTGAGAAGTCGTCTCCGTGCCGGAACGGAGAGGCTCCGGAGAGGCTACCAGGGAACGTCGCGCGACTTCCAGCCTAGGATGACGGCAAAGCTCGTGCAATGAATAAAAATCTTTTGAAGTATCGCTAGGCGCAAATTAACGCATAATCGTCAAACGTAATGAGACGCCGGTCGCCGGAACGTTTCGCGACCCATCATCCATCCCGACGAGCCTTCTGCCCCGGGAAACTTTGATTATTTTTATAATGACTACGGTCTGTGCCGGCAGACTTCCTTGCCACCCCATATCGCGCGCCATCGTCCCGTGCTCAAATCCTAGCTCGTTTCTTCGAGCAATTTTCCGTCCTTCGACATAATCAAGATGTTGTATTTAAAATCAATGTTGTATTTAAAAAATGACTACATTAAATGAGATAATAGTGTGAATATTTAACTAGAGTATTAACTAAAGAAATATCTATTGGAATATTAATTTTTCAAATTAATATTGTCTTTAGTAAAGACGATTCCCGTTTTCGATAGTAAGATTACATTGTAAAGATGTCAAATCAGACTTGACTTAATGCTGCGCAAATGCATTCGTCATTTTCGACAAGTAGTTGTTCCCATTCATAAAAGACGTTTCCCAAAAGCGGTGAATACGAGCGTTAATGTCCGGAACGCGTTAGACGCGCTGCGTAAAAACGCAATAGATTGGAAACCGCATTTGGTTAGATCACCCTTGTCCTGCTTCCTCTCTCTCTCTTTTCCACTCTCTTGCATTAACGTGTCCCCAGTATTGCACCCGGGCTATTAACTAATGCCAGCACCCCTGTTGAACGCAGTGCCATACGCGCACCAGTCAGCGAGCCGACCGACCGACCGACCAACCAACCAACTAACCATCCAGTCGGTCAGACAGGGTGCGCAGAGCTACGCTGGTAGGACATGCTTGCTGCGACGGGACAGTTTAAGCCCTGATATATCGCCCGCCGACACTCCCAACTTCTGTCGCCGTTTCTGTAGCGCTTTTTTTTGTCGCGGTGAAGCACGAGCTGACCATATGTCCACGGAAACCGAGAACCCCATCGGGCGCGTTCCACGCGGATTCTCGCCCCCGTATGTAGAGGATAGTTGTCGCACGTTGCTTTGATGACATCCTAGACAAACATTGCGCGAACATCGCTATGCCTTCGAGGCCGAATCCACTTTTCAAATAAAAAGAACGATTACAAGACTTCTTAAACGAGACAATTTAATTTCTCCATTTTCTCAGCATCGATTAATTTTATATTAAACAGTTAATCTTGGTTCGTTGTTCGTCTGAATAACTGAATTCAGCAATTAATTAAATATCAAGCAGTTACAAAAATCTGTATGTACATCAAAATATATATCGTGAGTTATTATCAAGAAATATTGTTATTGGCTGTATCATAGTCATGAGTTGTCTCCCTTGGTTAAATCGAGTCGCCGACCCTTCTTCGGATAGCTGACAGGAGACGACGGATCGTTTACATGCTCGAACGATCTCTTACTCCTTTACGCCTTTGGATTTCCGGATACGTAGGCGCTTTTAAACGGGCTTAGATAAGGCGTAGCGTGATGGGCTTGGGAACCCCACTTCGCACGTAACAAATGATGCCACATGTTCGAGTCTTGACTCTCCCTCTTCTCGTTCCTCTCTCACCGATACACCCGACAGACCCGCGGGGCACTCGACTCGGTGCCCGAGGACGTATGGAGCCCTCGCCACATGTAATTCGTACGGTTGATGCTCACCGAGAAGGAGAGAGAAAGAGAGGTGGAAAAAAGAAGGAAAGAGATGAAATGCATTGGGAGAGAGAGAGAGAGAGAGAGAGAGAGAGAGACGGTGACAATTTGCACAGGGCTAACTGCAGCACTGGGACCATTCTCGACGATCGCGAATCGAATTGTTCCTACTTAGCTGTTAATGGCACCTTATGTCAGCAAGCACTGAAAAGATCCCGACAAATGGCGACTAATACGAAGGATATTAACAACACTTAACTCGAGTTACCATTGTTTGGAGGGGAACTGTCACTTGATCCATGCTCATTAACTCTATGATTAAATATGTAAATAACGTTAAAATATCGTTAAATTACTTGTGAATTTATAATTGAAACATTATTAAGGATATTATTAAAATAATCGCTTGAATATCAATTTTACTTGAGAACCTAAGCTGACTTTACATTCTCGAACGTTTTTTTTTTGTCATCATTTATGAAAAGGAAAACAAATCACGCATGATATCGCGAATGACACTCGTTCGAGAAGAAACCGGCCAACGAGATAGCGTAACTAAAGTCAACGAATGGAAGCCATTGAGCCAGACAATCACCCATATGTATGTACGAATCCTTTCCAATCTTCTTCCTGTTTCTTTCATTCCATTGTCGCCGGTCAGCTGGAGTGCCACCGGCTCGCAGGTGGAGATCCGTCATCACGAGCCGTTTAAAAAGACTAACCGATTGCCGGCCGTTCATCAAGTACTTACGAACGCGGTGACAGAGCGCGGCTGGGTATCCCTGGCGTCGCCATCTCCTTTCTTCACCCCGTTTGTCTCTTCCGCTTTCGATCCGCGCCGCTCATTGTCACTAATTCTGACATATGTGCGTGCAGCGCACAAAAGCGTCCGTCGCATTCAGACTCTCGGCTTCGGGATCTTTTCGAGATTCCGCACGCGAGGAAAATCGGGAAAGCCGTGAGCATGAAAATTCAAGGTTTCAAAATGTCTCAGAAGTTATTTTATTTTGGTATGATGAATAATATCGACTGGGTGGTCTGTATTACTGTAGACAAAATGATTCAAAAATTCATCTGTGAATTCAAATTTTCTATACATCTATGGGAATTATGCTTTCTGTATCAAGTTCTTGACCAACTAATCTCCAAAAAGGAAATTGTAGTTGTTCATTGGTACTCATAAATGTCGATCGATGTTGCATTCAGCCGTAAAATCGTTGTTCGATCTGGGAAGTGTACGTCGTTTGAGTTCCACGAAAAATAATCAGCAGGCGGATGTTGGCAATTTTTTAACGGGTCGACGGCTCTAATATAATTCGGCGTGTACTTCGTCACACTTTTGTATTATTATTTGTATTCTCTATCAACATTTTCCTTGATTGCTTTGTTAATATTTTATATATTAAAAAAAAATTATAATCAAATCTCTATTTAATTTCTAAATTAACGCGACAAGAAGAGTTTGGAAATAATATGGTTTTAATATATATATATATATATATATATATATATATATATTTAGTTTTAACACATCTAGTACATTACTTAACACTAATTGACTGTATGCCACGATTCTTGTTGCGAGTTGTGACGTAACGGTCGAACAAACGACGAATAAACAATTCCATTACATTTATCAGATAATGAAAGGACAACGATAAAATTGCAATAGCGTGTAAGTGCGAGGGAAATCTGGAGTAGTGTACGGCGAGGAGAAGGACAGTCCCTTGTAGGATAAAGAACCCACCGTGTCCTACTCGTACTCTCCCCTTGTCATTAATACCAGGCGACTGTTACATATGGATGAGAAAGCTGGGTTAGGCCAGGACAGTACGGCGGTACGCGGAACGAGACGAAAACGACACGGGATATATAGGGAAGCGAACTCATCGACTAAAAGCATCCGCGGAAGCGGCCGAAGTCGTTTCGGTTTATTCTCGAATCTACGCCGTTATGGAAGCTCCTCTTATTCGTGAAGAGCCGGCGGCCCACTCGTCACGAAGACGAGATGGACGGAGATAAAGCGAGTGCTCTTGACGTTTACCTTCAGTTTAAATTATCCCCGCGATCCGGGAGATCGTAGCCGAAAAAAAAAAAACGCTTCGTCGTACGCCGATTTCTCTTGGCTCGTGTCTCTTGACTCGCTTGATTTTCTCGAAAGAAAATCAAGAACTCAGAGTGCTCTTGTATCTTCATCGCGAATTTGCTTTACAATGGATAATTGCAATCATCCAAACGAGACAATTTCGTTTGAATTTATGATACTGCACCGCGGTAATTTATTTGCACGTAAATTTGTATGTATAACAGTGTCTTTTAACTCTCTATTAAATTTTACAAGATCCTGTCAAATAATCCTTAATTTGACATAAAGACTAGAGTTGCCTAGATTGTACCGTCTGCTACTTATGACGACGAATTAGCAAAGATTACAAGATAAACAAACGGATCGATCGCAACTATTTTGCACTGTCGAAAGGGTTAAACGCTGCGATAACTTAAAACGAGTGAGGCACGGCGCCCCGGAATCTCGCAGCCTCCGTTCTCTCCGCAGAAACGATAAATCTGCGCTTACGCCGTATATCTTGGTGTCCGGTCCAAAGGGGAGTAAACGTAATATAGGTAATGTTCTGGCCGGCTACTTAACAAATTGCTACAAATTGCGGCGGGCGTTTAGCCGTCCGGCCGAATCTGCGGCTTCCTATATTCCCCCATCGGCTCCTCCCCGTTCGCACGGGGGGTTGGTTTTAGCTTTCGTCGGCCGAACGAACGATACGGTGGTGACCACATGGTGTTCCCATATGTCCATCGCTACCGCGACGGTACTCACCCTAATTTCGACTGCTGTCCATTCGCGGGGTGCAGCGCGACGACGTTCTGATGGAAGATGGAATCGCACGGAAAGCGGAAACTGGAAGAAGAATCTGGACAGGATTACCGAAGGATCTCGGCAAAGGGCAATCTCGTCCCTCTCGAGAAGTGCGATGATCCCGGTGGAGAGATGTTTGCTTGCGGGCGCGCCGATCTCGTTAAGTCACGGCGAATTGGCGGCTACAGCAAATTCGTACCGGTTCATTGACGCTGAGAATTCATCGCGCGGGTGCGGTCCGTTACATTCCGGACTGACGAAATGAATGAGCGAGTTAGTATAAATAGCTGTCATTGTATTATCTTATCCTGAATTAGAGAGGGCTCTATTTCCTGAAGCAGCAAGAGATTAAATCTCGACTGCTAACGAAGAAATATATTCCTGACCATTTTGGGATAGCAAATAGTGACTGTATCAAGTGACTCTATCAAAATTATAGCTTTTAGTCGTCTAATGTTCTCCGCTTTTCGAAAGTTTAGTTGAGTAATTATGCTCTGCAGCATTATATTTCGTAATACTGGGATGCTTATGTAGCATGTCAAGCATTATGTCGGCGTAATCTTCTTCTTCGCAAATTACCCCGACTTCATCATCGACGTCGAACACGAAACATACTTTCCAGACATGTTCTCGGCTGACTTGTTCGCTTCGAAAGATGTTACGGCCGACGCGGCACCTGAACCGGACACATCCTGGCGAACGCATCATTAATCGTCGACAGTGCGAGGCGCTCTAATGACGCTTTAAAAGCGATACCCTCGAGCCAATCAGCAGCGATCGCGTGCCGGCCTCGGATCGGCCAGGTTAATTTCACGGGTATTTAACGCGGTTTCGCTTAACAATGATTCAATCAAGTCGGATTTATTTTGCCCGGGATTCGGCGCTTGTCGGCGGCACGAGGCGCTCATTAAAGCTTCCCACTCTGGAAACGCCTCCAAGACTTTTATCGAACTGAGCACGTTTATTTGACATTACCACGCCTTTGTACGCCACTGGTTAATGCTTGTGCAATTTGCACAATAGTAAAAATATCGTGATTCATGTCTTATATGCAAATTGGTTATAAATTCGTCAATTAATCTATTATTAAAATAAGGTAGCGAATTATCGCGAATTATAATATTATATGTATTTCTTATTGTTATCATAATTTGTATGATAATTATTTCCATCCCATTCTTAAAAAAAGCGTATTAAATCGATACTCGAAAGTCTCGAAGTATCGTTGCCTCTTTTCTACGATGCTGATTGGTTTTTTGCTTGGCTCATTTCGTATTGCGACAGTTTAAGTTAACGAAAAAATTTGAAAGATTTAAAAACATTTATAAAAAATTAAAATATAGCTTTATATACATATCTGTACATTAAGCTATCTGAACTAAATTATCAGAACGTAATCAATAAGACACGAAAATTATTTACTAATTTTTTGCTATTTTTTGCTTTCGTTTTTAAACAGTTACGAGAGACTCGATAGCCCAATATTAAGAATGACTGATTAAAATTGGAATAGAAATAGTGGAAGGCTTTTAACTAGATTAACACTTTTTTGTCAAATAAAAGTTTTGCCTTAAAACGTAAGATTACAATTATAATTCGGTTTAAGTAGAAAAATTCAAAGTCTAGTTTAATCTTAAAAAGAGCAAATGTATGCTTAGAATTTGCTTAAAACAACAAGACTTTCTTTTTCTCCTCTTTTGTTTAAATTTGTACTATTCGTAATAATTTTCAAATATAAAGACTTTTGATATTACATACTCCTATTTTGAATTATATATTTTCTCGATTTATTTAACCTATTGGAAGACGCGACGAGGAGACATCATGTAGATGCGTCAGACCGGACCGCAAATTTCGGTCGTACGTCGTCGCCGTCCAGAAGGGGGGCGGGCACGTGGGAGGGGGGGCAGATAGGAGATCGGTTCGGCAATTCAGAGCCCGTGCGAAATGTTGTCAGCCAATTTTCTTGGCCAGTGCCTCCGAATGCCGCAGATTTCCATCTAGGTCCGTTCTCGGTGCCGGCGCCGGTGTGTACGACGGTGAGTAAATACACCCTTTTCCATCCCCCTGGAAGCGGACGCTCGTCGTCGCCATCGTCCTTCGCTCCTCCTGGCCCATCATCGCGTACCCCTCACACCCCCGGTGTCTCCTCATCGCGCCAACCACAACTGTGATTATAATTCGCAGCTCTGACAGAGCCACCCGCTCTCTTGGTTCTCTGCCGTCCTCCCTTTTCCCTTCCGCCCCCCTCTTCGTATCCCACGATCCACCCCATTCACGGCGCTGGACCGGGGATCGGACGCTGTGTAAAGGATTATGCACGCGGATTTAACTGATGAATCACATTGTCGTCTTGATTCGCGGTGGCGTTAATTTTCGATGCCGCACCGCAATGCGCGTCGGCAACTATTCTGCCCTCAAATGGTTCATGCGTGAGCGCGTTAGAGTGTAAAAAGAGTACTTTGTCTGTCATACACGTTGGAATATTATTTATTTATGATAGAGAAACCAGGAAAATAATTTTTAAATACTTTAGTCAGCTCCAAAAATGTGAAAGACTTTTAAATGATGTATTTAAAATCTTTTCGACATCTTTACGGCGTCTTTTAAATATTTTACTGTTCAGTGCAATTATAGTTTTAGTATCTTACTAATTTGACATCTGAAGTTTATGTTATTCGGAATATCGAAATTTGCATTATTAATAGTCCTCTGTTGATAATATGATTGTTTGATATTGATTTGTACTCATGTCGCGTATATTGCAAAATGTGTTTGCCATAGAATTCTCAATCGCTTACTGCGGTAGGCGGTTATCAATGATTATTTATAGCAATGCTGAAAAGAACGCTTGAAAAAGGATGATGTCAATAATACATCAGTCGTATGTCAGACCGCGACAAATCAGCGTTCACAATTAGTCAAACGGCCGTCGACGCGTATACAGGAAAACTCGTCTCGCTTAATGCGTCGCACCGTGTATCCCGCGATTGCCGGATGTTGATTCGCCGCTTGTAACGACGATTATTCATCGCGAACGTTTCTTCGGGAGAGATGAGGCGGCTTCCGCTGCCGGGATGGATAGATTTCGAAGTATTCCCCCTTCGCAAGAGAGTACAATTGCCGTCCCGTCGAAGCCATCGGGCAAACAGTTTCCATTCGTTCGGAAACACTTCTAATCTGCCAACCCAGCGGATCAATGAGGGCTGAATTAACCGCTTCCCGTTTCGACAGACCGCGATATAGCGGGGATTATTAATTTTGCCAATAACGCCGTAAGGGTGCCTTCTCTCAGCACAGATGGCGTATCACGAGTCAATATACTTTTCCGCCACGAAACCCTCGCACTGGGAGAACACGTGACGGGTTCTCTGAATTTTCGTTACAACTGCTAATTATTTCTTTGACCTGTCGCATATGGCTGTTCCTTGCTTAAGACGATTGAAGAATTGTTAAAGAAAAGTGTTACAATAATTGTATTTTAATATTATAAAATAATATACTGTGATAAATATTTTGTAAATTATCCTTGAGAATAAGATAGCGATGTTAATAATGTTTCGGGATTTACGAGGAGAATACATTGATCATAATTTTTAATCTTAACGATTATTTTGTTGGTGCTAGATGATACTGAAGCTATTATCGATGTGCATAACATTATAAAAGAAAACATCAGTTATTTGCTACTCATCAACTGTGCTACTGTCTCTTGCACGTGCAATTAACTCACGCGTGATATTTATTAACTCTGTCATCCTTTACGATACACTTCGTGGAAAGTATCACGAGACGGCGCCTCTCGCAAGACGATATTATTCCATGTCCAATGTTTCTTTCTCAAGGTTTACTAGGATCGTTGCGAATCTACATTTCACTTAAATACGACGGACCGTCCGTGCACGTACGACATGCGGTGTACACGAACTTGTCCGAGTAAACGATGACGAATATAGGAAGAGGGGAACGAGAAGGAAAGGAAAGGAAAGAAGAAGAAGAAGAAGAAGAAGACGACGGCAAAGAAGAAGAAGAAGGCGACGAAAGGGAATACGAGGAAAGGAAGGAGAGTCACGAAGGTGGGGGAGAAAACCGATGCTCCTGTCAGAGTCAGGACACGATCGTGGACCATGGACCTCTACGGAGAAAGGAGAATAAAGTAACCTTTTCTCTCTCTCTCTCTCTCTCTCTCTCTCTCTCTCTCTCTATATATATATATATATATATATATATATATATATATGCGTGTATGTACTTCTACATACGGGACGGAGGAAGAAGAGGAAGATAAAGAAGGTACCAGAGAGCGTAAGCAAGAAAAGGAACGAGGAACACAGCGCGGCGGCGGCGGCGGCGAAGGTGCGGTAAAGAGAAACGGTGGAAGGCGAGAGAAAGAGAGAGACCGGAGACGGAGATAGAGCGGAGAGCGGCCGCGCGTCAGGGCGCGAGACGGAGATATGAGACGAAGAGAGAGAGAGGAGAGAGAGGACAACCCCCTCTTCTTCCTCGGGTTGTGACTCCGAACGCCGGCGATATCTCGACCAATCAAATCACGCCGCGGGCTCCGCCTTTTATCATTATTTTACTTGTTTTCCCTTTACTTCACCCTCATTGGATGACATTCCCCGGGCCATATCGCGGGACAAAAAAGACACCCGCTCCCAGAAGAGGACTCCATGCTTCCTCCCGGGGTCTGGGGTCCTCCGGTACCCTCCTGGTACCTACCTTGGTCCAGCAGAGACCTCCTCCAGAGGGGAATCCTTTCCCGCCGCTCTCTCTCTTTCTCTCTCTCTCTCTCTCTCTCTCGCCACTCGCTCCTTGCCTGTCCTTTGCACGTGCGGTGATGGAACTTGTACGCGACGCTGTGAAACTCTCTGACGGCGTCGCGGTTTGACTTTGTGCCCTCGAAACCGAGCGAGCCAAGAGTGAGTTCGTAAATTATTATACCGAGCAATCGACCTTTGACTTTGATGCATCTAAGAGGCCACAGTAATAGCTACGCCAAGAACATGAAAAATTCCAATCTCAAGAAAAGTCCCAGGAAAACATCTCTATTTATTACTTAGGAAAAATCCGTTGATATTGAAGCAATAATTATTTATCGTTATTGAAGTACTTACAAAAGTCATCGTCCTGTAATACTTATCCGTTCGTGCCCACACTTGTGCAATAATTCACATTTAACGGATTCGTCGTCTGTTTCTCAGCGATTAAATCAACGACTTACAATTACGGGATCTCTTCCCTTGGAGAAAGCTAGCGATTATTCAAACGATCGAAGAATCGATTAAAAAAATCGGTTCGATTCGTGAGTCTCGTGGTCGTGACGGGAGAATCGAGGATGAGAATCGCGACTGTCGCGGTAGCCGCGGGTGAATTCGTATCGATTCGTCCGATGCGTCGGGGACGTGATTGACGAGATTCACTCGTCAAGGATTACGCGGTTCGTTGGTCGAGACCAACGGTTTTGAAGCATGAATACGTAGACAAATATATAGATATAATAGTGTATCCGTAGTTGCCAGTGGCCGCTTCCCAAATCGCGGAACCTCAAAATCGCCCCGCGGGGACACACCTTTGCAACTTCTATTACTACAGAATATTATGGCTCAACACCAAACTTGAACTCGCTTAATAATATTATGAAATCGCCAACATGATGCGCGAAACTGATATCATCAGTATCTACTCTCCATTCTGTGACGTTTTCGTTGTCCTATTCCTTAGTTCTATCTTTTTTATATTATTTAAATAGATGATCCAAATAGGATTATAAATAACATTGTAAATAAATTACTTTAATTGTCGCTTACATTATGAAATGATTTTCAAAAACTTACGTAAAAAAAGTAACTTTTAAAAATACAGTATAAAATGATTTCAACTTTTTTATTAATAAAAATATTTTTGAATTGAATACTTGCTGTTACAATTTATCGAGAATCATTTCAATCAGGAGGGTTTTAAATATATTAGTATTCAGTTTTTGGAATTAAAAAATCTGGTCATCGATTTTTCACATCAATTGCAGATAAAACCTGATCTTTTGCCAAAATTTTAGTGAACGATTCTCCAACGTCTGTCGTGAAATTTCGGACAAAGTTGAAATCGCGAGCCACGACTGATCGGTAATCCACGATGTATAAATTCTTTCGCGTGCGAGAGCGCGAGTCTTAAAAAGAGGAAAAAAGATTCGGTCGCACCTATGTGTGTCTCTGATCTGGCATTGCACACGCTGCATTGTATGTATATCGGTCGGCGTAGACGAGAGGGCGCAGAAGAAGCGAGGGGGACTGAGAGTCACATACCTGAAGAAACAATGTTAGGGAGGACCAGAGGAATTTCAAGGAAGTGACAATGGGATGAAGATAAAAAAAGAGGATCCGTTATAATTCGAATTCAGATGAAAGATCTACCATTGATGTCGAAAGAATATTTTCCTACACATTTTTTATCGCGTATTATTAATGTCGATAATGATTGATAATACACGCGCTAATATTTAGATTGTTTTTTTCTATCTTTTTTCACTCTGAAATATTAAAAAAATATATTGCTAAAGACTTTAGCAGAATCTACATAATTATCGCTGTTAATTATGGCTCTAGATAAGTAAGATTTCTGGAGACTGCGTATGCGTGCGAGTGAAATAATTTCGTTTAAAATATTTTTCGTTTTACGTGGCATATTATATTTCTTCGCAATAGCGCGATGTCCAGACGAGTGATGCATTCCGACGGGAATTTCGAAATTTTTTCCGGCAGACGCTTCGATCGGTGCGTTTCCCGTGGCAGGCGGATAGTGATTTGTTCGAAAAGCAATATAGCGGGTTATCACCGTTGTGGAGGAATACGAGGCGACGAAGGAGGCGCGGATGAGCGCGCGGGACGAGCGTGGGGGGCCCCCGGAAAGGGGGAAGGCACGAGGGGTGCCCTTTTCCTGAAATTTGCATGAGGTATTAAAGCGCGGTGGCTGCGTTCACTAGCGGAGCTCCTGTTTGCCGACACCGAGTGCGGAGGATCAAAGGCCCTCTGCCAGGCTTACGTCTCTCTTCCCTTCGGGAATGAGTGATGGGAAGGCAGAGAGGGAAGCGGGAAGAGTGACAGAGAGGAAGAGGAAACAGGCGAGGAGAAAGAGAAGGACTAAGAGACAGTCCGAAATAGAGCAGAGGGATTCGCCGCCAGCCTTTGGCGCGCATCTAGAAAAGCTCTCATACGACAGCCAACTTTAGATCTTGGATATCGCGGTCTTTGTCGTTAAATCGTCGATCGTACGGCTGATTTCCTTCCTCGCCGCGAGATTTCAACTCTGTTACCTCCTGTCGTCGTAGGTTCATGAGATGCACCGCCGACTTTACCGTTCGTGTTTGCTTTTGTCGACAACGATTTCACTTTCCGAGTATTCGTGGAATTTTTATACTCGTTAACAATCAGATCTTTTTAAGCAAAGCCACTGAACGCTTTTGATTGCTTAAGCAATCGGGATACTTGTCTAAAATTTATACATTAATGATAATGCAAAAAAATAATCAGTACTGTCAGTAACATTTTTACGAAGATTTTAAGTCATATAAGGAAATAAATAAAAGATTAGATAAACAAAAAATGATCTTTATTCTTGCTTTTAACTCTTATTGTTAGCGATTTCACGCACAATGCTACTGACGGCCCTAACAGAATTCGTTAGTAGATATAATTATCTTGTTAATGAGTTAATCGGGCCTGCCGATTCTTGTCCCGCGCGTTGTTAATTCGTGTCATGAAAAAAATATGGTATGGCGCCGACTGGGGATCCTTGGGCAGTGGACAAATGATATTCCGAGAATGTTAACGCGCGTGAGCGTATTCTTGTTCGCATCGTGTCCCGTAAAAACATTCGCTGGCAGTGATGTATACCGACGAAGGCACGCATCGCATAAGTAAGGAGAGCCTTGAGCCGATTCATCGGCTAACGGGGGAACTAGGCCCACCGAAACTACTCGTCGAGAAAGCCCCCTTCGGGGATTCTTCGAGATAGAAATTTCGGTGACCGGACGTTAACGCGCTTTTTAAAAACCAATTTGTCATTGCCAAAAATCATTGAACAATCTTTTTTAGTTTTCATAATTAAAACGATCCCAATGCAGATGTCTTTTTAGAGCCTGAACATTAACATAATGCGCAACTTGTACGGTGATGTAGGCTTTATTTCCCTTTCAATAATCTACCGAAACGTTTCGTCTTGCTAATCGTTCCCAAGATTAATGGCTGTTGCATTCGTTAAATAATGGCGTCTCGTAAATTTCATAAAACATTTCTTTAGCGAGAATATTCGCCTGCTACGAGATCGCCACTGCAAAAAAAAAAAAAAGAATTACATTCCATTGACCATCGTAAAATAGCTAGTTATTCGCTGACGTTTTTGAACGCGAATAAAGTCAGCATCCCTCTGCAGAATGATTCACGAGGCGTAGGATCGCGACGGTGGCGTTCCTCGCGACAGCTAAGCGGGTGCCAAACCGCATTTTAGGCGAGCTATCCACGGCATACCTTAGCTTCCAGCATAAGGGCAAGGATATCATTCCGCCGGCTCGTCCTGTCGGCCAGTAGGCAGGCGGTTGGGCAGGCAAGGCAACGCACGGCACGGGGACACGTTGCGTCAGGAAGAGGGGAATGCAAAAAGGTCGCGGCCCGGGCCGGCCCGTCGCGTTTTACAAATTATTCAATTAGCCCCGCGAATTAAGGTATGCATATTCATCGCTCTCTGATACGCGTATGCGCGCTTCCTGCGAAATATATACTATACCGGGTGGTGCGCGCGGTCCCGGGCTCCACCCCGGGACGACGGACGCCGCCGACGTCACGACGCATAAACAATTCGTGCACCCGCGCGTTAGACGCTCTAACGAACTCGCAGCTGCATCCGAAATGCATCCGTTTTGCTGGCGACGCACGGCAGGGCAAGGGGAAGGGAGGGAGGGTACGAACCGGCCCGGCCGCCCTCGCCCGCGTATTTCTCCGTGTTCCGCGATGCAGTTGCGCGGATATACATATATGTGCGCACGCCGATCTCCATGCAGCGCGCCGCTCGTTTTTCGAGCTGGTTCGCTCGCAAAAGACCGGGGAAAGGGGGTTGGGAGAAGATTTATACGATATACGTTGTTTTTTTCCCCTTTTTTTTCGGCGCCCTCGTCGAATCTTCCCTGCTGCTGATATGAACTGCTGTTGAGATCGTTAAATCAATATCTTCGCGACGAAAATCGGTTATCCATCGTTCACGGAGTTTTTAATAAAGAAGTAAATATCGTTGCAATGCAAATTAATTTTGTGGATACGAGAATATTATTTCTTTAATAAGAATTTAAAAGATTCGAATATAATGACGTATCAGTTTGATTTACGATCCTAAATTTTTTATCCTTTGTTTAAATCTCTCGTTATCGTCGAATGATAGTAGAAACTAGTAATAATGTTTCTATTTTCCAAAATGAAAGAAATTAAAATTTCTTCTCTCTTGACCCGCGCATACGACTTTCAATTAAATTGCCTCTCGCTTGCCTGTTACACGCAATTCGATGTGTCATTGTTTCTAGTTGCGCAATTCGCCTCTCAGGCGTGTAACGAAATCGCGTCGGCGATTCCGCGTATCGATGTCGCACGCGTCGCTCCGTCGCGTGATAACCGAGCGAAACGTAAAGACCGAAATTAATTGGCAGCGCGGTGCAGCGCGGCGCGCAAACCACCGGGAGGCGATGCATTATTATTTCTTCCGGTAGATAAAACCGCGTGCGGCAGCGAGAATAAAATACGTGAAATAGACGCGCGCGTGCACGATGTGTGTACGCTGCGACCGGGCGGAGTCACGGGTCGGGTGTTGCGTTTAAAACAACGCTCGAGAAATGCACATTTTAATCGTATCACTAATAGCCCGACGTTTATAAGCCTCGGTGTGTCTCATGAATACGCATATTCCTCCCGGTGACAACGGTACAAAATTAATGAACGCCGGAATACTCCGCATCTACGAAGACCGATGCGACGCGACACGACGCGACGTTCCGCTGGCGACTTTTTCCGCCCGCGAACGGGACCGCCCACGCGCTGCCCTTTCTGAAATCGTTTTCCCTTGGGATTTCTTCTTTTTTTTCGCGTGTAACGTTTCCGCCGCGCCTCGACGTTCTCGATCACGAACCGAGAATCGCCGCGAAATCTGCGATTGTTTCTTTCGTTCGTTATTAGTAAATAATTACGCACCACAAATCAGCTGTATTATGTAAATAAATGAGGATTTTTACGATTTTATTTCCCGATAAGCTGTTACCTTGACATGCAAAGATTTTATCGACGTCACGTCGCGCAGTTGATTGTAAAACATACAGTAACGTTAAAAGAAGCATTAACGCTTGATTGAGTGATTCATTAAGCCTCGTGAATTTTGTATATTCGTGTAAAGGAATTATGTAATAATTTATGAGAGTTAAAAGAGTCATTTATTTAATTACATCGAGTTTAGAATTTCTAAACCTCGCATTTTCCAAGTCGTTATGTAGATTTATTTCGGCAGTAACAAGAAAGCGGCATGTATGAAGGCAAATCGAATGCATATTTATGCTCTCGTTAACGATGATCCCGATGAATGATGCGCGTGTAAACGTTACACGTAAGAAGAAGGCTATCGTCGCGTCGTTACGTCGAAAGTATTAATAAGTGCGCGCTTGCCGGGGATAGAAATTTGCATTGCACAAATTACCGGCGCGGATTATACGCCCGCCGAGCGTATCTACGTAAATAGTCGGATATAATAATTCCGGTAATTGATACTTGTGCGTAAACGTTCCGACCGTAATTACGTTTCACTGCGGTCGTTAATAAGCGCCCGAACGGCGAAAATTTATAGAGCGTATTACAAGTGTTTCGGCGCCAAGGAATTATCTGCGTGTGTCAGTTAATCGCGCGCGTGATTAGCAGACGCTGCAGAGGTGACGTGACGTTCACGCTAACATTCTTATCTCCACGGTAAGACGTCGATCAAGTTGTTTTAAGGTTCGATCGAGGTGTACCCGCAGCGGGATATAAATTACTGGCGTTCTCATTAACTCGTTCAATTGACATTAACATACTTCGGATCACCGCCATTACTCAAATTCGCCTATTTCACGATGATATCTCGCTTCCGATGCGATACGTTCATTTGCGGATGGATTAAGTCGTAAGAATATCTAGTTATGTTAATGCGCGAGTTTTTTTTTTCGGTCACTTTGGACTACGGCAGCGATGGTATCCGGCGTGGAATTTACCTGCAATGTTTTCAATTGGATGCGGATCTCTCCGTTTCTTTCGGCATTAAATCGCAAGAGTGATTTTAGATTATAAAACAATGTTTTGCTTTATTACACGCGGCGGTCGGAATGAAAAAAGAAGAAAAGTGAACGAACGAACGTAGAAACAAGTTTTACTTCCTCACTTCTTCCCGCAATACGTACTCGTATCTTTCGTGCTTGTTTTAATATGAGGCACGTCGCGTAAGTACACGTTACATAAAATGGCAAATATCGGTAGGGCTTACTGCCGTATTATGCCGACGGCAGCGGCTTTATTACGCGACATTCTCCTCGGAAGAGAGGAAAAAAAAGAAGAAAATACAGGAAGGCCAAGATGAAGAGGCCAGGGGCCTCGAGGTCGGCAGATGTCCAGGATGTCGCTGTTATAAGTGTCTACGCACCACGCGGGACGATTCTCCATTATGTATAAATACATATATGAACTTTGGTATCGCTAGAAATGCGGCTGCGACCCGTGCCCTTTGAAAGGAGCAGCTGGGAGACGAAAACCCGCGGAGACTTGACGACTGTTTATTGTTTTGCTAAATATATTATTGTATTGGATTTACCGGTTAGCAAACAACAAACATGTACGAGATCTAGCATAATTCCTGACAAAATTCTACTGTAATAAAAATTGAAGTTAAATTAGATTTTTAAAGATATCAAATGTTAAAAGATAGCAAGTTATATTATAATATTTATAATATACAGTTTCAGATTATTAGCTTTTGTAGCGATATTTTATGAGGATAAAATTTATTTGTATTTTGGTCTAAATATCGTTTTAATATTTTATCCTGAATATAATTCAGAGCCTAGTTATGAGGCGCCATAGGTCGTTAGCGACCGCACGATGCTAGGCACAAAAGTTAGCGATCTCTATAAGTCGTTTGCAGGTAACTTTTTTTCGCGTGACTTTCGCAGGAAGAGAGAAAAGCGCCGTGCGCGCGGGCGAAAGGGCCCTGGTACGAGACTAAAGGCGAGGCGAGGTATTTTTCCAGCGAGAAGAACCGCGATTAGAACGATTATGGACTGCGGCGTGCGTGTGGAACGGTTCCATATATCTAACCAAGCTTTGCGCAACGTGCGCTCGGTCTTGGTCTCAATTAACGCAATTACTCGCTCCCTCGTCTAATTACCTATCAAACGGAATTATTATCGCGCGCACGGTCGTCTCTAATGAACGTTATTAATTGCTTTATGATTTTTCGATAAAACACCGCCGCGTAATCAAGTTATTATCCCACACAACGCACGTTTCCGTTTTTAAAGACGCCGCCGCTGCCGCCGCCGCCGCCGCCGCCGCCGTTGTCGAATTACTTTTCTGCCTCTTCCGTAAATATTCCGTGAATGTCTCGAACGTTTAAATGTTTCCTCGAGCGCGAAACGAATGGAATTCACAAGCAACGGGTTTGAAGAAACGGAAGCGTGTGAAATAAAATCTCTCGCGCGCAACAAAAAGCGGATATTAGAAATTACGGGATTAGGACTAATTAGGATTCGCCGCTACGCTTCCACTTCAAGCCTTTGAAATCTCGATAATGCACATAATCGCGAAAGATAGACTGCTGTGATCGATGTAGTTTCGAGGAAGCGATGATAACTTAAGCATCGGTTAGGAACGCTGCTTCGAGGCAGCGAGCAGCAGCAGGTGATATCGAACTGAAGAGCCGTAAAATTCCGTGAGCGAGAGAGACGAGGGTGACGCTGGCCAAATAACAGCCGGGGATGTCCCGTCACGGGCGCTTTTAAAGGCACGACCGCTTCCCCTAATTTCTTATCTGCCGGGGCCAATTTGATAGATCGGCGATATAGAAAGTAGCCTTCTATAAAACGGGGCAGCCTGCGCCGCCACGGCGGACAGGTGCACCTCGTCAGGATGCACATCCAGCCCAGGGGGAGAGTGAGACCGACGCACCTGACCGGCCGCGCGCGGCGTTATAACCGATGCGGTTTATACCACGGTGTCTCTATTACCAGTTAGCGCGCGTGACTCTCTTCGCGTAAAAGCGCGAGATACTTTCACAAAATGCGAGATAATCGGGGCTCCGCGCACGGTGTACGCCGCCGCCGTGTACGTACGTACCCGCATGAAATCGAGATTGCGACGATTACTGAATGCACGCGCAGAAAAAGCGAGCGCCATTAACCCTTATGTACATACCTGAGTACCCGGGTACTCACCTCGTCATATTTTTGCTTATAACTTGAATAGAAATTGAAATCTCGACTTGAGGCTCCGAATCCCCATTATTTAACTCTTTTAGAAACTAAAAACATACTGGTAAATTTTTTTTCATATTTTTTTAACCTAAATTGAATATCGTTAAAGTACATGTGCTTAGCGGACACATCCGAGTACTCGGATACCCACTAGATGACAAATAATGTTTTGACTTGGGAATTAATTAATAACATTAATTAAAATTTTATTGAGGTAACAGGGGTTAATAAATAAACAATTATAATAATTTTCAAGGACTATACACTGTAGAAAATTTATGTAAAATTACATGTAATTTTGTATGTAGAAAATTTGTATGTAGAATTATAAACATGTAAAAATTTACAGTTTTTAGTTGTAAATTTACAATTTAGAGTGGTTCTCAAAATTACCTACTATAATAGGTATAATTTTATATAAATTTTTTACAGTGTATTTACATTTATTCTGCCGACCGCCAAAGGTCAAAACTGACCGCGCGCTACCTGTGCAGTGCTCGGAAACCTTACTTCTATCTTTTTTCATGGAAACTGTAGCGGGCTAGGGGATTTGGAAATGACTTAGATAGTTTCTATTGATGTTTATTTAATAAAATTAATTGATTCCAAACGAATCTATTTACATGCAAACTCAGGAATTAAAAATCAAGAAAAACTAGTGGTGGGCACCCGGGTACCCTGGGTGTGTAACGACGTGGTAAAAGTTGGGTGTGCATATAAGGGTTAATTATGCCGCCGTTACCGCGATTATCGTAATCCTTATCCTTCGCACCATCGTCAGTGTCGATGGGATTGATACCCGTGAATCTACGATAATGGTACGTGTCTCCGCAGATTCAACCAATTTCACGTGATTTTAATAGGCGAGTGCACGGCCATTAGAAATGCCAACACGCGATACATAGCGTGATCTAATAGAGATTTAAACATTATCATTTTTCATTGTTTTCTGGTAATTTCTTTTATCGGTAGATCTAATTTTTCTGTTTTCCACTACTAGAAAAAAACAATTAAAACTTGATAGCAGTAATTTTTTAACACATTTTGCTCTTATATGCAATTGTGTATATACTTGATAATTATTGTTATTATTACGGTTAATCTTTACTAATGAATACCCGGCGTTTGACGCACTTTGAAACGATACTTCGATCGAGTCGTCTTGACGCAAGAAACCGCTCGCGCTCGGTTTAATACGTGTAGCACGACGCACGGTTTTTGAGCGAGCATGACTTCCACGTTCCCACGAGACGTAGGCTCGACTTTTGTCCCATGATCGAGCAAAGCGAACGAACTAGCGAGCATCCACCGACAAGTCGACGAGCCCGGACGTTCGCGCACGCACTCATGACGGACGGACGGACAAGCACGTACACCACACACAAAACGTCCATGTGTATGGTACAGTCCCAACCGCGAATAAGCCTTTATTTTTTACAAGAACGGTAGCTCAAAAAGTTCTATAAAGCTAAAGAGATAGAAAGAGAGAAAAAAAATTTTTCCATCTCTTTACATATTTTTAAGTTGTTGCGAGAAACGCAGAAAAACATGATGGAATAATTACTTTATAGGCATATAGAACAGTTGCAAAGGCGATGTATGGTCATAAATATCGCCGTGGCCTTCGAGAAAGATTTAGTGATAGCAGTACCAGTACGGCCTTGCTCCAATTTCGCAAAAATTGAAGCTTGCAAAGATCACGGGACGTTTCGCGGTAGGCTGTATTTTCGGCCAAGTGTTTAGCCAATATTTCCGTGATTTAAAGGGAGATTGAAAGTTGAAGCGGCCACGCGAGATCTCGGGACTATTTGTGGTGGCGACTGTATGCACATGTGATAATACACACGCGAGCACACTGAAAAGGTTCAGCCATAGTACGGCGCGGCGGTACGTGATACCAGTTTCTACGTGGGTGCTGGACGTTTTACGGCTTTCGGCGGACTCGGAGAGAGAGAGAGAGAGAGAGAGAGAGAGAGAGAGAGAGAGAGAGAGAGAGAGAGAGAGAGAGAGAGGGATTTCTTTCATCGGGACAAGCGGTGAATTTCTCAGTTTGATTCTCGTGATAAGTATCTTATCTGCGTGCGACGAGACGGGTTTCACGAAATATCCACGTCTGGCACGTTTCCGCGACGCGACGGTCGCCGCCGGCGCTTGGGAAAGAGGCGGCACAACGTAATTAAGACGCGTGTGCACTAATATTATATTAAACACTCCTTATTTGTTATCTCAATGGGAAAAGCGTGAAAGAACCGTGATACTTTCTTTTCTTTTCCTACGATTGTAAATCACTCTTGTTCGGGGGGCCAATTAAAGGAGGCGCGGCTCTTAGATTTTAGCGGTGCGTAACCGGAACGCTACGCGTGTAACGTATGCGCCGTTAAATTAGAGAAGAAATCGGGAGATAATTATTAGCACACGGAAGGATAGCTGATATAATCGTAAGAGAGTCTCTGGGCTGACGCCGACTGAAAAATGTTGTTTTGTTGCCGTGTCTACGGTGCGTTACGATGTGTATCGATCTGCATTATATTTGTTCACCGCGATTGCGACTAGAAACGCAACTGAGAAATTATTCGGGCTCTCCCCTTACCCATAAATTAATTAACGTATTTAATTAATAAGGCCAATCTCACGATCGTTGTCAACGCGTGCTCATTTATTAAAACGCGGTATAGGGTGTATCAGATGCCGTGCGCTTTCTCTCGGGTATAGAATACAGAATTTAGTTAGTAGTCGAGAGAAAACAAGCAATTTCTATATATTATCGATAAAAAGCAATAAATTTGCACCGTCAAATTATTTCTTTCAACGTGAGCGCTTAGCTGTGAACAAATTTGAGACGATCAACTGCCGAGATATAACGTTTATAAGCTACTCGCGTAGATCGATCGAAATTTCTTCGTGATTTCATCGTTTTCCCTGTATTATTAATAATTAGACTCTTCTCTTCCGTAATAATGTCGTGTACACAGTATCATCATCGATTTTCGTCGTTGCCTTTACTCCGAAACGGCTAGTTTCAACACTTTTGGGGTCTCGTCTCTTCCGCTCGTTAGCCAGGAAGAGTCGGGGCTTATGGTAATTTAAAGTAGTCATCCCCAAGTCGATTCTTTCCTAAAGCTATTAGGCGATCATCTCGGATTATCCTACGATTCCGGGTTTACTCGGAACTCGACTTTTCTAAGTTTTCGCCCTTTCGCGTGCTCGCAATACATTCAGCCTATGTATGCTTGCTTTTCTCGTCGATCCGCTAGGATTAGCAGCGGGATATACCTATATACACTCGAAGTAAAAAAGAAGTTAATTCTGTCAAACGCGCACGAAAACTGTGGGGAGGCAGCACTTTGACTGTTTCTCGTGAGAAACGACGAGGCCATCGGAGAAATGTTATTCTCGCCGGTGCCAATTACCAGCGTAACGATTATCAGATCTCGCCGGATCGGTAATTATGTATTACGTCGGTACAATGTTGGGCTTATTACAACCGCGCGCGCTCTTATCTTTTGTGATTGTATTAGTTAGGAAATCATTTTTTTCCCCCGCATGCCGTTGCGAGTAACTGTACTAGTCCCGGGGTCGTTACCACATTATCATCGCTTACGTCTTTGTTATCGAGAAAATGCGACCTGCTCTCGCGCGCGGCAACCTTACAATTAGATTCTCAGGGTGTTACGAGGGCACCGCTATTGCCGCTCGTGTCTCGCTATTGCGCCGACGTGCGTGCGCGCAAATACATACACACACACACACACACACGCTGGCTTCGGCGAGAGAGATAATCGAAAGAAAATACAGTTAAAACTATCAATGTATACGCCGCCCTAAGTGGCCGTAAATTATAATTACCGCAAAATCCCATGGCGCCGCGGCGGCGATAAGTCATATTATAATTGCCATTAAACAGAGTAGCGTTGCATGACTCCGTTCATTTTGACGAGGCACCTCTTTCGGAATAAAATAAGGTACCTTGGAGAGAAAAGTCGAGGATGTTAAAAATAAGTAGCAGAGTGAGAGGAAATTAGATTTTTTTTTTTAGGTTCACGTCGAAAATTAGCGACAGATTTGACGGAGAATTGTCACGCCAACTTCGCTTGCTCGCTGTCGTTGTGATTTTTATAAATCGCTTACGACGCGATCACGTGAAACGGACTTACGTACCTGCGCGAAGGATATCGCGGACAAGAAGGTGGTAGCAGTTTCCAACGAGGCGCCCTACGGGGAGTTCCCGACAGCACGGAATAACTTTGCGGTTGATTTATACTTCCGACAGGCGTAACGAGCTTGCGGTCAGGCCGCGGCGTCACGCGTTCATCGCCTGCACAAAAAAGAAATAATAAAACGGATAAAATCAATAAGACATCGCGTTTTGTTTCGCAGTGCGCAAATAAACGGTATACCCGCATCCGTTTGAGCTCACTTTCCGTTAACGCCCACGAATTGAAGACTTGACATAAATAAAATTACACGCGCGAAAATGCTGTTGCTTTTTTTTTCGGTTCAAAAGATGTACTGTACACGCCAAGATTTTAAAACGCCATAAATTATCACTTACTCACTTATAACGTGCCGAAAGCACAAAGAGAATTTTACGAAATAAACAAAGATTATTTATACGAATAATTTGAGAAATTTTTATCTTTGACTCTCATTTATTTACGTCGCGTCTTCGATATAAAAATTAATATTTTTGCTGCATGTGTAAATCATGATACAACAGAGAATTGAGAAAACAATAATGTTGATGTTTTTCTTACGGAGTAGATATTTATGAGTTTATATGTTTTTAATATGAGACGCGTCAGTTTGGAGAAAAGAGGAAAGATTGCCTGCTGACATCTCTTTTACCTCCGTCGGTTTCTTTGTCACGTTTCACGAAACAACTTTAGGTCCACTGTTAGGAGATGTTTAACGAGATAGTGGATTTGGACAGGATGCTCGACTCGTTGACTATTAATGACTTACGTAGTTATGCCTCAAATATAACTTGTACAAAACATTTTACATTACATTTTTAGAATTAAATACAAAAAATTTTTAATATGTAGTAGATTCTCGTCAAATATAAATTTTCGTTAAAATTTTTAGTATTAAACAAAGTGTTGTTAGTGATAAAAACAGAAATCGCTAGCTTTAATAAAAGAATTGTGAACATTGTCGTTAAAGTTTGATTGAAAAATGGAACAAAATTAAATCTCGTTAGTTTCGTAATATTAAAAACGTAAAAAATTAATCGAGAAGGAGAAAACAAAACGTACATAGATAGCATCGGGCAGCGTCGTCGAGACGACGTTTTGCAGGAGACAGCGGTTTCGAGAGGACGGAAGAAAGAGAAACAATGAATGAAAAGGCCAGCCCGAAGATTTGTGGAGCCACCGGTTTTCGTCTCGCAGTCGTCTTCGTGGCTGACGTATATGTTATTCGAAGAAGAGTCTTCTTCCCGCGAGACTACGACGAAGGGGTGACGGAGAAGCGACGAGGGGGAAAACAGCGGCGTACACTCGCGGAATACCTAACGACTTTAGGAGCTTTAGGACGTCGAGGCGAGGAGGAGGGACCCGCGTGGCCCGCCGCGCCGTAGAAGTCCCAAAAGTCGCAGCACGGCGAAAAGAAGCCGAGAAGGGGACCGAACGAGACTCGTCGCGCGCACAACGTTTTTTGCGTTTAACCTTCTCCCGTCTCGCCTTTTATTTGGGCCAGACGGGAATTCGGCTAAATGCATTGATTAAACTGCTGACATCGTTCGGGCGGCCCGGTGGCCACCGTGTCTCCGCGGGCTGGGTCCGAGAGTTGGCCCTTTTTTGCCCCCCGTCGTCCGGCCTCCCTTTCATTTTTGTCCCGCCACTTCGGACCGCGAATCGTACTTTACGTTCGACAATCGGTGTTTCGTGCAATCGGCGATCAGGATTGATCGGACGTTTGGTCAAGAATTCAGCAAGATGGAATCTGCCTTTATTTAACGAATGTTTTGGAGCAGATCCGATCGCGACGGAATTCCAATTATCCCGCTCATTACATTGAGATAATAACACACCTGTCGATAATTAAATTAGAAGCGATTTCATAGTTCACAGGAGACAAGTGATGAAAAGTGAGAAAAAAGACGGAGTGTATAATCTAATATGTAAACATTCAATTAATCGCAAATTATAGTTCATAAAGATAGATAATATCTACGTAAAAAAATCTGGTGTTTCCCTGATACTCTCTTATTCGATTAACGTGGATATATCGTTTTTATCTTAATAGACGCGCGAACCGATAGCTAGCGTGTCGTTAATATTCCCGTAATATGACATAAATATACGGGAAATGTGAAAAGAACGCGGGTAATACGCGGCTCGAGATTAATTGACAGGCAATCTTGCTGTCGCGTGTATTTTGTAACGAAGTGAGAGTGATTGTATAGATATACTAAAATGACACACGCACAGGCGGAATAATTATATGGGCAATATACAAGAGTGTCAAATATGTAAACGAGCTATTTGCAGATATGTAAAATTTAATCCGTGTATCCTTTCCGATTAAGAATGGATTTAATTGGCCAGATTGACCGATTACACGAGACGCGGTTTTTCCTCCGGTGGTTCTTATGGAACTCTCCGATCCTTTTAATTAGCCTGGACCTTAACGCGATACGAAAAACGCGCCATGGGTTCGCGGCGACGCGAAATGCAGAAACGAATGCGTCTTTTCGCAGGTCGTTCGAGGTAAGTTTGGCATGCATCGCTCGCTCCTTCGAACAGCAAAGAGCCATCTATGGAATTACCCCGATGATTAATGGTACGGCGCTGGCTCGGGGCACCCTTCCACCTTGTTTTCCAATCCTTCTTTGCCCCTCTGCATGCTGCTCTTTCTCTTTTCCTCTCGTCCGATCGCCTACGTCCGCCACTACAGCCTCGACCAACCTGTGCTACCAGCCACCGGCCCATCTTGGGCCCAACGGCTCCGGGGGCTTCGAAACTCGCTGTATACGAGCCCGGCCGACGAACTGTTCGGTCACCGTGTAAAAAAGCGTACAATGTTAAAATCCGCATTGCCCGTGCCGACCGTATCTCATCCGCCCGTCCGTCCGTCCGTCCGTCCGTCCGTCTGTCTGTCTGCTCCTCTCTTCATCCTGTCTTCTCGATTTAATCTAGATTAAATATTTAGATTACTCTGCGTATCGCAACCGTGAACTTTATTAAGATCCAGCGTGGCTTTCCGTTTTTGTATACTTAGTCGACATGTTGCTCGCGGGTAGTTATCGTTATTTGCAAATTGCTCTCGCAGGAAAGCCCTCTCCAATTTAAATTTCCAATAATTTAATGCACGAGCAAGAGTACGATAACTTATACGACTTGTACTGTATTTCTTGATTTTCACACCTCGTTTTATCGTTATATCGATACAGTCAAAGAATACCTGCTTTCATTTCTTTACTTCTGCATGTGTTTCATTTCATTCATATCTATGATTTAATAATTTTACATGCAACTTGAAAGTCTTTAGAAACAGATTTTTAATTTACACCGAATAGATCACATTAGGATCTCCGCGGCGCTCAAGGCAACTGTTTCTACGAAAAATCAGTTTATCTGGAAAATGAAATCGACGGTGCGAAGGCATCGGTTCGCAAAGACGTAATCGCTAGTCACGAGAGAGGAAAAAGGAAAGACGGGACGAAACTACAGGTATTGTAGGCGCAGGTACCAAGGACAGAAAGGGGAGAGGGTATACGGCGATATGACCCAGGGCAAAGTCGAGCGGCGCTGTGTAAAAATCGGTCGGCGAAGAAGGAAGAGCGAGATATAGTGAATTCGGGATCGCATGTCGGGGAACAGTAAGACCTCCCAAACAACCCCGACGGGGGCATCTTCCCTGGGAATAGCAGTGATTCCGGGGAAATGTGCAATATCTTCCGTGATCGGGTATTATTACGTCGTGATTACGGGTTTTGATCTAGGCTAGAAGCGTCCAGAGACCTTCCCCTCTCACCACACCGTCCCCTCCCCCCCTTCGCTCTTTCTCCCTCTCGGCATTTTGTGCACCGTTCTCGCGGTCGATCGTCGCTAGCGATGCAGCGTCGATGATGCGGCTAGGAACGAGCCGAGGGAACGGCACGGGAGTTCGGGAAGGGAGACGTATTGTCCTCGGCGACTGGTCGCTATCGTCGCCGTCACGTCGTCATGCGATTCGTGACGGCCGCCACCGCGAATCGCCGTGGGAAGCCACGTAGCTTCCATTCCGCTTTCTCTCTCTCTCTCTCTCTCGTCTCCTCCTCCTTCTTTTTCTATTCCGGCGCGCTCTCTCGTGTCTTCTTCTTGATTATGAGCAACGGGGTAATGAACGACCTATGCCGCAATGCCGTTGCCCGTTGCCGACTGCTCTCTCATCTCCCCCTCCCCCTGCGATCTGTTCTGCCACGAAAACGGCCAACGATTCCTGTCGGTCCGCTACCCATGAGATCCGATCAGATCTAACTGTTTCGGATCGGAACGGCGCGGGCGGCACGATCGAGACATGCTCCAACTAGCGCCGCTTCATAATTGGAGTATGAACCGTATGTATTCGGCTCGCTGCTTCTCAAAAGATATCTTTTCCGAACGTGAGATTCGTTCTCTTGGAGCTTCAAATACGAAGACATACGAAAACATTCTCAAAAATGTATAAATTTCTGGAGAATTCTTCAACTCTTTTTTAAATAAGTATAGAATAACTTTGAAATAAAAAAAAAAAAGATTTAATAAAAGATAGAAGATTTATTTCTTTTATCTCATTCTTTAAATAATATACAATTTAGAGAATTTTATATGTTTATTTTCTTTATTATTACTTAACTAAGACTAAAACGTATCGATCATCACACACAATATATATCGTCGTGGAAAAGTTGATATATAAGTCGCGAGTATGATTCTTAATCACGAAGGCAGGAAGTGCATCCGTAGAAGAGAGACTATAGTGGACGACGTGGGGAACATTGTAGTATATAAGCACAGCTATAGTCGTTCTTCAAGTCTGTCGAGAGTCTAATGACAAGTAGCACGCGATCGCGCGTCGCATGTAGGTTCGCACTTTGGGACCCGAGATTGCCGGGGGAGACATTATGAAACCATGAGACAAAGGGTGGAACGGAGTTAAGTAGACGGTATAGCTTGGGGTGTGAGTGAGAGAGAAAGAAAGAGGGAAAAAGAGGAAGAGAGAGCGCGGGGCGAGAAGGAGAGGTACATCGGCCCGCATTGCGGAACGATGCGCAACAGCTGCACCTGACACGTCATTTGTGTGGAACGTGTATCAGCACCGGCGATGGCTAATTATTATTCCACGTGCGCGAATGCATGCGCGCTTGCCTGTTGGTTCGTTCGTTCCTTCGTACCTTCGTACCTTCGTTCTCAAGTCGTCTTTCATGCGCGTGCCAGACGGGAGACGAGATCTCATCAAAACGCTGTCCGATAGTTTCCTAATGGCGATTCGTGTAAGCTATAGGAAACATAATCGTATTACCGTCGAGTCGATTCGTTCGGATTACGCTACCGGCACTGGAAACGCAGAATTAATTCAATTTCAGTTAAATTGTAATCGGATCACGCACGTATGCGACGTAAGTCGTTTGAAGATTTTATAAAGAGGTAATTTTAACGCGTAAATTTTATGCGCGTTTATCGAGCTAATCCGTCTTCTGTTTTCCCAGTAAACGCGAGACTCCGTCATTATTCGCATTGCAGCATTAAATCCACATCGTGTCGCGAGGCGCGCACTTCATGTTTGTTAAGTTATATCATGATTACGCATCCCCTCATTTACCTGCCGTGTTTCCTTCAAGCTGCACACGCTGCTGCAATAAATGTCACTTCCGTCGCAACTACGCTTCTGACAAGAAAGCTTAGGGCGACAGGCGGCCATAAATATAAACGAATCTTGTCATTCTTATTCATTGCGGTATTTTCAATGTTATCGATTGTAATAACGGATGCTGCTTCCACGAAAACACGATGAGACGCTTCACAGAGGACGTATCATGTGTTTAAACATAATCATCTAAATTACAGTAATCTTATTTTTTGCAATAGACGTAAATCTTTTCCCCCTTAGTCGGCCTTGTCAGCGTTCAGTGTCTTTGAAAAAATTTTCCGGATTTCGCTCCACGGCCCGAGGATAGTAATGGAGTTATTTCGAATTTCTGTCGGCCAATCTGTTAACGCAATAGGCACATGGCGCCTATTGTGCTCGCGCACGTCGAGGGACGTCGAATCACCCCTAGGCATGAAATTAAACCGTCACCTACCTACGCGTCCCGCACGATCGCGGCATTCGAGGTCTTCGGATGAAATTGTCCGTCTAATTTTATCACGGCTGGCTTTAAAATGATGGAAGGTCTCTCTGGGATAAGCTCGGGCACGTGGGGCCAAGGGGAGCCCCGAGGTTGGGCTTTAATAAAGAAGCCCGACGCGGATGGTTCGCGACGGGACTGCTGTCTGCATGGTGCGCGCGCGTCAACCGTACGAGGAAATACGTAAATCCTCGAAATCCTCCCGGGGACCGCGAAACGAGTTTCAGGGACGATATTTGACTCGATAACCTGTGCCTTCCTTTTGCGTATTTACGCGGATTTTAGAGTTTAGACGCAATATAGTAGTTACAGGATTAATGTTGTCAATGAAAAATTCTAAAGTCGATTTACGAGAAGGAAATTGTTATATTGATTATATTAAGCTCTTGAAAAATAACCCTTTCAAAGTGTACAAAAAGAGAGAGAATCAACTTCTTATTTGTTTAATGGAATTAAATTAGAATAAAATACTTGTCGGTTATAAGGACTCTTCAATGTAAGGACTGCAAATATGAGTTGTTGCATTCGAAAAGATTAATTTAGAGTTTCCAAGTAGAGAAATTTCATATCTTTCTCTTTGTCTCGATTTTCGCTCGAAACATAACTCGACGCGTAACTTATCTACGATAAGCGTCCATAATAATAGACTTTTATGTAACAAGGTACTTTCTTTATATATCAAACGCTGAACTTTAAACGTTATGCTAAACTTCGATAACGAGCGCATTTTAATATCTGTCTTTGAAGCTATTCCGAAGAGATAACCGTGAAGTATCGCTCCCATTTCATTCGACAAGCATCGTATTTTAATTCAACGTTGTAGAACGCATCACATTACATGGCGATCTATCGACATGCGTAAATACTGTAAAAGAGTATTTAAGTAAGTTTGCATTTTTTTAGCCACTTAATAAAGATCGTTCTAAATATATTCGTTTATAAAACATAACAAATGTTTTATTATTATCGGAAAATAATTCCAAATTAATGGCCGTATTTAAAAAAACTACAAAAACTTTATAACTAATACAAAGATCTGCACGATATCTGTCCATGAAGGTAATCACGGTTTTCCGTGATCAACGTGATATCTCCGTTTCTTGTTAAAACGGAGCCGCTGTATCTTGAAGACATAGTTACGTTATCGCGCGAAGGAAGTCCCGTGATTTTGCCGCGTCAATTTCGGAAAATTTGCGCCTTATCGGCGGGGCACGCTCCCGAGTAATCCGCGGAAGCCATTTGCCAGGCACGATGGGTAATTAGCGTGCGAAACGCTGATCCGCCGCAATAGCGTGCCGCGCGGCCTTCCTCTTACGCAAGAGCCCGTCGTGCGCGCAAGAAAAAAACTATCGACCATCCACCTTTATCTGCCGGTTGTATCGCGACCTGACCAGCGATCTCCGCTGTTGCGTAGGTAGGTAGTGGCACGCAGAGAGAAAACAACTGGAGTCGATTATCAAGATGCCGCGAACGCAGGTTGTGGTTGCGTTTTCCACGAGAAGCCGTCACGCGGAAGCAGAAGCCGAGTGGCTCCGATTGCAAGGGCGCCGTCGGCGACGTCGACATATCTTATCTGCGAGGTATTAATAACGATTTCTTCTGTGAAATTGATCACGCATTTCCTAGCTCGATCCTTCCTCAAACATTTACTTCTAATTTTCAACGTCTTGTTGTATAAAAAAAACATATCTCTATAGAGATGTTATCGTACTCCAGTACATTTCCGTAAAAGTACAATCCGTAAACATGTGTATTTTTCATTATGTATACACAACCGGCACATATAAATCTGTTTGAGACACGTAACTGTTTCAAATGTGTATGACTGGGATATACGATGGATTTGGATGTTACGGAAATCGAAACGAGAGAAAGAGAGAGAGAGAAAAAGAGGACGTTTGTAGGCATTGTCGGAAACGATTATTATCTGTGCTCGTAAGCGTAATTTCCGCTTTAACGTCACACGCGTTGCTTTTAAGGTCTAACGGTCATTATCCTAGCAATGCGGATCTTATCAAACATGCAAATCGAATCATAAACGGTTCTGCATCGAGAGTAGAGCTTGTAGCATGATTGCTGCATGAAATCTATATCGAGGTATCGGTTTTCTACTTGTAATATGTGAGAGGTCACACCTACATGTTCTGCCAGTCACTTTTCTAAATTATTCTAATACGATTAAATTTACGAGAAAATAAGAAAATTGTTCATTAGTATTGTAAGGATTAATTTTAATAAACTAATTCATATATAAACAAAGAAATTATTTTATATAGAAAAAAATCGTGAAACGCGTGTAGTATAATTTCTAATGAACTATACAAAAAGTACTACATTAATAATATATAAGAATTATGATTCAAAATTATCGTTCTAATTATCGCCAAGGTAGAAAGGGTAGCGTGTAGTTGTTTGGCGGAGAAAGGTCACGACGGCGTTGTAAAACGCCATAAAGAGTCGAGCAACCACAAATCACGACACGTGGATACGTAACGAATAAAAACATAAATTGTGACCGCGGCCGTGAGAACGAGGGTAAAACATGTTTCGTCGTTATAACTATAATTTGCCGGAATTCCAATTGTAACGGTAAAACCGCGACTTAGCTGCCCTTGATTGCACACCACGATCGTGCAATCGACGGGGCACGCGAGGAGCGCGTTTTATAATTTTCGTCTTGCAGGCCGGGAAAAAGAGCAGGCGGAAGAGACGTAGAATGGCGCTAATAAAGCAGCCGGATAATCCGCGAGCGGCCCGGTGTTTCGGCGAAACGGCCCCATGGGTGATAGCACGGCTGCGCCCCATGACTGTGCGACGTGATTAAAACTAGCGTTGAATCGACGGTGCCGAAGCCACGGGGGGCTGATTGTCAGGGGGCGAGAAGAGCCGCCCCTTACCCCGTGCTTAGGCTAATTTACTGAGATGTCGTCACGCTATCGGATCTTCATTGCGGCGCTTTCGCTTCCACTCTACCGAGCGTGTCTTTAAAGCATTTAAAGAATCTATTTGCTGGAAAAATTCGACTGGAAAAATCCGTTATCGTTTGCATTTAGAAGTGCGAAAGGCGAACATGTATGCCATATATTTTTTAAATCATTCTTATCTCAGAAGACATCCTTCTTACGATGTGTATCTTTATTTTATACAAAAAGATTCACAATTTTCTACTCCGCGTTTAGCGGCGTGTCTCAAAATCTGATAGATGGTTGATTTCCACAGTTGCTCAATGTATTCGTCCTTTCTCGAAGAAGTCTGCCAAGCGATAAAGCCGTATGGAAAACGTATGACGCATTTTTCTGACAATAGTATGCCAAGGTACGTTCTACTTTGACAATGTTGACATCGTGTTGCGTCGTAGATCGCGATAAAGATAATGATGGAAAAAGTTTCCATGTCGGCGAACTTGGCATGTCGAGGACGATGAGTAAAATGATTGGTTGGCTCGGACAGGTACAAATCGCCGATAAAAGGCATTCTTATTTAGTACTTGCTGTCAGTTGAGCGATAACCACTTATCTGGCATGTGATATTCCGAAATTGACAATTCTTTACATCCACTTCATACGAGCGCAAGTTAAACGCGACGTTCATCCTGATAGGCGATACTGAATAACGTATAAATATAAATAATCACTAATCATGTGAAAATAATTAATTTTTTTTCATTAAAAAACGTTTTCCACGTGTACTCCCTAATAAAATTACCGCTTACGATATGTAATAACCGACAACACTATTTTTCTTTTCGTTAAAGCTTTCCATAGGAAAGTGGAGAAGCTTGTACGAAAAAACAGAAAGATTAAAAAAACCATAAGTTGTCACATTGTAGGTAAAAATTATGTAGACGTAAATGGAGCGCGTAGTCGCGACAGCAATCAACTGTTACACTGCGGTAGAAGCTCCGCATAAAATGTCATAATCTAAATTGAATAATATCGCGGCGCATAAAAATGCGACAAAATACGGCGCAACGGAGGAATAATTATCCGCTCAATTAAATGGGGCGCGGCGCAATGTCGTTGTACTTAAGCAGCCCTAACGCGATTCGCGAAACAATTGCGGCTCGCGTTATCACGAAACGTTTTTCCTCTCCCCTTCTTTCTCCTCTTTGTCGACATGTAAATCCAAGGCGAGCTCGCACAACGCGGCGCGCGTTACGACATATTTTTTATCGGGGCACGCACAGCGGCCGTTATCGCGCGTATTGCCTACTCAGCCGCGACCTATATGCATTCGCAATTTTTCCCTCTCACGATTGGGCACGGCAGGGGTGGCTGGAAAAATCCAGGTGCGTGGTGTGATTGGACGATACGCACTGGAACGCGCGCGGTTATACGCAACGCGCGAACGACATTTGTCGCAGCGTTCCCCGCGGGGCAGATTTTATTCCGCGGCTCGCGCGGGCGACGCGACCGCGGGCCCGTTATCGCGGATATTACTTTCCCCGCATATTTTTCATTATAAGCGCTAATTGCACGCGACGCGCCGCAGGCCTGTCGGAGGATTTACGACAAGCCCCGCGCATATCGCGAAACGCCCGGCTACCGCCTTTCCTTTCATCTAAACAAGTGCGTACTTATTCTGTCTTCAGACGTTTCCGGTCTGGAAAATTATGCCGCGCGATAGCGCGCCAAGGAAATCTCCGACAACGTTGTTGCCCCGTTTTCCTTTCACGACTCTTCCTATCTACAATTATACACGTTTTCTAGTCAATTTTTTAATTACTTGATTCTTTCTTAATATTGAAATACGATAACAATTGAAGACATTGTCTGATTTTTCAAAAAACTTGTGAAACAATTATACCCGGTCGTACAAATAATGTTAATCTATTTAATCGTGCTTTATACTTGACTAACTTATGATACTCAAAGGGTATATTGTATCTTATCGTCATATTCCATCTTCTTCTTAGCTTTTGAGAGACAAGGAAACTAATATAACGCAATGTCGTATGACACGTGTCACAATCAGATTCAGCTGAGACCCTGCAATTCGGTCGCGTCGCGCGCGTTCTCTTCCCACGTAGATTTCTCCTAGCGTTCCCTCAAAACCGCCATCGCGTGGGTGGCGGTGACACGCAATAATAACGCCCGGTAGCGCATCGCGTGCGACAAGAGCGGGCGAATCGCAGGGAATCGGGCGGCGCGGCGTGCTGGCGGCGACGGGCGACCGGGGCCCCTCGCGCTTCGCGCGCACGGCCCCCGGTCTCCTTGACAAGCGGGTGTTTAATTGGCGTTGAAACCAACGGTGTGACGGGAACACACCGTGTGTGCCGGTGGCGTCGCCCGAATGCCCGAATGCCTGAATCCTGCCGCGGCTATACGCAGGCGAATCCGCCATCGCTGGTGCGTTACCACGGCGAAAACCGGTAATTACCCGCGGCACGCAACTTGGTGCACACCTACGACGTGCGTCGTGTGGGTGTGCGACCTACGTGCGCACCGCACGTACGGTGCCCCACCGCACCGGGTTTTCCCTCCATTCCCCTCCCTCCCTCCCGACCCCACGTAGCCACGTTGTTGTTGTTGTTGCTCGCGATGGCGGTACGTACCCGCGGCGATTTCCGCTCGGGCTTATTCGCGATGGCGAAGCGACTTTCTCAGCGCGTTGGATAGGTGTCACAGCGGCGGTGTGGGGGCACTCGCACCGGATACGCAACGCCACGCCGATTTGTGCCGATTGGTTCCGGAGCCGGCTGAAGGATCTCGAGGTGCCGCAAAAAAAAAAAATCACCGCCGCGATCGCAATTGTTCATTTTCCCTCACACGCGATCCAAAATGCTCTTGGATTCGGAGGATTACTTTTCGAGAAAAGGATGCTAAAAGAATACATAAATAATTGGATTTCTCTTGAAACACTCTCTCAAGTGTGAGATAAGCCCAATTAACTTTATTAGTAAACTTATTTAGTAATAAAAACAAATTTTAATCGCGCAATGGAATACTTGTAAAACGGTTGTTTCAAGCATTAAAGTGTTTTGTTAAAGATTGTATCAATGTTAATCGTTCTTCTTCGTTCGGTCTTAGAGTTCCGTTTTTTTTTTAAATTAGGGGCACACGACCGAATGCCCGCGGGTAATCCGCAATCGCGTGTCTGTGTGCGAAATCGCGATGGTAAAAGCACATTATTGTTGCACGCGCATTATTTACGTAATGTTATTTCAATTCTCCCACGTCGCCGTGGCGGAAATTAAAATTCCATCGCGCGGCATCGGCAAACATCGCACCCGCTTATCATCCGATACCGAGATACACTGCCGACAATTATAATTATCGAGATCGCGACGATAGCGCGAGCAGGATAACCGGCGTAATTATGAGATAGGTCATCTCGCCTATTGATTTAAGTCCTTCTATCGTTCGGCTTCTCTCCCTGCTCGCATCGGACGCGGCAATTAGTTTGGGAAAGGAAAAAAAAATCTGTATGAGAAAAATGGTGGAGTTAATTTTCGATCGCGGCGAATTATCTCACGTAACATCTGTACGCTTTAACGAAGGCGGACTCGCAGTATGGCGAGGTGTACATCTTCGGAGTAGCGTTCGCCATTGCGCGCGTCGTACGACAGGAAACGCGATAATTACTCGCTCTGCCTCTGTAGTCGCGCTGACGCGCAATTATGAGCGCACTTAGACGCGCAGAATGCGTGTGTACGTACGAGTATGTGTGTGTGTGCGCGATTCCTCGCGCGACATGGGCGCGAAGTAATATCGCCAAACGATCGGTCTTTCGTCGAATCGCATCACATGCAACGCGACGCGCTGCGGGAAAAAAAGTTACATTTCTTTATACGAGCGCGCTAAACAAACGCCCTTTGCGTGGCGCAAAGACTATTAGATAATCCACCATTTTGAAATGGTGCGACAGGAAGCCTGATAATCACCGACGGTGTGCACGCTCGATGGAGCACCGTGCTTGTATGCGAACGCCTACGTCGTCGGTGACCATGGCGTCTGTTCATCGCGCGTTATTTCAATATTACACACCGCTGGCAACAAAATAAATCGCGAAAATCGAGGTAATTTTGTATAATTCTGCATAATAATCATCGATCGTCGACGAATTCGCTACAAATTAATTCCGTATTTATTTGGTAGGACGAGGGAAAAAGGGAAAAAAAAGGGAGGAAAATGATAAATCCGCTTCGTTCGCCATTCGTTTCTCTCTGGAAAAATCGTCGAAAACTCGTCGCGCGGCGCGCTGCGCGAAATTTTATCGATCATCAAACGTGATAATGTTATGCCGCATAATAAGCGTAAACAACAATTAACCCGTCGTATCGCGATGCGAGCGCGGGCCAATTAATTAATCATCGTCGGCTGTCTAAATGCCGCGAATTCAAATCGCCACGTAATTGGTCATAAATCCTTACGATACTCCTTCGCCATTCGTTATTCAACGGGTGCAAGCCCGCGGGTCGTTTCAGTCCTTTACGTACGTACGTGCTTACGTGTTTGGCGCATAAATTTTTTATGTGTCGCAACGGATCGCGTCTAGTTATGCTATTTTTATCCCCACGAAAACACGCTCGTTATTGTGACCCCTAAGTCACACTTATCCCAGCGATTTAATTGAGCGAGTGCTAATCGTGAGACTCGCGTCGAGTTCTATAACGCGCGTGCCGCGATATAGGAATTTCTCGCTAATTATTCGACAGTCGGGCCAATTATCATAAATCTTATTGACACCTGCCCGAACGGATTCGCGATAATGTAAAACCGCAGAGCGAGTTACGGGGAAAAAGGATTACTTTCGTCGATGCAAGAACGATTGCATTGTATTCTAATGACCATCTATATTTGGGAGGCGATACACCTTATACGCCATGCGTACGAGATTATATTACAAAAAATATTGCTATTAATAGACGTTGAATCTGAGACTCGGAATCCCCAAGTATAAAAAATATTCCGCTGCGTTACTATTTTTTATTAGTAAACTCTTTCAATTCGTAAACGATTTGTTATAATATCTACTTATAACAATTAAACATCAAAGTTTTTAGATTAAGCTTAAATAGAATTAATGTCACTAAGCTTTTTCGCCATTGTTACTTATTTTTAATGGCAGAGTGTATATGAATATGTGTCCTTACGACAATATTATACAATAACTGCGAATATTCTCGAGAAAATTTAATTGAATATCGAATTTTAAAAATCTTTATACGACGATAATGCGGCGATCGATCGCCCTTTCTTTTGCCGTCGGCAATCAAACGCGGCGATTTTATGGACTCGGTCGAATTATTTAACGTCGTACTTAGCGTCGATCGGTCGCTGTTGTACACGAACGAGTGGCAGATTTATAGATAGAAGTTATACTCATAGGCCCCCGCATATCTGCTCGTATTCGATCCGATATTTGCGAATTGGTGTGTAGTCACTTCTTTTGCACCCGTTTTAGCTAAAAGAATCCCGCCGTCGGCAATCGTGTTAAAGTAATGTATACGTTTGTGATATTCGCCTCTTTTTTATCTATCAATTTTTTATTGAAAAATATTGTGATATTATGACACCGAGATTATTAAAGCGTTGAAAATGGATTAATGTCAAATATTCAATGATAAAACTCAATCCTCTAAGCTTGTAATAAAATTATTGCTTTAGCATTTACAATAATTATTTCTCGAAAATTGACTGTAAATATTTGTTTCTATAAATATGCACATTAATATAATTATTTCAAGACTTCTTGATTTAATTAATGTCTTCGACATGCAACGGTAGGATTATAAAAATGTGTTTTTAGGACTATTATTTTGGATAATTAAAATGTTGATTAGTAAACAGTGGTTTTATATCCTCGGCAATGCAATGGTTCGTCAATGGCCTCTTGATTATTATATCGCTTGCATTCCATTCGGCAATCATACATCGTGTCTATTATTGCACCATAAATTATAATTAGCGTAACGTCAACGCAATGGATTTAACTAATAAATTCATTGTCCATTGTGTGCAAATTAATGTATGATAATTTAGTAGATTTTGCTACTAGCTAGAATTAGATCAATCAGAAATGGGAGAGATGATGTTTGACGGAACGACGGATTGAAAAAGTGAACGAGAGTTATGTTCATATCGGAATTGCTAAATGCCTTATGACTATTAACACGAATGCAGATATAAGAGTATCAGATATTCTGATCTATTAATTATTCCTATTATAAACTCCATATCGCACCTGATAAATTAATTATTATAACAGACATGTCTATTTCTGCATAATTATGCGTCGAGAATCAACATATTGTATTGTATATAACTATTATAAGAGCTACTCTATGCATATAACACAGATATTATAGTTATATTTTAATTATTGGTCCAGGCTTTATTCGGATAAAAAAAATGTGGTCACTTTTATAATAAATATTATAGAGAATCCATTGTTTATAATTTTATAATATTTTTGTCAAGGATATTTTTGCATCATTCTTACAATAATTTTATGTGGTTTAAATAAAATTTCTATTTCTTTTTCTTTTCATTTTAATTTTTGCACGCTTTTTCTTTAGGAAATTACGCAGTTGGGAATTAAAAAGGAGTTATCTAGCAAAAGTGAAATTTCGCAAATTATCGAGACGCGATAATTCGCCACGGTCCACCGGTAACTACAGCCCGTTCGCCGGTTATCCGGCGAAATCTTCGCGATAGGTCTTCGGGGTCTATTAATTACCTTTACTTACGGGGCCGCTGCCGCACGTTGCAGTCGCCGAACGGGGGAGGGTGGAAGGCTGTCGGCATGGGGGTAAAAGGCACTTAGAGTAAGAGTGTATAAAGCAGGCGCACCCTCTGCTGCAAGCGAGCGACCGAGCGACAGACGGGTGGCCCCTCTCTCTGTCGGGTAGAGTGGGGAATATTTAAAAAGTAATATCAATTACATTTGCATATTCACCACCCACTCATGACCCGCCACCGTCCGCCCTGTTCGCCCCGCTGCCCTTCGCCGAGTCCCCGACACCACCCCTTATAACACAGGGGTTGTATGTTTTGCCTCTGCCATATATACGTGGATTGAGAAGATTACACTGACTTGATAAACAATTATAACACATTAATAAAAAAATACATTAGATTTTAAAGCCACGGAGGGCATTAAAAAAACATTAAATCTGTTTTACATTTCTTCTCTTAGTTGTGAGAAATATTCGAGAGATGTAGGTATTGTAAAAAAATTATCTCATCTACTAATAATAAATATTGCTGTCTCTAGACTCTTTATTCAAGGTCTTTCTTTTCATATTTACGACATTCTCCGTATTCAACTGTCATGCCTGCAGACGTTAACTGTCAAGTTTGTTTTTACTACAATGCAAAGATAATGAGAGTGGCTTCTTATTCGACAGAGACAAGCGTCGACGGATGATCTCATTGGATCTGTCGTTATCGAAGTCGATTTTCATCGCGGATCAAGCGGTTCGTGGTGAATCCTCGTCTCGAGATTCTCAAGGAACGTCATATTTTTATGGAAACGAGGAATATTAAGGTGGGCGGTGGACATCGCTTCCCGTTTACTCGACGCGGTTTCGCAAGCTCGGCGAGGCAAAAGAGAGAAAGACTGAGGGACGGAAAGCAACAGGGAGGATGCCGTGCTCACCGTTGTATCGGTGTAAATCTTTGTTTGCTGGAATTTACGTAAGGGCAAAGCGAGAGTCCCGGCAACGAGGCGCCGCAATACGATAATGCGATAACGTTTCCCGTCCCGCGCCCTTCCCCCCCGGCTCTGTCCCAACCCTTGCTTTCGGCTTCCACAACCTCCCTGCCCCCTTTTCAGCAGGGATTTCGCCATTGTGCTTGGTGCCGATTGTTACTTCGCGCGAGCGTTAACATAACAATACGCAAATGCGCGGCCGCACTTCTCGGTTTTCTTATTCCTCCGCGCATTCACCCCTCTTTATCCCCCTGTCCTTTTTTTCCTCTTACGCTCCTTTTTTTTTCTCTTGCTTCTCACCGCGGCACTTTCGCACCGCGACGAATTTCGCGCCGGCGACGTGACTCGTCGACCTCAAGCGGTCTGCCGTAGTCGAGTGTGAGAAAAACGAGTGATCGGGAGAGCTATTACTTTTACTTTTCGCGATTTCATTCGTGGGATTAGCATTCCACGTGCATAATGGTTTATTTACATGAATACGCGCGGATTCACAGGATCGTAAACGCGAGCCGGAAGAGAAAAATCAATGGGTACGGGGATACATAAATCGTGTACACATAAATCGACAAGACTTGTAATATGCTCTTGTTACAATTTAAGTAATTTAATGCAAGAAGAAGATACGGCTAAGAGAAACAGAAATTGTATTTATGTTCTCGAATGCGAAACGGAAGTTTGAAATTGAAATTGGCAGGGTGGTGATCTTGAACGCGATCGAAATCTCGTACCGTGTATCGGAGATGGCAATTGCTCGCAAGGACAAACGAAAGAGAGAATGCGGCGAACCGCGTTAAATTTGGCTCGAATAACGTAGTTATCGTTGCCGCACTGCCGTGATTATTTTCATTACGGTATACAACGCGGCCGATCGCTATCTACGGCTTCCCACTGTACGGCGAAGCTTAGATTTCATGTTTTTTTCTTAATGATTTGAGCAATTAGCCACGCTGAATGCCCTGACTTCTCGTTCCAGTTCGCTCCCTCGTCTCCTCCCTCTTCCTTTTGCCCGGGAATTTGCCATGAGTCCTCCGGAGTCGAGGACGAGCACGAGGGAAAAATGATGGCGTCGGCCGGCTTGTTATCGCGCCGAACGACGCGCGCTCGTGCGTTATTATCTGCCGAGCGAGTAATTAGAGGAGAACTGCTTGCGCGTACGGGATGTACGCGCCGTGGAAATTGGTGGCATTGCCGATTACGCGTATAGTAATAGCGATATTACGCGGATAATTAGCGGGATTGCGTCGGCGTCGGTCGCGAAGCGGAGCCGGAGTGAGTAACGCCGACGTGCGGGGATACCAGAGTCACCGATTGCCGATGCTCTTTTCTCGAGTTTGCTCGATAAAAGTAACCATAATAGAACGATAATATTCTCACGTGGCGCGCCGTGGCGAGGGAAATTACGCGAATAATTAGCGTTGCCGCGCGGCGTCGCCCGCGCCGGTTGCAAACAGCCGGTCCGAATGACGCTCGGGCCCGCCTGCAGGCTCAGGTGGCTCCGCTCTCTCGGAGTTTCCATTGTACAGCGTACAAGGGTGCATACATTACTTTTGTCGGGTCTCCCTATAACCCACCTCGCGGCACCCACACTGCGAGTCGCGGCAGGTGTTGTTTGCCGTACACCCTGTGGTACCCGGCCTCGCCGGGTCCTCGTCGCGCTCACGCTATTCTTGAATTTATCGCCCGTGAAAACTCGTTTTCCGCGTGCAACGTGACGCCGATTACCGCTGAGGCCGTAATCGGCAGTCTCGCAAACGCGTCCGCGTCACGTCGGCCCGATGGCCGGTTGAGCTCGTACTGTGTTGACAATAATGTAGCGGCATTTTAGAGTCGTTACACGCACACGTATACTCGATAAATTGAAAGGCACGAATCTAATAAACTTTTTTCGTATTTACATACTTATTTCCGTATCTAGGTGAACAATTTTTTAGTAAAAATAACTGCAAACTATCTGAAAATAATTGTACAGTTTTCGTCGATTGTTTTATGTTTTAATGTTTTTTTATTATTATTTTTGTTGTTTTTAATGTTTCTATTCACAAGTAGAATTATATTCATAGAAAGGAATTATATACGTTTAACATGTATTTTCATGTGTATTTTTCTGAAAAATGTCAAGATTTGTTAATGTCTAAAATTTGTTCTATTTATTCTCTAATATTCTTCTAATTTCTATTATATTAATCTTGCTAAACTGAATGTGAGATGGAATGAAAATGGAGCTGATTGGTCAGACTTTGATTCGAGCGCGTGTAAGCGCGACGGCGCGGCGCGCCGACGGCGGTCGCCGAAATGTTGAGATAACGATAAAGCACGGCGATATCTCATGGGTACCGCCACGGGAACAATTCGCGGCGCCCGTGTATATGTAGCTATGTTACGAACTTGCCGCTTTATTTAGATTTGATTTCAGTAAAAAACCCCGTCGCGTACGTGACGGCACGTACGTATCGCGTCGCCGGGCCCGCCTCCGACGTTCCTCCGCCTTCTTTCGCTACTGTTCGTTCGTTTCGCGATAGGACGATTTCGCGACTATCATTTTATGGGCGCCATCGAGCTTGATGTGGAACCTAAAGTGTCATGTCAAAAAATCGAGAGCGATAATTTGCAATCAAAGGCGCGAGTAGATAAAGACGGCATATCTAACGAAGTTTCCGATTTTGAAATAAAGTTAACAGTTAGGTAATACAATTTAATAACGATTCTGCGACGGACGACATCAATTTCTTATTAACTCTTCAGTTATCGCAGTATTTTTCGTAACGAGTCGACGCGTGAGGTGTTGAAACATCCTAATATAAAATCAATTTATTATATATTTTTTGGAAATAATATTTGTTCAGACTTTTATACTTTAAATGACAAAGTTTGTATTTTATTACGAAAAAGTGTGTTTTATTAAATATCAGACTTTTAAAGGCTCCGCGAAACTACTAGAAGATTAAATTTGATACAATGTTATATAAAAATAATGGAATATAGAGAATGACAATATTGGATTTTAAAATTTGTTAATCAATAATTCTTTACTTTTTAATATATTACTACGCTGAATCGGCGATATATACGTATATATATGACATTAATGGGAGTAAAATGATTTATCTACGCATAACTGTTTTCTCCGCCTTTCTTTCATATTGCGTTGCAGAAACTAAACGTGCACGCGAGACGATTAAGAAATTTTCGTACCTCAGAGAAATTTGCCAGCAATGGCATTCATAACGAAGAAAGCATAAAACAAACGCACGCGATAGACTCTTTTGAAAGCCAAGGTTGCCAAGGTTCGAGGATTGTTCGTTAGTGTTTGTTCTTTTACGAAAAATAAGTCGAGGATGAAATTAAATGGAAAAGCGCTTTAAACCGAGTGATATTCACCACGAAAAATCTATCCAATTTCTCTAATAGACGCGAAGAAGTTAAACGCGTTCAACCTTGTAATTCGACGGTGTAGTGTCACAAAAATGTTTAACATACATCATTTGTTTGTATTTATCGTAAACACATTGCAAAGAATGGATAATGAAGAAACGACCAAGACGGAGGAAGTGGAAGAAGAAAAGGAGGAAAAGGCACGAGAAGATAAGAATAGAGGAGATGGCTGGAAGGAGAAAGAGAGAGGCAAGGCCCAACATGGCCGCCTGCATTCCGGTCGTAGACGGTGAGGCGAGTAGCCGAGCGAGCGAGCGGCCGGGCGCGGCTCCAAAGGCGAGAGCTTTCTCAATGCCAGTCATCTCCCGGAATGCGCCGGTACGCGTCCATCCCATAGTTTGTATTCCCGCGGCGCGCGCGGTGGACGGAAAGACCTTCAGCGAGCGCGAGTCCTCAAGGAGGACGTCGCAGGGCTCGCCGGTTTGACCTCGGCTCGACTCCGAAACCGGCGCGCGCGAGATACCGCTTTTCGTCTAGCCGTCGTTGTGCGGCCATTTTGGGTCCTCAAGGCGCCACCTAGCACACGCATGTTCGCCTTCCCGTCACCTGTTCCGGTGACGTCGGAGGAAGGTCGTCGCCTGATGGTCGCGGTTCGTAGATTGACGATCGTAGGCAACGCACCGATACTCTTTGGCCCTTTCTAATACGGCCCTTCACCTTGTTTCACCCCTGATCGAGAAAAAAAAACATACCTCTTTATCGTGATCGTGACAGGCTGATAGGACCCCTCTGATAACAAAACGGCGAACGTTGACCTCGCCGTTCTGCTCCTCATGAGAAATCTCATGGCACGTGGTCGCGATCGCATGCTCGAACACGTGATCACCTAGATTAACCCTGTCACTTGTGCGGGGTGAGGATGGGCACTTTGAAAATTTCACTGACAATGAGAGATCGGTTACTCCGTAAGATACGTGCGCGCGATAACGAGGCCGAGGACGAGGCGACGACGGCGTCGGATTTACCGTCTACGGAGACGAACCACGGCGGGGTTCCTAGCAGACAGGGAGAGGAATACGAACTAAGGGTTCTATATCCATCCGACGAGCGACGAGGAGCCGGGCCGAGTCGAGCATAGCATAGGGAGCAGAGCAAGGAACACTGGCACCACTCCTGGTAGGGGTAGCCGACGTCCGTCCCGAGTCTTTCCTCATCTGCAAGTCGTATAACCGAGCTAATTATCAAGTTAATATGGCCATTCTGTATGGAACCCCGCGAGAGAGTGGGTGGAAGTGAGATGCTAGCAAGGGGTGGCGCACGGCGTGCGAGCAAGACGGCCGGAGGTACATTGATATTATAAGTTGCTTCAATCGCTGTATTCATTTGTAAACTAACCAGGCTAAATGTATTCACCACCGCGAGGCGGCGCGCCGATAGGCGGAGCCACGGGTACCCGGGCTACGACGGCGCCCTTCCTTCCTTCCTTCCTTCCTTCCTTCCTTCCTTCCTTCCTTCCTTCCTTCCTTCATTCCTTCCTTCCTTCCTTCCTTCCTTCCTTCCTTCCTTCCTTCCTTCCTTCCTTCCTTCCTTCCTTCCTTCCTTCCTTCCTTTCATCCATCTACCTTCCTACCCTTACACCATCGACGTCGCCGACTGTTCTCTGTCGTCAACGTCCTTTCTAGTTAGGTTTCGATAGCTTCGTCCTTCGATGGTCACCATCATCATCGTTTACCGGATCGAGCAGATTTCAAATCGGAGGCAACCCTTGGCGACGATCATTTGCGCGAATTTCGAAAGGAAAACAAGAATACGAGACATCTTTCTTTTTTATCTCGATCTCTTTATTCATTCAAGTTTATCAAAGATTATATTAATTCAAATGATGGTCCCTGCTTGCTAAAGATAATTATCAAATTTTGGCAAATATATGTTTTGTCCTTTAAAATAGAATAGCTCTCCTTGTATAATTTTTTCTCTCCCTTAAGGGTTGACTCGCGGTTGCAGTTTGCAGGCGAAGCTGATGTCGTAACAAAGTCGAGAAAACGTTCATGGGCGCTGCTGCTTCTTCCGACACGGCCATCCCGAATCTGGCGAACGCTCCGCGAGAGCGGAGGCGTACACACTCTGTCATTACGTTTCATATATTCAGATTTTTTTCCTGCGAGCGGAGCTAGCGCGGGCGCCGGCGTGTATTATTATTCCGAAGCAACTTTACGCCCACCTCTTTCACTTCCCTACCTTTTCCTCTTTCTCGATGGCGCGGAGTGTCGTCGCCGTGGTTCGGGCGCTCCTAAGACGACGTCGACGACGTCGTCGTCGTCGTCGTCGTCGTCGTCGTCGTCTTACGGTTCGTCTCGAGAAGACCGCGGAAATATGAATGCATAAATGCATAAGTGCTCCCACTACCGCCGTCGCCGGGCCACCACCATCTGGTCCTCCCGCCTACTTCATTCGCGTCGTGATTCCGAGTTTCTTTCCTCGAAGACGCTTTTTGCCCTTCAACCTGCGCGTCGCTGGAATTTCACCCGCTCGCAGGTTGAATTTTCGCACTTACGGATTTGCAGACGGTGAAAAATACTGGAGATGTTTCATCTCAAGTTCCGACAGAAATATACGTACGTACTGCGGACAAAATGATGCAGAAGAATACATCTGCTCGCATTCGTGTACCCGAGAAAATTGATTGCTATTTATTTCCGCTCGAGATCTCTGCTCCTGTAATCACGCTTAAGTCTATGGACCCTTAAGATTCTCAACAGAAACACTATTGTTGTGATAGGTACGAGCCACTCATGTTCTCCAAAGTAAATAGCACGCTTGCACGCTCTCAGATTGTATTCCGGTATTAGTCGGGGGATATGAGCCTCCCTCTCCGAACGAAAAGAGAAGACGCACACCGGTGGTGCCACGAGATTAAAAGACAAATTAGCATAATGTGTGCCTGCGCGCCCCAGGCTGAAGAATTACGGGGATAGTCTGCCCGAGTACTCTCCTAGTATCTCTGCATGCACTACGACTCTCATAATAATGAATCAAAATCTTTTTTTTATAAGCTGCGCACTGTCTTTACTCGGAAATTATTGTCAAAATTATTTGGATAATACAAAAATTGTACAACCCTTAATAGTCATTTTTAAAAGAAAATCCCATTACTTTTCCATTTGAAAAGTTCATTAATCTTTTTTTATTTTCATTAACTTTAAGACTTTAGTGATTTCGATTACGACGGCGATAGAAAAACGATATTCTCGATCCGAATGTTTTCAGCGTGCGGAGCGTAACGCGCCGCTATCACAGCGAACGGCTCCGTTGGCGAGTTTTTAATCAGGCACCGAGCAACGTGCTCGTCTCTGTCTGGTCGGCAACCAAAAAGGACCGCCGACCGTCGGCCGATGCAGAGAGGGAGTGGGCGATAGAAAGGGGAGACACGCGGGGGATGTTGGCGGCGATGCAAATAGCGCGTTTAATAAAGTGTCGCGCGGCTGCCATTTGAATATTGTAGCATATTCACTTTTCTCATCGAGTCCGTGCGAGAAGGAGATCCGGGGGGTGGGGGAGGGGAAGGGGTCCGCAAAGGGATGAGGAAGAGAACGAGAGAAGAGGGAAGAGATCGGGGAACCGAGTAAGGTGGCAAAGAGAAAAGCGTAAGATAAGGCGGGGAAAGTTGACGGAGAAAATCCGCGGCCAAGGGAGAGAAGGAGGGGGGAGGGGACGAAACGGAGATCACCGTGATGTTCTCTCGGTTTGTATATACATGCACACACACGTGCGCGTGTATACATGCAGGCGTACGCGTGTACGGGCACTGTCGAGCGAAAAGAGAACGGCGAATCGCACCTTCTTCGCTTCATGCATGATTCAGCCGCAGTATCTCATTTCATCTGCTGCCTTCTCTCCGCTAAACTATATCTCCTAATGGTAATGCCATTCCGCGGCACATATCTCTTTATATTACGTGGGTTGCTTGGCTGACTGGCTGGTTCACGGTTTCTTGGCTCGGGTATATCCCGACGAAAGTGCGCCACTACTACCATCACCAAGCCCCCTTTTCCACCCCTGTGGTTCGGTGTGCTCTAGCACCTTATCCTCTCAGACCTCCTCGCTACGCCTTTTCCTCCCGTTTACCACCTTCGAAAAGATCTACCCCTCTAGGTGCGAGCAGTGCCCTCCTTCCCTTCCCTCCGGGATGTACGCGCGTGTACGTGTGTTTGCACGGGGTCTCTGTATGTGTGTGTGTACGTAGCATTCGGCTGGGTGAACGCGTTCGTCGTGGGCGCTCTTGAGCACGGAGCATTGGGGAAGAAATAAAGAAAGAAATTGTTAGTTCTCGCTGTTTTAAATTACCATTTATTACGACACATAAACCCGACCTGGGCCGGGAAGTCCTACCAGCGGCCATCTTGTTCCACCCTCTTCTGTGGGGTGGGTAGCCGGGAGAGGCAAAGGCAGGGTCGAGAACAGAGTCTATATCATCGTCTTCTGCTCTCCATCCCTGCACTCCCTTCCTCCCCGCATCCCGCTTTCTCCTAGCATCTTCTCTTTCGACTTCTCCTTTTGACAGGAACAATCTCTCTCTCTCTTTCTTTCTTTGCTCTTATGCGATCCTCTACTTTCTTCTTCGGGGTTCGTATATCTCTGTACCGCGCGTAGGGTTGAAACCCTCAGTAATGATCATTACCTCCGGCATAGTGACAAGTGAGCCCGGGGAACTGGCGCTACGACTGCAGGAAATGGCCACAGATAACGCTGTCACAGCCATTTTTATATTATGACGAATGGATCATCTTTCTTCCGTTAAGTTGGCCCCGTTGGGGCGCTAGGGCCACAGAAGGGAACGCGGGTGATAGATTTCGTGCAACTGTTTCGCACTCTTCCGGCAAGTACTGCTCTTGCTATCGCATCAGGATGCGCTCGTTAGTCGCAGTGAAAACAAACTCAATATTTCCTTTCCATGAAATTTCTTTTCCAAATAAAGTTAAAATGTTAACGACAATGTGTATGTATTTTTGATAATTATTATAAGGGGTTGCGCCATCGTGCATATTTTTAATAGAATAAAAGTAAATCATACGTTTGTCTTTCATGATTATAAAAGCTGAAAAATAGTTAAGCAGTTAAAAATTCTATTTAATAAAAGGTAATAAAAAATTAGAAAAAGAAGAGAGGAAAAATCCGAGATACATTTATGGAATTGCATCTCAATAAAGATCTCAGCACATTCAGGAGCATTTAGTAATATTTTTTTTTACTATAAACGATCCTCTATTTTTTTCTGCGTTTCTTCGTCGCAAGTGGCAGTCATAAAGATCCCAGCGAAAAAAAAATATCCGACTCGATAATGTTCCGTTTCGGATCTCATGGCGCCCCCCGCCGGCGCGATGGCCTTTCTCAGCCCCTCGCTACGCGGCAATAACGGCACCGGGCAGTCTTTCATATCGTATCGGGGCAGCTCGTCTATGTGGAAATGCGATCACTTAGAACCGGCCTCGAAGTATAATTCGCCTACGTCTACGTACCGGTCGGTTGCGTCCGTGTGAGCCCGAACAGATCTCGTATATTTTTTATTATTGGTCGATGGAGTCGGTCCCCCGGGGGCGGAGGGGGTGGGACGGATTGGTAGCGGGTAGGAGGTTTCGATAGCTGACCACTCGACTGGATGTGGATACTAGTGCTTCCTTCCCTCTTCCCGTTTGGCTTCTCATGTGTCCTTTCCTCCCTCGTGCTCCTGTTTCCTCCACCATGTTGCAAAAGGAAGCGCCCGAGTGGACGGTGCCAAGCCTGTGTGGTCGTGTATATTTTTCGCTCGGTATACGCCGCTCTCCTGTGTGTTTGCGCGAGTGCTTCCTCTACATATATATGTGCGGCACGGCGAATCGCGTATCTCTTAGGTCGAGGTCGTTTTATTGAGTGTGGACGGCGGAGAAGCGATTCTCATGTTTTTACATCGAGGCAATTTTTCCATCTCGCCCCGTTGCCTTCAAGAACACGGACTTTCGACGTTCCGGGACCGCTGGCCGTCGTCTGGCCATTTCTGCCCCTCTCCCCTTTCGCGAGTCACCCTTCTGCTCTCTCTTTCGGATCAGTCGGTTTCATCAGCCGATATCCATTCGTCCTGTACGCGACATGAAATTCGAAGGGACATCTTAAGCCGATGTCTACGTCCAGATTGCTATCGCGAGTTTGTGAATGGCAGAATGGCGATTAGAATCGACATGGAAAAATGTTTAATTCACACGATTTTAAACACGAGATTGTAGTCATTTTAGTAAAATTTTTAAACTTTACAAATTTCTTCCAACATATTTAAGAATTAGTATACGTAAAACTTCCATATTTCTGATAAACTTCTATATTTAAAGATGTTAAATTAAAAATTTTATTTTATCACGATGGTTTGAAATAATTGAGCATAATTTTAATAAAAACTTTAATAAAGAGGTACGTATAGTAGAGTTGGTATGATTTTGACATAAATATAAGGTATCTCGAAGGCACGAATAATTTCGCACTTAGAAAGGTAAGCAATGTGTTCTGAGTGAGAGATCTCCCGAACACATAGTCAAGCAGAGTCGACTTTCTGAAATCTAATCATTTCGAAAGAGATCGCGCAGTAGTCCCCCGTGAACCGTCGGGGATGAGACGGCTGCTCGTTTAATTCAATCGTCGTGCACCGGCGGTCTATCCGTTATTAACTTTAGCCGTAACCACGTAGTACGTAAGAGCCATCGCAGACGCGGTTGTTCTAGGATGGCATTTCTAGCGAGGGTTGGGTGGTTTACGGACGCGGCTCCACCGAGAGAGAATGTATCCGAAGGTAGTACCTTCATCCGGAAGATTCCTTCGAGAAGGCTCCTTCTCCTCGAAGTGAAGCCGCCGGTTGGCTCGCCCCCGCTTTCGGGGGCTGTTCGCCGGCGAAGCCCGGGGATTGGTCTAGGACGATAGCTGTCCGTGCTTTCTCTCCCTCTCTCTCTGTCCCCCTTTCTCTTTATTCCTCTCTCCGTAGTGCCTCTCCTCGGTGGCTTGATTATACGTTGACCTAAGAAAATCAACCACCCACCTACCCACCACCGGCAGCAGCGCCAGCCGCACGTCCTCGGCCTTCGTCCTTCTCCGACGATGGTGGCCCCGCCATCCTTTCGACCATCCAGCAGGAGAGGAGAGAAGCTGCGGCGAGGCGCGTCGAACAAGCGAACCAGGTGGCCCGATCCTAACCTTCCTCTTCCACGTCGACGTGGTTGCACCGCCACCGATGAGGAGGAGAAAGACGGCAGGAGATCAGAGAGGAAGAGGGAGAGGGAGGGAAAGCGAGCGAAGGGTAACTCATCGCTTATGGATACTGATGACTCGCGCAATGAACTCAGACCGCGCTAAGGGTGGTACCGCTCTGCGGTAAACCCACCGTTCTTCCCTTCTCTTGTCTTCGGCACTCGCATCCCTCTTCTTCCTTGTCGTTTATGCTCCTCTTTCTACCCTCGCGCGCGGGTTATCCCTTCACCCGCCTACCCGCTTGCCGACCTGCGATCTTTCAATAACATTTTCCCTTTTTCTCAGGCCAGTTGGGGGAAGATAGTGGAAACTGGGTGCCGCCGCCTTATGTATAGAACATGCGGGAGCTTCATTGCGGCTCGGCGATCGTGTACAGTGTTATACACTGTAAAAGCGCTCGAGTTAATGCCTTTCAAGTGACAGATGGATTTGCTCGTATATATTCTCTGTAATAACATTTGACGAAACCTAGATCGTTACCGATATAACGGCGAATTTAGCAAGCGCAAAAGTTTGAGATTTTAAAAGATAGAGAAAATAAATTTCTGTTTATCAGAAAATTATTTCTACTTTTTACCGGAGCTGCATTATCTCGTTCTTTCAATCTTGCATAAGAAATAGAACAGGGAATATGGAACACTTTGTATAAACACTCGTACCTGATACGTACGACTATAGCGTACTTTTACCTTCAAAGCACCTTTTGCTTAAACGCCTTGACGCGGCCTCACGTGCACATTAAACGAGCGCGATATGCGCGGAATATCGCCGGGCTAACGAGGCGTTACAAACTGAATAGAGTAGAAATTCCGTCGCGACGCCGTCGGGGGAGTCCCGGCGTCGTTTTTTCCATGTACGTTGCCCCGTACACTTCTTTTCTCCGCCTCCTCTCACGGCCATTCGTTTCTATTACCTCGCGTTAAGGGAGCGCGGCCGGTCGACTGGTCTCTCGGCCCCGAGGTTAGATTTATTTTCACTCCACGGATATTTTTTTATGGTCCCGCACGCGTTATAGACGCCGCTCTCCTGCTAGTCCTAAAGGGAAGGACCTCGCACGCGCCCGATCCGCAACGGACGGACTCTCACACACGCACACGCGTACTCACTGAATCATACGCCGGCGTGCACGTATTCGTTGCGTGCGCGTGTATGAGCGGCCGAGCGGACGGGATCGCTCGTATAATAAACCCATAAACACCCCCGTTGTGCGCGGAGAAAAAGTGCGCGGGGCGGGTAAGCAGGGGCGAGAGACAGAGACGAGGCCACCCCTCCCGGAATGATACATAAAATGCCGTGCACACGCTCCGAACGTTAGCCGCGGATACACGCGGCGATACATCGATCCTCGCGTATCTCCTGGATAACTTTCGAGAGAGTCAAGTTCGCCATCTCGGGAGTATTTTTCTTGTCATCGAGAAGCGTTCACCAATCTTTCTTCGCGAAGGTCAAGTAATCGCATTTCTTTTATCTTTCTTATTTTGTCTTAAGAAAATGAAAACACTACGTATTGATAAATTGCTATCATAAAAGTCTCCTGATCGATATGAAAATTAAATCTTTATGTTGGCTTTATTTCTACGATCAATTTTAGAAATAAAAGAAATTGCCCAACATTCGGAATTCAGGTCTTTATCAATTATTATAATTTAATGGATTCAGGCGAATAAAACATTTGTGATAAGAAGGGTAAATTCAGTTAAGTACATCGGTAACGTCGATGGGAACGACCTTGCGAGCGCGCGATGCGTGCACGTAGCAGCGTGCATGCCTAGTACGCAGTGCCGTGGACTTGTGCATCGAGAGAGTGACGCGGGAAGGTGAGGAAAAGACAAAAGAAAAAGTTGCAGGTGCGGGAGCAACGGGGGGAGGAGGGGGTAAGAATTCCTAAGCACCCGGAGCGCGATGCTTACCCGCGGTAACGTTTAAGCGTTGCCATAAGTAAGTACGAGACCTTAGCGCGCATCAAGGAAACAAACAGCTGGCGCGCGCAATATGAATTAAACATGCTGATTAATAATTAACAAGTTGCCGGCTCCTTGCCCGCGTGCAAGGAGTCCGCGTACCGGTGCATAGACGGTGAGTGTTCTCCCCGTCCTTCTCACGTCTTCGCTCGCCGCGTGCGAGCGTCGCGGTCGATTAAATCTTACGTTCGACAGTTACTCGCGATCTTACTTCTCGCGTTACTCGCGATGAAGTGCCTGCTCTTGAGGTATTACACCGGTCGGGTATTACGAGGAACACATATCGAGTACAAGTACTTTGTAATAATTAGCCTCCCTCGTTTTTGCGTGAATTGTCCTCTCGTGAATATGACGTGATATACATTTTACACGTTTTTTATCCGATACGTATGCTGATGTATTAATCTCGAAATATTACTGCAATTTGCTGGCAAATCGAAGATAATTTGATGTAAAATCGCCAAACAGATGAATCGAATGAAAGCGTTTCGCTTTCGCTTTTGTTTACCGGTTTCTCGCTTTCTCTACTTTGCGTGCGTAAAAATGACTCTACTAAGAAACAAAGCCGGGATAACTGTGCATCTCATTCAAGGAGGAGGATGGGAAGGGAGAAAGAATTGAGTTTAAAATTCCGTTTGAATTAATGATGCGAAAGGGGTGCGTCTGATTCTCGTATTTATATCTTGGGAGAAAGAATTCTGTGGCAGTGGTACCGCTTTACAGAAATCCGATCATTCCTTCTGTAAAGCGAGGAAAAAGTTGGCCCGTGAAGAAGAAGAAGAAGCCGACGAGACACGGCGGAGGCCTGCCGACTCGCTCGCTCGCGCTCGCCTCTTCATGTTTATTAATGTCCCGTACGTCCGCATCTATCGATTCGCCGTTTCACTCTCGTTCCTCTCGCGAGATAATGATACTGACCTACGCCAGCTGTCGCGTAACCGTGGATTTAAATGGACTTAACAACGCCGGGAATAACCGTCGGCAGCCATTTAGGCAGCTCTTGACACATTGACTGCATACATTACTGTAAACGTCGCTGTCGATGCGATCGACGCGGGAAAGAGATTGAAAGGCGGCGAAATCACTACGCTCAAGCAGAAACATGTGATACTGTCCAAGTGTCTCGCTGACTTTGGCCCAATTTAGCGGAAAAGGAATTAATTTAAAGGATTGCCAAGAAATACGCTCATTTGCGACGTACGAGAATGTATTTCAAGAGCAAAGAGCCGGCAACTTATTAATTACTGATATTTATATACATATATGTGTAACTTTACACGTTAGAGTAAGAATCACTTCAAATCAAAGTACAAATAGGATTTTGTCGATTATTTTTTTTAATACAATCGTTGAAAAGCTTTAACAGTCGTTGATAGTTTGCAATGTTTTCGTCAAAAGACATGTAACATCAAATTAGCCACAGAATCTGTTTATGAAATATCGTCCAGACGGTCTGAGACAACTTGTATATCTTTTTGTTGGCATCGGTGCTGACCTGAACCGGAAAGATTTGCGATAACGCGCGTCCGACAACCCTTCTCGCAGACTCGTTAATACCTTGTATCGAGACGAGAAACCGCATAATTGCCACTCGCACCCTGAACAGCCTCAACGTTAGGGTGACGAGTCCAGGAAGTATACTTGTAATTGTGGGGAGGAGGGGAAAGAGAGAAAGAGAGAGATACGAGCCGGATGGAGAAGCAACAAACGACACGAAAGCCATAACGCCGTTACTGTACGGATTAATTAGCGATAAGGTTTCTAATGAGCGGCAGGTGAACGAATGAGCGGCGAACGATGTCCAAAGGTACATCGTGTTTCATATCACGGTCATTCAGTCTGTTTGAATTACGACGAGAAATATGGATGCGACCCTTTGGACAACACTTGGCATAGACTTTTCCTTCTTGGACGAGCAAAAGAGAATTGCATCAATTATCTATTTCTTTTTTTTAATTCAGACCTCTTTCGATCTTCCTCAATTATTTTGCGGTACTAATTTTCGTGAGCATGATATTTTTTGCGATATTCATTTACGAGATAAATTAATAATTATTATCCTGCACATAAAACAGATGAGAAACGTTGATATTAACATTAATAGATTCGCTTCAGCTTAAATCATGACGTACTTAGTCATGATATGCAAAAATACCATGATCTGTCCATCGGGTTAAGCTTCACTCGACTGTAATTATATTCTTCAACTCTCCTCTCGTTTACATGAAATTACATCTGTGCTAATGGCTGGATAATATCGCATCGTCTCTTTCTCTTTCCCGATTGTCCCGACGGGCGTAGCCCTGAGTCGATTTCGACGTCATATAAGTATCCCGACGAAATTATGCAGTTACTTTTGTACAACGTGACATTACGGGAGACGGCGGACAAAAACGAAATAATGGCCGGCGTCGCGGCGGTGTACGTACGCGCTTATGGTGCATACGAGCGACGGCGGTCGTTGGGCAGACACCTTAAGAGGGCCGGGGAGTCACGTCCTGTGAATTGTGGGCCACGTGACAGAGGCGTGAGGCGTGATCGAGGTGCGACGCGATGGAACAATGCCATCGGGGCTCTTCGAGAAGGAATGCCGGTACGCCGCGCCCATCTTTTCACGATCTGCCTCGCGAGCGAGCGAGTCCTGGCCGGCGCGAAACGACAAACGTCGGTTGACAATCGGGACACAGCCGCGGTGGAATCGGTGTCTCAAATCGATCGCGAGAGTGACTTCGGAGTCATCGCGAAGTTTTACCGTTCCGCATCTTGGCGAGGCCGGCGCCTAACGGGACCGAGAATTTCCACGCGTTGAACTTCCAGCTCGCTCGCGGCGGACCCGAAACTTGTCGCTGCCGTAGTTTTCATTTGTGTTTTGCACTGATAGAAGTCATGTTTTACACAAAAAGTAATACTAATAATGTATTATAAAATTTTCATTATGATTATTATACATTTTAAACACAAAACAAGATTTAATTTCTCAATGTAATAAAAAATATGAAAAATTTGGAACAAACTATTGGCTTTATCTGATAAAGCTTTATTTTAAAAAGACTTCTTTGAGGAATTTTGCAAAAAAAATTGCTAACCGAATATCATTAGTGCACGAAAGTCAGCCTATATCGTTTATGTAAACTGTAGACCACGCACCTTTACGGCGTCATTGGCCCCTAACGGGACCAAGAATTTCCACGCGAAGCCCGATAGTCGGTCGTACTAGAAGTGCTCGATTTATACCCGCGGAGGCGTAAATAGAGTTTTATAAGTGGTATGCGTTCGTCATGCCGCGTTCTCGTAGCCTTTCTTTAATCAAGTCATTAATCGATTCTCACACAAAACGAAAATTACTTTCGCACGTAGAATAAAGTTTGACTCTTTGTTTTCGAATTTTCTTATTGTTAGATTTAACTTGTACGTTTAAAGATAATTACAACTTTTTAATTATCTCTTTACATTAATATTCTCTATACAGAAACTTAATTAGACGGTTATATTTAATGCTAAGCGTGTTGCAAATGTTTCTTGTCCTTTACATCTTTTTGCCGCATTTATTTCTGTATCGTTTTCAGTTTCACCAAACATACTCTTATTCATTTTAATACAAAAAACATATGACAGCGCTGCTAATAAGGAACGGAGTTATTTTCTTCATCCGTTTCTCGTATGTTGCGAGTCGTAATCGAAAATTATCGCGGTACACCAAATTCGTCGAGCGCCAAAGCGATCCGCTAATGCCCCTCTCCTAATGAAGCCATCCATCCTCGACGTGTAGGTAAGTCCGGCATACAGCTGTCGATCGATGGTCCGTTTTCCAGCGCCATAATGGACCGTGGCCAACCATCGCGAGCCGTAAAGCGAATAAGACTGCCTATACGCGCCGCGTAAATAGGTACCGGCCGCGTCACGCGCGCTATAAGAATGCGATAAGACGCGTGACACATCGTCGTCCTGCTTGCGGACAATACAAGATCCGTCGTCGTTGTCTCGTCGGCGTTCCGTTCAGTTCCATTCCGAGAGTCCTCGCCATTGTGTCGGCCCGATGCTCAATGATACCATACTTGAAGACGGGCCTCAAGCCGGTCCGTCTCGTGACCTTATTTCACTAAAATATACGCGACATGCATGTTGGACGAGTATTAACCACACTGTGTTCTTCGACTCATCAGTTCTTATCCAATCTTATTCGGCGTTCCTATTTTTTGTGAATTTAATTTAAAAAAAAAATCATCGGTTTTAAGTAAGAGTTTTTATAAATTCTGAAGAAAATATAGTTGTCTTATAAGTACACACTCACAGAGCTTATATTTATTTAACAATTATTCTCGACGGTGTATAGTTACTAGTTATAATAAATGGTATGCGATATTGCTATGATAAAAAATACTACGAACTTATGATCGAGATTAAGCTAACCAAGTGATATTCCCACGGGAACAGTCACACGATTCACAACCGTGGACACATTAATCATCTTTTTTCGAAAATGGCTGACTAAAATGCCCCGGATGTTTCTCAGAAGGATCTTTTTAAACTAGGAACGAATTTAAGACCCTCATAGCCAGATTTTCATTCGATTCAAGGAATCAAGATGGTAGTGTCGAAGTAATTCTCTTCGTATCAAAGCAACTGATGACGTCTCGTCAGGCATCGGGACAATAAAGATTATCTCGATGGTCGAGGGTGCAAGAATGGGTGTTACCTTGTTACACGGTACCCCGATGTACCTTACTTACACAATCGCTCGCACGTTCCCTCAGACCCATACAGACGCACACATACACGAAAGGGAGTATACGGTCTTATTATCGCGCCGGTGCAATTAAAGAAGGAAGCCTAGAAATTAGCGGGTGGCGGACGTAGGTAAGTATAGAGTCCGCCGTAGTACGAGCCAGTGGCACCGACCACGAGAACCAAGGGGGATGGCTCGTTGAATCTACGAGAAAGGAGAGAGAAAGAAAGAGAGAGAGAGAGAGAGAGAGAAAAGCGAGATTGCGTGCGAATGAGTGAGAAAGAGAACGAAGCTCCTGAATATGCATGGGCCAAACGGAACGGGACGAGGACGAGATAAGGGCCGACTTATTTTTCCTGCCTTTCATTTTGTACCATCCTTATTTTATTTTGGCGCTAACTGCTACCGCTACTCGCTACGCCGTCGGAGATGGTCCCCGTTCCTTCCTCTCTTTTTCTCGGACTCGTGCAGAACAACTCGAAATTTTCTCATCATTATTTGGTATCGCGTACAATTTTATCTAAAGAGCCGGAAAAGTGCGGCTGCTCCGCCATGACATATTACATTGTCTTGATATTTAATCGTTCGTCTATCTATAAAGAGATAATCGGTGGATTGGAGACAATTGAGAAAAACTCTTTTGCAACATGTAATTGTAAAGTAAAGTCTGTAAAAATTATTTGAGCCGGACAACTTCAATTTTCAGATTATGTTTTTGAGTTTTTTTTAAACATTGTGTTTATTAATTCTATCTCACATGTAAATAAATCTATGCATGTTTTGAAATGTAAATTATGATTACTCCAACAAATTAAAATTATCATGAAAAGATATACGTATATATAAATGATAAATATTTTTTAATTGTTTCAAACAAATTCACGACGAAAGCTTACAATATGATGATTTATCGGAATATGTAACATTTTTCAACAAAAAATCCCAAAAATTAATTAAAATATTTAATTAAAAGGGACTTCTTTGTGATTCAACGTGTTTTTCTGAAACACCAGCAACATCCTAAACAATTATTCCCGACAAGTTCCGAGGGCGGGCTAGAGCAGAGTAAATGTTGGGGCGGGTAGAACACTAATGGGGCATTAAATAAAAATATTCATTGGCGACCGAAACTCTGGGTATATCCCGGACCACGGTTTTACTGTTTTATGGACCTTAATTGTTGGACCGCGGCATTATGTGTCGAGACATTTACTTTACAATTTATTTATTAAAAAGCACTAGATTTCTTTCTCTCATTTAATTTTCATGTCAGTTTTAACAATGCTATTATGAGCTATGATAATCTATTGAATAACTTGTATAATTCTGACCTTCTCCCCCATTTCCATTATTAAATCTCCCAAGTAGAAAAAATTACAAGCCCTAAAATTCAATGAAAAAAAAAAGGGTGGAGTAAAGTCCTTTAAATATGCAGGTGTTAAATGTCGCGATTAGCGTGCTGTAAATCGAAAAATGCATAATATTTGCTGCCCTAATACATTTATGCAACATTTTTTACATATTGCCATACATACGTGCAGAAATTTATCGATCGCGTTTTGATCCGCCACGTGCTGCATCGCATTAACTTTCGACCTATGCGGACCTAGGTGTACACGTGATAGCGCAGGGACAGTCACACGTTTCGACAAGGCAGACTGACGGAAAGGCCGACGAGCGGATGTCCCGAAAAATCGCGATTAGTATGCGCCTTGTTGTGTCGCGATGCGCCCTGCGGGCTATCTTCGGCGCGTCACGACGGACGCGTTGCGCGCCCAACAGAACTCACTTCCTCTTTCCCGCGATGGTCGATCGGAGAAAAAGTGGAATCATGAATATGCATCAGACGGACCTCGGGCACGACCGTTTGTTGTCGGCATTTCGCACCCGGCCCGTCCCAGGGCCCTGAGGGCCCTGAGGAATAGCCGAGGTCATCCGGCATTCCCAACCGTATGGTCCCCACAATAAGCGGGATTACAATTACGAATGCATACGTCGCCTAGCTCACTCACCTGCCTAACCGTATTTAGTATTACAATCGATGAGGGTTGGACCGAATAATCGGCTCGATATGTCGAATAGATTCTAAGATAATTGTGTAATTGGTATCGAATGACCTCGCGTTATGGAAGAGCTTCGGATAACTCACGTGTTTATTTTTGCATAATGTAATCGGTATGTCGGAGATGCGGGAAGTCCTGCGTATAGTCAAAACGAATTTTCAAAGGTCGAGTCGGTTTCCAGCGGCAAATGCGCCTACATGATTCTACCTACCGGTCCACCTGCTCGTTGACTTATGGTATTGGGTAATCTTAAAAGGATGGTCGGGGCACGCTACGTGTATGCCGGATAATGTAAGAATATTTTTACAGTTCTCGTTGGGGGTGGGATTGCAACGGTAATGATCACAAAGACACACCTGCTTCGATGGTATTCGGTACAATCGCGCTGCAGATTACTCAACGATGAAAAATCATTTTAACCATCTTCAAGATGGCTAAAGATCCATTTAGATAAAATTTGACATAGCAACTGTTTGTGTAAGGCACAATGTACATATATGTTGGTGACATTCGCTTAAAATTTTGTTACTTATCTTCATAACGTTTTATATTCCCGCATGAGGGTAATTATAAATGAATGTAATTGAATGGCAATAACAAGATAATTCAAACTTAACCATTTTTACGGAGCGATATAAAGATCCTAATAAGAAATACCGCACGTTCAAGTTTTATTAATGACATGATTATCTGACAAGCAACACAGCTTTGTCATTGCCATTAGCACATACTGATAAATGTGCTGATTTTAATCTTCATAAACTATTTGAATTATGGTGCTGATGAACATAAATAAAACAAAGTTTTTAAACGGGAAAATAAATGCTGTATGTATGTTAATTGATAAATTTCGCTTTTTAGTAACGATTTGTTTAAAAAGTTTAAGATTACCATCGAAATTAAAAAGACGTGAACAGAGCCATTGTTTTAATTTAAAGAGTGTACGTGTCCACTAACTCCAACTAACTCTATTTCGTGATAGAGGTTTATACTACATTATAGATAATTATCCTTTAGGTCTTCTTGGCGAGCGACCATACTCCGTTGAGAAACGGAGCGAAGTGCTCGCTTTGCGTAAGCTTCGGGAACAGGGTAGAGCGGAGAGAAGGCGGCGAAATTCAGCACGGGAAAGGCTAGCCAGCGGTAGCACCCCTTCGAGCGCGGCCGGTGCGTTGCGGCAGGAAGGAAACGCGAAATAAATATAGCGAGGCGCAGCGGCGAGCTTGGGAGCGGCATGCGGCGGGGAACGGCGGGCGGGGTCCGCACCGGGGACTGGAACTGGAACTGGACGGCAGTCCGGCCAGAAAGATACATATTTTTAAATATTTTAGTCACGGTCCGCAATCGCCTCGTCACGCAGCCTTGCCACCTACCTACTGCCTGCTATACCCATTACGTACCTACTACTTACCAGGTACGTGCCTGGGCATCGCTGCGGGTACGCCGCGCGTTTCTGGCTTTCTCGTAACCCGTTGCCGTTTTCTCTCTCTCTCTCTCTCTCTCTCTTTCTCTCTCTCACTCCATTTTCCTCGTCCTTCCTTTCCTTGTAACTATCCACTATACTATGGCGCGCAACACGCGAGTTCTCTGTTTGTCGGCCGGCGTGTGCGTGTGTTTCGCGTGTATCGCTGTATCGCACGGCCCCACGTTCACGGGAGAGCTCTTGCTGGTCAAAACGCTTCGACTACACCGTGAAATGTAACCGCCGCAACCGTCTCCACCGCTGTTGCAATGTCATCTCTGATGGCCGATGTTGAAGATGGCGACAGTACATTTAGACGGTTCTCTGATGTTTTTCCAAATCATTATGGATATAAAAAAAAAAAGATTCATTGTAAAAATGCCCAAAAATTGAATATTCCCAGCTCTTTCTGAGAAAAATTGAAAAACTTGCGAAATGGAATGTATATTGCTTATTTATTATCAAACTAAAAGTATTATTCGACAATAATGTCTGATAGGATAATTTCTCAATATTGCTACAAATAGTTAACTGTTATACTGTATTGTTTCAAATAAAATATTTCTAGAATTATTTGTAATAAAATACAAATATTATTATAATAGAGATTGACGTCTTCATATTAAAATCTTTCTTATCGCAACATTAAGCGATCTTATTGTATGTATCAATTATTATAGATAGTTATTATGCATATATTGAATTTTTTTATCTGTTACTTTTCAATCATCATGACATGCTAGCGTCATGCATTTCTTGCTATTTCATCTCGCAAACGAATTTTAAAATTATTTGTAGTATTTGTACTTATTTCTGGATGACTTTTGTACTGTATATACATGCAACATTAACCATACTTGTTTTTAACAGAATACCGGATGTTCTTGAGTCGTCATCTTCACCGGACTTGGTGCGTTTCAAGGCTTCAGGCACGGAAACGCGATTCTTTTGTCTTACCGCTCTGCTGATTGCTGTTTTGTGCACAACACTTTTTTTTCTTTATTAGATAGATTAGATAGGACATCAAGAAAGAGAGAGTTGCTATTTTATTTAATGAGATTACTCTTGTAAATTCTCAATAAAATATTATTAAAAAAAATCAATTAATATTGATATGTTAGATATCGTATACTCCTCAAGTGACAAGTACAAACGTTGATGAAACGTATTGAATCGTGTATTAACAATTTTGCTGCAATTTTTTGCACCTCGAACAAAGTAATTTCTCGTGAATGTTAACGGAGTAGTCGTCGGAGACAGTCCTCGAGATCTTAGCGAGCTTAGCGAGGATCATCGCGAAAGATCAAGCGACGAGGGAAAGGTTTTCACGGGTGGAAAGTGAAAATCCTCGCTAAGGTGGAAGCGGATTCGTCCTTAAGTACGCGGGATCTCGCGCGGATTCGAGAAGCTCGGCGACTAGAAAGAGCGGTGGCCTGACACGAATTTAACGAGTAGACGCGTCATTAAGGGGGTGTCGGGTACGGGGCTATAAGCCGAACGGGTGAGGAAGACCGCGCGGGGGTCGGACGGGGTTGCGGGCGGGGTGTAGCAAGCTGCGGTGGAAATGAAGGCACACCGTGCCTGGAAAAATGCGAACCTCCATCTCCCCGCATACATTTCCATATATCAACCCATCCAGCCACGCTTGGTGAGAGCGCGACGGCGCTCGCTCGGCGGCGCGGGCGAGCGAGACGCGACGAGCGAAGGAGAGCCTGTGGATAAGGGGGACCAACGGAATAAATCCAACTAATTAGACGAGAAAAACCGCGGATTAATTACCCGTCGCCTTTGCCTCTTCCTACCGGCCGTCTCTTCACCATCCTTCTCCCGACTCTTGCACCCTTCCGGCTGGCCAAGCGCGGTAAACAATTTTTCATTCCGCGTTCGGCGTGGCGTTTCGTCCCTACGGTCTTGTACATCGGACCTTTGCGGTCGTTATTTAAAGTTTCTCAGACGAACAATTATTCATGCATAATCAATCGTGTTTAAACGCAAACAAACATTTTTTAAATCTTTGATAGAATTCTTTATAATTAAAGACTAAAGTCGGGAGAAACAATACGTTGATTCTCTGTCCAATTTTTATCAACAAGTCCAATTATTGAAGGATCTATTTTCGTTCCCCTGTATGTACGCAAAATGCTGATTTGCCGAATAAAAGGTTCGCCATGCCCCTCTCTCGCAAGGCAAATACCGAAACGAAAGTAAAAGTACGAGGACGACAGAGACGCAAAGATTACCGGGGAGTCTTTACAGCGTCTATAGTTGTACACATGCATGCGTACACACAGATGCACACGTCCCTGTGCGAACAGCTACGGAAGCTTTCTCGCGATGCTGAGTGTTTGCAAGCCGTTCGAAAGCTCTCGGGGTTCCAGCGAGTCCGTATAGAGGAGAGGGTGGAAACGGTAGGATAGAAGACTGAAATGCAGATTCCGCGCGACTCTCGAGCCTCGAAAGCACCTCAGTCCCCTTGCTCGCATCACTTCCACACCTTCTCTCCTCTTCCCTCTTTCCTTACTACTACGATTCACCTTTTCCCCATTCTCGACCTTTGGCATCCACCGTTTCTCATCCTCTTGGCACTCATGTCTTTCGTGCCTCTTGCCATGGTCCTCTGTCTCCCGATTTACTTAACGCTTAGAGGCTCACTTTAAGGCTTCTAGAGTATCGCCCAAAAGGATATCCATCGGTGACCGATTGTTTGGACTTGACTGAATACGGAAAGGTTTGCTTGACATTATGACTACGCACAGCATAGGCTAACTTGATATTAATACTTCTTATAAGAGAGAATAAATTGTACTAATATGAATTAAAGCGATAGTTTAATGTCACTTTTATAATTCGGATTGCATTTCATGTTATGCATTCTCATCATATCTTAGAATTTTACGTGTGTGTTACATACACGTACTCCATGTTCTGATATAATCAAAATTTTGCGTTTCGACTTCATAAATTTCACGAAGGAGACATTAAAATACGGGTCCCTTTCCACTCTCGCGAGATTGTCTTAGGCGACATAAATTCACCCCGAGATTTCTGTCAAACTATGCCGGAGGACAGAGCCTGGCGCATCCCGCGCGTTTTCCTGGATATATCTGAGAGTCTAATAATTCATTTTATGGAAATATCGCCGACCGGGAAAGCTCGGTCAGAGGACGCGCGGCGCGTTCGGCGGCAAGACGGGGGCATCGTGACACGGCTAGGGGACAGCATATTTTCCCCGAAATTTAGCGTGGTCGATTTCGAGCCAATAAATCAAACTGACCAGTCCCGGGAACGACCCGCTTCGGATCTCCATATCGAAATTCCTTAGCATATAGAGTGCAAGCTTGCGTAACCCCTCGGACTTGGTTCCGGAGGAGTTACTTTGGACCGAAGGAGACGTTAGTCGCTCTGTCTGCTTCCTCAGCGAGCTGCCGTCATCCCTCGCGATTCGCGGGGATGACGGTCCACCGGAGGCTGGCTCGCCTCTGTTTTATGAGGCGGGTTCTGTATGGAGATGGCTGGCAGCAGCGGCGCGGTGGCTGGTTGACTGAATAAAAATTACGGAATATGTTGCATATAAAGTAAGTGAAAAACAGACGGAGATGATGAATTACCGCGGGAACAAGAGGGGGTAGCGAAGATAACGCCCAGCGCCATCGATCACCGGCCATGGCCAGCAATGACGCGACCTCTTTTCTCCTCGCCTCGCCGACTGCCGCGTCGCGAAGGAGACTATCGTCTACTTCCTTCTCACCCGATCTCTCACCCGATACACAGAGAGGATCTATCAATTTCTTACTTCCTCCCAGAAGCTAACACACCGCGGGCTCAAATGACGCGCGGTTAAACAAAGAGCTCCCGTACCTCGCGTTATTAATGGTAGCCTTGCCTCGAGAGCTTTCGACGTCGTGAATTTGTGCTTCGAAAATATTAACGAGGGGATTATTTTGCTAAGAAATATTAAGCCCATACTGTCTATTAAATATGTCGTAGTATCTAATAGCGGAATTCTCTGACAATAACGACTACGCTTTTCTAAGATACGAATTGGCTAATAAGACATAATTTTATTAATTACGAATGTAATATAAACGTGATTTGATGACGCGAATTACGGAGCTTGTATATAAATTTTTACTGCGCGCGATGCGAGCACGTGCACGAGCCCGGTGTCTCAGACCGTATCAGATAGGTCAGCCTTCGTTTCGGCCTTTTTCCGGTGATAGGCGTCCAGCGACGCTCGGCGTGACGGTTACAGTCACGGTCTTCCTCTCGCTTTCTCTCTCCCGTGTCACCCTCGGCAATCCACCCCGTCTGCCGGCGTGTAAAAGCATCTGACGCGCTGTCCCAGCAGGCCTCCTGGGCTCTTTAGATCGTATCACGGAGGTCACGGTGCTTATATGCCGACCGCTAACATATTTTTAAGTACCGACGATAGCGTCTACCGGACACGGCCAGCGCGCGCACCAAGACGATGTAGCTCAACAACGACGGGCGACCGGTAGGCATACACGCGGAGAGTAAGAGCGCGCGTTTATCATGCGAAGAAGATAGCAGCGGAGGAAGAGAGAAGCCATATGAGCGAACGCGCGTGGGTACTTGTTATTTGCGCCTGCTATCCAAGAGAATGGCACCTGTCGCGCAAGGTGTGCCTCCAAACTTCTTCCTTCGTTACGATGATACCATGAAAAGAAACGGATAATTATATATAATATATAACCGATGATATCGAGGAAAGTCATGATGTACTCGAGATAAATCGCCGACCACCTTGGTGAATCTGCTTAATAGAAAAAGGGTCTAAATATGGAAAAGTATTTTCACAACATTCTTTCCTTCTATACCAAAAAAAAAAACAGTTAACTAACAAAATCAATATTTTAAAATATTCAATTTTTCCTTGTATGATTGTGATTAGAAAAATAATTTTTTTTCTACAAGATGATTAACAGCCATATCTCGTTAAATCAAACTCAACACGTTCCTCGATGTCCAGTGTTAGATATTTCCGCGTAATTCGGAACGCTTTTAAAGTTTCGATTATTTTTTTTACACTAATCTTTATAATAATTTTATACTTTGTTAGTAAAGTCAATGAGAGCAGAGCTATAGAGCGAGAGTTGGCGAATTTGGTCAGATTTAATATCGGATTTTTTAAATCGGCGATATATTGGGACGTTCAGTGCGATCAGACGAAAGGTGGATATCTTTTGTGTATGACCGCGTGCGTGTAAAAGTGTAAGTTTGGCATGGTGCAGGTGAACGCTCGCGCGGAGCAGGTGGACCAACGATCTTCGGGGCCAGCACGGCCCACGAACCAACACGGCTGACCTCGGACACCGGAGCGGCAATCGAAGAGATCCGGACAAGACTTCTCTTGCAGCTGCGCTTTATCGTTTCGCGTGTGTGCGTACCGATGTATTGTACAAAGGCACGAGGATCGTGCATCGCCGATACAGGTTGATTAACAGCCGTATCTCGTAGATCAATCTCATCACATTCCTCGATGTCCAGTGCTAGACATTTCCGTGTATTCCGGAACGCTTTTAAAGTTTTCATTACTTTCTTTACATTATCTTACACATCTTTATAATAATTTTATACTTAGAATATAAATTAATCTATACACTACATTATATGTGTACGTGAATATCTTAGATTAAGTTTTCCAAATATAATGAAAATTTATCGTTTTCATGTCTGATGAGAAATAGAGAAACGCTGATATTTATCATTATAGTTGAATATTTCAGCTTTCTTTAATACATTGAATAAATTGTATTAATTTTGTGTATAAAACTGTGATTATATGTCTAAATTCACTCGCGACTGAAAACTGTTCCCCGTTTTAAAATTCATTATCCAATGTCGTTGTGACGGTGGATGCGGGATAAACTCGCAATGAAAAGCTCGGCGTTGGTCGTGTTACCGCGAGGTCGACGTCTAGGACACCAGGATAAGGTCCCTCCGAGCTTTCCCCGAGATCCCTACATTACCACGTGGGTATGGCGCATCCACGGGGAGAGGGTGAAAGAGGGCTCGGCATCGGGGATGCGAACCCCCGAGCGGCAAGTAGATCCCTGCACCGGGCGGGAGCTCTCTTCCGCGTTCGGAGCGAGAGCTTTCGCGCGGTAAAGCGCGGCGCTCCGCAGCCCGGCAACTTCCGGCAGCTGGCCTCCCTACAGGCTTTTCCCGGAACTACAGTTCCGGTGAGAACTTGCGGGCACGTTGCGACGTGGCGCAAGGGTGATTCCTTCTTTATCGGCGCCCTCGGGAACGTTGTCCTCGTCCTCGTCGTCTTCGCTTCGACTTTATTTTTTTTTTCTTTTTGCACCGGTAGACAAGAAGACTTAAGACGGTGGAAGGACGAAGTAGGGGAGGATGCGAAGAAGTCGTCGACCGGGCGTCGTCATAAGGAGATATCGCGCGAGATACACGGACGCACTGTCACGGCTGGCGCACTGCGCGATCTAACGCGGCGCGTTGCGGCGGCAACGTGTGCCGCTGTCATACCAATTAATCGCCGGGAGATTCTTATCGCTATGGGATGTTTTCAGTCACGGGCTTCAGCCCTCCTTCTCCGGCCTCCGTTCCTCTCTCTTCTCCCGCGCGCTCTCCTTCCTATCCCTATCCCGCTTGCTGTCACGACGTCTATGTCCGCTCGCCGCCGTGTATACATGTATGTACGCACGCCTCCCCGATCTTAATTTATGAAAATCGCGTAACGCGGCCGTAGAAATTGGCTACTTCGGGAAACTACGGCCGTAATGTACGGCGGCGGCGGAAGTTCTTTCAGATACCTGTGCGCGCAAGCAAGTTCGGCCGCTCGATAGCTCGCGGATCGATTTGGTGTCATAACCACGTCCGCCGCTGCGACGTGACGATGGTTTCGCTAAGCGGTATACCGAGGGTCGCCTTAGTAAGAAAAATACCGCTTTCATATTTCGCGGAGTTGCGAGAACTTTGTTATTTCGCACGACAACGAAAATTACGCGCGATAGAAAAACGGAAGAATTAACCTGTGCCCACAATTATAAGTTCCAAGATAAAATGACATTTTGTCGTAGTAAAAATAAAATAATTTCCCCCCCCCCCCCGCGATCAATGACACCCCATTTTTACTCGTAATAATTCTGAAATTCATCTGAATAGAAATCCTGGAATCTTTTGACACACGTGAACTCTATCAATGAGGGAGAGAAATTTGAATTTATAAAATGAAAGTTGGTCGTACGCAAGGTCAATTGCATTGCATAAATTTTAATTCTTGGACTTGTAATATTCGGTATTAGAGGATACTTTGAAAGTTTCACGACTGTCTCGCTCATTTCGGTGGCTCACGCCGGCGTCTTGCCGTATCGTCCAATCTATGGGAACGTCGTTTTGTATTCCGCGTAAGTACCGAGAGTCGACCTCGCGGTGTGTGAATGAAATTCAAGGCGGGTCGTCGGTCAGTCCGGTAGGTCGGGCGGGATCTCGCTTGTCCTTGTCCCGTTCTTGCATGCGTCGAGGACGTGGATCGACGCGGGCGAAGAATGATACGCGCGCGTGTGCGGGATGCGAGAGAACGTGGGAAGATCGCGCGAGAAAAATCGGTCGACTCGCGGAGGATAGGATACTCGTATGACGCCGTCGACGAAGCCCCGCGCGACCAAGTCGTTCCCACATATTTTCCAAACTCCCGCGAACAGTGATCTTCATAATGGTGAAGCATGAATGGGAATATTATGAAAGTATGAAGGGGGAGATATTACAGAGACTCGACAATTTTCGACTTTAATTATTAATTTATTAATAAAATCGAGAGAGACAGAGAGAAAAATTTCCGTTTTCTTAAACATCGATAGGCTTGGGAGAATTGATCGCGATCGAATTTCACAATTAGCTTTCTACAATCAGCTCCTCTTTGTTTTTTTCTCGCGCTCGATATCGAGTCACGATTTTGGTGAACCTTCGCAAAGCGACTGATGCCTGTAGGAATGCGGGATATTGCGGGAGATAAGCCAGAACCGGATGCGGGGAAAACGCGCGATAGATGCGTTTCGGTTCGCGCAGACAGCCACTGCGCGAAACTGACGGCGGAGTGGAGAAAACGAGGACGGAGAAAGAGAGGAAGCGAGAACGAGCCGTGTAACCGGAGGGAAACAGAAATAGAGGCGCCGCTTGGCGGATGGATGGAAGGAGCGAGGGAGAGAGCATCGCGAACAAGAGGAAGCAGCGAGTGATTGATTTTTGTCGTGGCTTTGCCCGACGCTATCCGCTATATCCGCGATTGTGCGGACCCGCAGGGGACTCCCGGCGGCAGCGGCAGCGGCGGCGGTGGCGGCGGCGGCAGCAGCAGCGGCGGCTTCGTGCGGTGAAGCGATGACGGCGGGCGCCGCGACGCCGTCCACCGATTGGCGGTTGCCGTCCCCAGGGGGCGGCGCTAATCACCAGACCGTGCAGCACCGTGAGTCTCTCTACTGCACTCGCCTCGAAAGCACTCTACCGTGCATCGGTGCCTCCGATGTATGCATACCTACCTACCCACCGTATATATGCGTATATATATATATATGTATATATATATAGATATATATATTTCTCTCTCTCTCTCTCTCTCTTTATATATATATGTATATATATATATATATATACATATATATATATATATATATATATATATATATATATATATGTATATATATTATATATAAGCGACTGTACCGACACGCGTTTCGCATACGTGTACGTGCGTACGAGTCGCACGTTGATCCTATATGTACACACGTACACACGTACGCGCGAAAACGAGAGCGCACGCGAGCGAATGGTGTCCTCTCGCGCGTTAGAGCCCGCGAGAAAGCACATCGTGGAGTCAGGAACAGGATGTAAAGCGACGACTATGACGACGGGAAATGGAATCGCGCGGTGATCCCTTTGTTCCCAAGCTGGAACGAGAAGGAAAGAATCGCGTAGATAGTTTTGCCGGGATAGGCAGAAGCGACGAAAAGAGTTCTGTGTAGATTCTCCCGAGTTCGAATCGAAGCAACGAGAAAGAAAAACGAAGAAGGTGTCGAGACGTGCGATACAGACATTAGATCTAAGTAGTGTTAAATGCAACTAGTTGGGAATATAGCTTATAGGCTTCAAAGACGACCGATTAAATGCGAGATACGACAGATTTGAGAAACGTTAGAATGTGGAAACTATATTTTCGTTAAATAAAATTTGTGTTAAAAGCTCTGAAGAAAGAATAACGTACTCTGAAAATCTTCAGTTATCAGCCATTTAAATTTACAATTTTCTAATTAGGGCAACTATTATATTGTGTCATTTGTCTATTTCTCAGAAATAATACAGCTTTTGGTTTATCTAAAAGTGACGATTTGTTCATCAGAGGATAAATTCACAATAAGACTAGGTAACATAAAGTCGAAAAAATCTAATTAGTATGGAATCAATTGAGCAAAATTGATTTAATCGCTTTTGCACAATTGTGCAAGATTTGTATCGCATTTTGAATCAAGTCTTTTTTCGCTGATGTGTACAAAGTTTATTATTTCTCTTTTTTATTTTCGCAAAAAATGTACGTGTAACAAGGCATTCACGAGATCCCACACATGTTTCATGACGTACATCTCTAACTTTGGCATTTATCAGTATGCAAACTGATTCTATTTAATCCCAGGTTAAATAGGTTCATAGAAATAGATCACTCCCCCCGTCGTGGAGGATAAATCTATTGAATGTTGTTCGATATCTGTTCGCGTCAACGGCGCGAACGAGAAAAAGTCGTCATAGGGCGAGTTGGACGTCGACCTTCGAACGACACGGCGAGAAGTCGGGAACAGCTCGGTTCTGCGGTTTTCAGTCGGGCGACGACGATAAACCACCGGCGCTGATTTACGAGGGCACGGCGTGCCGGGCGCGTCGCAGAGAACCTGGCGCGGATCGTAGCCGGGGAACGAACGCGATCGCGCGGCAGCCAGGCAGCAACGATACACACCGTTCGGTGGCAATGTAGTTGATAAAGGCCGATAAATCGCGAGTAAAACGGAGTGATAATATCGCGGCGACGGTGGGATGGGTGGGATCGTCGTCGTCGTTGGAGGTGGAAGAGAGCCGGTGGAGAGAAGACGATGGTAGTGGCCGTGTCGGCAGTGGCCGGTGAGGGGAAGGAAGGAGCGCAGAGGGGAAGGGCGAGAGCAGTTTCGCCGCCGCGACGACGGCCACAGGGTGCGGCGGGTACAAAAGGGAAGGTGGTCGGAGTCCCCCGAGGTGGGGAAATCGTGGACTCGAGGTGGGGGGACCGTCGCGTAGAGGGATGGAAGAGGAGAAACCCGTGGGCCGCGTGGGTAGAGGGGTATGTCGTCTCTCGCCTCGTTGCTTAGGCGAGGACGAAACGGAGCGGAGAGAAACCGCCGCCGCCGCCGCCGCCGCCGCTGCCGCCGCCGTCGGGAGGACATCGTAGGAGGGACCAATGGACATGCGCGGGTGTGCCGCGACACCACGGCGACCTTCTGGCCACCTCCAGAAACAAAATGGCTACCCTGTCTCCCAGCGTCGCCGAGAGATGGCGACAGAGCCATGTTGTCCACCCCTGCATCCTGTTGTCGCGTTTAATCGGACCTAGCGCTGATAAGAACCGGAAGAGGAATTCTTCCGGTTGCGAGAAATGACCAAGCGTTTTACGGGAGCATCGTCACGCGGCTTCCGAGGAGTCACTTCCCGGAGCAGAATCCCGCGTAAACACAGCGGAAGCTTCCAGCCAGTCTGGCGATTTCTTATCTTCTTCGGCACCGTGTCCGCGAAATGGACATACACGATTGTGCGATTAACTGGCTATTTCCAGCTAGTAGAGAGCGAGAGTTATCGGGTTACAGCGCGATTCCTACGGCGTATGAATTAATATTAGATGGCGGGGAGAGACGTTTACACGTAATCACGAATGTTCCTCTGCGGAATTATATCGAGCGAAACGCCGGGGAGGCGTTATCGGAACTACCGATCGTATGTTTGATTTACAAGATGCTCGAGAAACCGCGCGCGCGCGCTTACGCTCTCGCAGTGGGTAGATAGTTATTCGATACACGGCGTTAATTTGTCGAAAGCATTCGCGTCAGCGCGCGAGAGTGAATATCATTTGAATGCATTAAGCATTCCTGCGTATATATGCGCTCGCGCGTAGTTAAGTAGCGCGCGTGTGCACGCGCGTGTACACGCGCGCGCGGCCGAGATCGCGCTCGTTCTTCGGGATCGAGAGCGATATTTCAGACACGGCGTTCTTCCGTGTCTGATTCGAAAGATAATCGAGTCACGCTTAACACGCTTCACTTTACGCGCCGGCATTTATGCGCGCAGTTACAACATAATTATGGCCGAGATGGTCGTCGTGATAAGGCTGATCTACGGCGCGAGCGGATTCCAATGTCAAATCTGTGCCGGTGGAAAAAGCTGTACGTAGAAAGCGCTCGTTTAACGTTAGAAGATAATTACTATCTACTGTCCGACTTGTCGTATTACGTGTATCCGCGGGAGAAAAAGGAACGTAAAGTACGATTGATTAAAAATAATTTTCCTCTGAATTGGGATGATGGAAGAAATGATAAGGCATTTTTTCAACATTAACCCCTCGTCCAAACTCAATATTAAAAATTCAGTCGTGAAGCAGCAGTACATCAGTGAAAAAAAAACCGGTGATCTAAATTCAGTGAAATAAACATTCCCCTGGGCACAGTGAACCTCGCGGTTTCTCTTCCACGGAATAAAAATGTCAGCGCACGTCTGCGGCCAATGGCAGCGTTAGGTCGGAGAAGACGTTCTCGAGCCCTCCTCACTCTCTTGTTCGTGGTTACAAGGAATCGTCTCGGCGTCTTGCAGAAATTTTCGCAAGACGAGCCTGTCGGAGACATTGATTGGCGAGCGACGAGGCGCGCGGTCGGTCCGAGCATCGGTCGCTTCAGCGTCGACTGAATGTTTTTAGGACGGTAGATAGGAGCCCGAGCTTCTCATGCATATTCAACGGCACTCTCAACTCCTCCGTCACAGGAGGGAAAGAACCACCCCGCGCGCCCGGCGCACCCCTTCGGCCCTCCTATCCCGCGATAGAGAGAAAGGAGACGGGACAGAGACAGAGCGATGGCTGTTCGGATATATGGATGGGTGAGCAGGAGAGAGAGAAAGATACGGAAAAAGAGAAAGGGAGAGAGAGAGAGAGAGAGAGAGAGAGAGAGAGAGAGAGAGAGAGACCGAGGGAAGAGAGAAAAGGAGTCTGTAGGGGTGCTCACGATTTCCTTCATATTCTACGTTGGCTTTTGTCGGCGGTCGAAGATAACCAGGCAGCGACGACGTCTACCAACGATTCCGGATGACGACCGCGCGCGCACGAGATTATACCAACTTCCCCGAGAATTCCGGGAACGATATTACAGGTGAATCATACCGTATATCCACTCCGGACCAACTTCCGTCGTCGCTGCCGTCGTCGTCATCGTGTTGTTGTCGTCGTTGTCGTCGTTCTTCCCTTTGACCGTTGCTTACGCTTCGTCGTTATTAAGTTCGTGCATCAGATGAATTCGGGTCAGCATAGAAAGGACAGGGGACTTGTCTGCGATACGAAATACCGGGGATTTTCAGTCATACTGCGGCGACATTTCCGCGTTTCGCTACGAAATCGCGGGGATTCTTAATACGTTCAGCTAACCAGCTAAATAAAGAGCAAGGTTTATGTTTGAACGGAATCCTCACGACCGGATCTCGGCGAGGCACGTGAAGCGCTCGTACGTTACCACGAGGAAGACGTCCAGATCGAAGAGCGAGGGTGACCTCGTATATCCGCGAGGCGGCTCGTGGCGGCTCGCGTGGCCACGATAGCACGCCTTGACCTCGCACCAAGCCCGATTCTCCGATAAGATACAAGAGAGAGAGACGAAGCCGTGGCGCTAAAGTACGGTGTTCTTCGTGTCACCATTGGTGCCCGAACTCGCGAGTGTCACGCGAGCGCAACCGGCGTAAGCTCTACGCCCTACGGTTTCGAGTAAAAATCGCGCGATTTAAAAATGTGCAAGTTGACAGCAATCTGCGTAGCTTTTACATCGGTATTGATCAGCATAAACGTCGACATTTTATCATCGTCATATATGCGAAATAACTACACAGAGAAAAATGTTCATTCTACAGACGAGAAAAGCAATTACTTATTTTATTTTGCTTAAGTAATAGATTTCTTCAGCTAAGAATATTTTCTTAATAATTTAAGATATATTTGTTACAAGTCCAGAATATGTTTTAAGTAAATGTGATACTTATGATGACTTTATGATAATTTTGCGGATATATATAAACTTACTAAATACTTCGAACAAGTATATTTACTCGTAGAGAGCATAGATTTTTCTTTGTGTAAAAATGCGTGTTTTTAACGAAACAAGATATTAGTTATTATTAATTTTAAAAAATTATTAAAAATTAAAGCAAAATTTTATACGTATTTTTTTTATATGTACAGTTTATTCCTACAGAGAAACGTTCGAAATAAAATGTCGATGTTTATGTGCGAAACGTCTGGCTAGACGAACTGTCCGTAAAGGATTACTTCTGAATGATCCGATATTTTTTTATACGAAAAGATTTAATGTTTCGGAAAGCCATCAAAAAGCTGTATATGTATAAATATAAGACTATTTGACAAGAGAGAGCGAGAAAAAGAGAGAGAGAGAGAGAGAAATATTGATGAAATCAGTCGTTTTGAAAAACCGTAGAGAAGATTCAACGCGCGTTATGGGGATGAGCTTACTGGGAGGGAAGTGTTCGGTTACGACGGCGATAAATTCGAACGGAGGATTTCGCGGTTGAGAACTGCGGAAGCGTCGGCTATACAGTTGGAGGCTGAGTCCGTAGCTTCTCCGGGGATTGATATCCCTCGTCTTCCCCTTTGATATCACCCTCGCGGCGGACGAATTTCCCCGCGCCAGCCCCCGTCGTCGTTCTTGTTCATTCTGGTCGACACCCCCTTTGTGCGGGAAAGACAGATCGAACCACCCTGTTTACACTGCGACGCGATGATTTGCCAAATTAATTAGCCTACTCCCGTTGCCGTTTCTCTCTCTCTCTCTCTCTCACTCCTTCTTCCCCTCTTTCTCCTTTCATCAGTCTCCGGCATTCTCCTCTGGACCAGGAGGCTGCGCGTCTTCGTCTGTGCGTTGAATGGCCTCGGCATGTAAAAACCGCGAATAATCTTCGCCACGCAGAACCCGGCTTTCATTAACGGCGAGAAGGATGGGCTGCACGGTAATTTCTAACGAGGCTGCAAGCGAGCTCTCGCCGCGAGCCGCGTCGCAAAAACCTTTCTTCTACGTCTCGGCCGTGGTGGTAGGCGTGACACCGAAACGGGATCGTTAACACAAAAATGGAGTGACCCAATAAAAGAAGTGGAGCCGCGCGAGACGAAGGGTATATTTGCATTACGGATAGTTGCAAAGTTTCTTTCCAACTCATCTAGCCGTCGTCACGATTAAATATATCCGGTTCATTAATCCCACGACATCTAATATATTTTTGCAGAATCGTTACTCTTTTAATCCGAGAGAACTTTTACACATTAAATCGCGTGACATTTCGGATATACGAGTATTTCCGCCCACTTTGTGGTGGGATAATATTATTTTACGACTTTGAAGCTTGCGAATACGGCGTTACGTTGACGAAGGATCGCAACTACAATAAAGAATCGCGCGATATAAGATGAAATTTCACACCGTTGCGAACCGCGAAAATGCTGGACTCGAGATGTTTAACGAAGGGCTGCATCGCGACAACAAGCAGATTTTCGAGGTCCCCTTTAAGGAACGGGCGCGAACGGCGCTGGAACGTGGTGGAGGATAGGAGCCGAGAACGCTCGTAAAACGTCGAAGAGTTTCTTTTTCGCGGTGCCTCGTCGCTCCGGGCGTCGAGAGTAGGGGCGGTGCCGGCGAAATGAAATTAAACGGGCCCCTTTTTCGTCGTCGGAGCATCTCGTTCGCGGTAAAAACGAGTGTGGACATCCAGTGCTAACCCCATGGCGACGGTGGTGCTGGTGGTGGTGTCGGCTGCTGATGTCGCCGGACGAAGGTTCCGAGGAGGAGACAAAGAGCGGCCAGTTCCTCGTTAATGCTCGCCGCAATTTCAGGACGGCGCTCTATCCCGCTGTACTCCGTCATTTAACGCCATCGAAGATCGTTGTGCTCGTATTTATCGCGTCTCTCTCTATCGATATTTATTTCAATAAATAATGTTCGATGACCGCTATTTCGTGACGATCAACATTGTTTCTTTTTCCAACACTTTTTCGCGTTCTCTTATTAATATACTTTATAATCGTGTATGGTACAATTGCGTCATCAACTATATTTTACTACACGGCGTACCGCACATCGCTGATATTTATTTCAACAAAAGATTCTCTCGGTATTTAGAGTTTCGTGGATGGCACAGGGTCATTATTTATCGTCGAGCAGGACCACTGCAACGGCGATCAAGATACGGTAATGCACGTAGACAAACCGAGAATGGAATATACGCGAGGAATCGCGGGGAGAGGGTGGCGCGAGTAATCAGACGGATAGATCGTCTTGTTTTCGTTCCGGGACGAAACCTTCCCCTTCTCGTTCACCTCGCCTTCTTCTTCTTCTTGGTCTTTAGGCGAACGCGAACGACAATCGATACCTGGCGAGGCCGGAGGTGGAGAGGCAGGCGAGAAAGAGAGCCGCGCTCGACAACGGGGGCGAGAAAGCGAGAGGGCGGGAAGACGGAAGAGGGGTGGCAGGGTGGCGCCTCATATTTTGCTCATTAGCGTCAGCATCGTCGTCAGCGTCGGGACGCCCTCACTTCGCGCGCACGGCGCAGCTAAGGGTGGAGAGGGACCATCCATCATCTTGTCCTCCGTTTCGCTCACATCCCGCTCTTCTCCTCCACCTCTTCTTCATCTTCCTATCCTTTGCACCGTTTCCGATCTTTCGCGTTCGCTGCATCGACGATTCTCGAAAATGCTCGCGACAATGACGTCGTTTCCGTTCAAATGGGTAAAAAGATAATTCGTTCAATAACAAATCGTCGAGATTTATTACCAATTTCATAATCTCGACGATAAAAATACACAGGAACATTGTTATTGAATGACCGTAATCGGTAATCTCAAATGAGTGTGAAGAGTTCAAGAATTTACCGAGTAAACTATTATTATCGAGGGGTAAACGAATTTTTTTTTTCGCAAAAGTGGAACGACGTGGTGGTCTTTCGCTTAAGCTCCACTTTCTAAAGGAATCGTTCGTACATCTATATATCCCCCGCGGTTCCATTTTGCGGCGAGACGGATCGTTGGTTACGTTCGCGAGGTGATTATGGAAATTTTAGCGCGCGTTTCGTGAGCCGGCGCGAAACAACCATTGAAACGCTATTCTTTCGTCGTACGACCGGCCGATCGATTCCTGCCTGCTGTGAAATCGCCGCTAATGCTCGTATATATATATATATATATATATATATATATATATATATGTACATATATATAGTGGTGGTCGTCTGGCGATGTGCGGTGGTTTCTTCTCATGATTCGCACGGCGATACGAAGACGCGCGGTTGCGGTTACCGGCAGCTACCTACTTTCGCATGAAATCCGTTTTTAGCGACAGATCGTAAAGCGATTTATGTGTACGACCGGCTGTAACGCCGATAGTAAACGGTAAACGCATGCGGCGCTCGGCTGAATCCCTGGCCCGCCGGCGCGGTTAGTTGCCGCGTAAAGGACTTTATTACCCGTACTACCTCGCGTGCCACCTAGTTACGCTTCAATAGAAAAATCATAAACAGCCCTTTTTATTCGAACGACTCTCTATCCCCTGTGTACGATCTCGACGTGCCGTGCTCCATTTAGGAAACGCTGTGCTTCCTCGTCATTTTTCCTTCGTATCATTGGGCCAATTAAATGTTTATTTCGCGATTACAGAACAGGGGATTGAGATACACATACTGTGAAACGAATATTATTATCTAATACATTGCAACTATTGCAGAGTAGAATGAAATCAACGTCGAATATAAATTATTTAATAATAGTTAATATGCTTCGCTTAATAGCGTGGATATTCTTTCGATGACATACGTAAATAGTCACCGTTAATGCAAATATTGGTTACTTTGAATCCATAAAAAGTGTATTTATTACCTCTATTCTTGATGTCTGAAAAAAAACATAAAATTCGTAAATTAAAATTTTTCAAGCTTCAGAAAAACGTGTTTTGCGTCATATCCCGCAAAAATTCCGTTTAAGATTAACGTCACGCTTAAGATTACGTGACGTTATCTCCAAAAAAAAAAATACTTATATATCTTACGCAACTCCTATATAAATCACAATCATAATTCTATAATTAATAATAGCAATATAAATCAAGATGCTTAGGATTGTCGCAATTAACGTTCGTGAAAGAGATAATCGCGCAGCGCGTCGCACACGTCTTTGCAGACAAATGTAATTGATGGCGTTTGATCGGCGGGTAATTACCGACAATTACAAGATGTTCGGCAAACGGGCAGACCCGTAATTGCGAGAACGGCGCGCAGAAAGTATAAAACGCGCGTGTGCCTGAAATGCGTATATACGGCGCATTTATGTCGGCGTATCGATAGGAGCGTTTCGCGACGTAAATACGCTCGCGGTCGTTTATCGCGTCTCCGCGACTCGGCAACTTCGTCATAAATGTAGCTGGCAGTCAATGCCGTAGCCCACGCGGGACGCGGTTCGCGTGGGATAGTGCGCCTCGTAAAACAGGTTGTTGCGTAAGAGAAATCCTAAGCATCCGGCGACGCTTAAGTAAATGATTGAACACGCATATTCCAGATTTGAGGTGCGTAAGCCTCCGCGTCTCGCGGCACGATGCGATGGGATATGCATTGACCTTGGAACTACAAAGTACAGTTTCTGATCGTAAATATTTCTCTGAATGGAAAATTTCTATAAAATATCTGTGATTTGCGATTAATTCTGCACTTGGACTCAAATGTGAAAATATCAATCATTTATCAAATTTTTATCTTTCGAAGCTATAAAAAAAAACAAAAATGTATTATTAAAATCGTTTTCAACATAATATCTTGAATCACGCGCGTAATGTGTTTTCAGGTTTTATTTTTACATTTCATTTAAAATTGTTCAACGTTTGTCAATCTGAGACTTTTGACTTTCTCGGTACAGAATTTTCCCATTTTCGCTTTTTGACATAGGACGGATCGAAGCCCCGAATCGATCGTCCCGATCATACGAAGCGACTATCCGTCCTAAAGGCGATCTATGCATACGTAACGGAGCGTGTCTTGCGATCGAAGTAGAGGCGGTCGTGCCGTTCCATCTCGACTTTCGGTGTGCAGCAGCAGCAGCAGCAGCTTTTTATATCTCTCCCCTTTTATACCTGTCCCGATCTCACGTCCGTCGCTCGACGAGTGGCCCGGGGGACAAAACATGGACCTGAATGTAAAATCCGAAAAACCACCGCGTTGAACAAGCTTTGTTGAAACAGAAACGGCGGCGGTTGACTGATGTTTTTATAACGGCGAAATAGGATCGGGCGTCGGGAGTTTCTTGTATACAATGACACGCAATCGGCTCGTCTTCAGTTCAACGGTAGATTTAGTTGTACTTATAAACAGAAAACTCTCTCTCTTTCTCTCTCTTTCGGTTTGGAATAAAATTACCATAAATTAAATCAATTTATGCGGAGGAAAGTTAATAGTTGAATGTTACATCATCCAAATCGGAGCATCTTAATTCTAATGATTAAGCGCGCCCGTGTGTGTGTGTGTGTGTGTGTGTGAGAGAGAGAGAGAGAGAGAGAGCTTCTACAACGTCATAGTGAGATTGAATGGCACGTCGTTACTTAACGAGATGACGGTCGGTTTCGCGAAGGAGATCGACGCAGCGTCCGAGTTGTCGCGTTCACGAACATCGGAATCGCCGCTCGTGCGCGTCACGCGCGAGATTCGGCCTAGACGCGCGGCACGAGGGAAAAAGACGACGAGACGATGAAACGCGAGCGAGAGAAAAAGGGTGCACGTTGCGCGCGAGGGTGGCTGCCGCGGAGGATGTCCCTCGGAGTGTGCCCACCAGGGCGCGGAGAACGAGCAGTGACAGAACGAGATGGAGTGACTAAAGAGGGGACGCGAATGCGTTGGAATGGGACATACACCTTCTCCTCTCTTCCCCGTCGGTGTTTTGCAGGAAGAGGGGGCGTACAGACACGGTGCCCATGGAAACGCGCAGGCGCCTTTCGCCGAAGATCCTCGGCCCTTCGACAAGCCCGTCGCCTCTCGTGCCTTCTCTTTGTCATCCCTCTCTCACCCTCTCGCCCCATCCACGCACCCTTACTTTCCCTCGCTCTACCTCTCCTCCGCCCTTCCGCCCTCCCTTCCGTCTATCCACCCATCTGTCTGTCTTCGTCTTCATCATTTCTCATCCGACCCCGTAGCCATCCCCATGGTCGCCTTCTCTTCGTAATACGCACTAAACACCCCATAGGCCGCGTGTAGACTTTACGGGGATGCACGCGCGTGTTTACCCTTTGGGCGCAATACCACCCAGGCGTTACGGCGCCGCGAACGCCTTGGAGCTCGCCTTGAAGCGAAGAACAACGCCATAACGGTCGGGGATAACGCTCGATCGGGGATAACGCTCGACTTGCGATCGAGGCCTGTCTAGCCGAATCTCCGGTAGTTTGGCATCTCACATGCATTCACGGATTCTGATTAGAAAAGCGCTTAATACCGATCTAGAGCACGATGGAATTATTTAAAACGATAAATGCAATACATTACATTTTATTTAAATCAGATATAATTATGTTTGTTTTTGAATGAAAAATAATTTTTATCCTCAGTCTGACTTTCATATGGAAAAGTTGCGTTTCTAGATGATTCAATTTAAAATATTTATTAGAATGGAACAATTGGGTTAATTATAAACATGTAAAATAAAAAATAGATTACTATAAAAGTAAACATAATAATTCTCAGAATTCCATTAATTTTATAAAATTTACTGTAAATTTGTTGCTTTATTGTTATCCTCTATTTCTTATGTATATTCGAAAGTTGCTCATGCGTAAGATCATCAATTAGTTTCTTCAATCGTTCAATTTGCTAAAGAAGTTGATCGTAAACGTGATGCAAGTTTTTTCGCTGATGCTCGAAAGATCGCATTATAATCACAATATTCGGGAATTGATTTATTATAAATCTCTTTCTTTTATCGATTTATAAGAAGAAAGAATAATAGAAAACCAGTAAAAGTCAGAAATCGAAAGCAATAAAAATGTTGAATTATAGACGCAGAAAAAAATATATTTTACATATCTGTCGTCATATATCCGTCACGAATATAATTAATCTCTAAGAATAAAATCTCTTTAATTTGCTCGAAATTATAGCGCTAAGAACAAATAAATATACATCTCACGATGGATGTTTGGATGGCGCAGATCGAAAAGCACCGAAAAGTGAACGTCTTGTGGAGAAACTCGTGACGCGAGCAAACGTGCGAATGTTTAATGGGCGTTTACTGGCGGCGAGTGCGTACGAAGCGTGCGTGAACAATGCCGAAGAATCTAGGTGCCACGGGGCACCGTAGCGCGTAAGCGAGATAGACCCATAAAAATGCTAATTCCTATCGACCCGGGCGCGCGACGGGCCGGGAGGCTGCCGCCATCGCTACCGCTCACTTGCATGCCATTAGCCCACAGACCTCGACAAACGTAACTCTGTGTTACATCGACGATCTCTCTCTCTCTCTCTCTCTCTTCTCTCCCTCTCTCGCGTTCCCATCGTTCGTCGACGTATTGTTGCTATTGACTTCGCTTTGAAATCGGCAATTAAAACCGATAGATTGGCACGCCAGTCCAGATATCACTAACATATCATTAACGAAATCGTCAAACTTTTTCGACTCGCCGAAAGGAAAGGAGGGAAAGAAGTGGAGGAGGGGGGGGGATTGAGAACCGACGACAAGCACGACAACGACAGAAGCGAAACTAATCTCCGTTACGAGCGGCGTGGATCGGATCCATCAATCTAGATTATAATTAATTGATAGTAGAAGCCTTCCCTTCCCCCCCCCTGCGGTGGGTGGCAGCCACATCGGCCGTATTCCTACACGCCAACGTCTGGCGGTGTATTGCACCGGGTATTAGGGAGTGCACAGGGGTGACTGTCGGTTTGTCTGTTGTCGACTCTTTATCGCGCCCCCGGTGAGTCGTCTTATGCATCTTTCATGAGGCAACCATCCAAGGGGTCCACGCCATCCACCCCGTACTCGGCGTAGTAGTAGTATGTAACCCGTACTTTCTCTACCTCCATCTTTCTCTCATTCTCCTCTCTTTATCCAATTCCTCTTCTTCTCATCGTACGTAGATATTGCGGAAAATGTGTGTGGAGGGGGAGGGGGAGGAGAGGAAGGAGACCAGAGCGACAGGGGTGAGAGAGAGAAGAAAGGGAGGTGGAAGCGATAGTGTGCGTTTTACACATGGGATCGTTGACGCGTATTTACATAGGCATACACCGACGCGCCCCAGGATCGGTAGACATTACTATAAAACCTGCATTCGCGTCAACCCTTTCGTTCAGCCGTCGCCGCCGTCGTCGTCGCCGTCTATCGAGATCACGTCGCGTCGGTTCCTTCTTCGCGCGATCTCTCTTTCTCTCTCTCACACACAGTCGCGGGAGAACTTTCCTTTCTCCTCGCTTCCCTCCCATTCTCCCTTGACCCCTCGCGCGACCTTCCGTCAGAAGTTTTCGAATTCCTGAATGCAAACGGGACGCGCGCGCGCGCATTGCGACCGAATTCGAATCACGTTACCCATCGAGTCATTGATAGGTCGTTCGAAAAGAAGATCGTGTTTTACGGGCTTGTCATTTTACCGTTCCCCCCCTTTGAATATCCTCCATTCATTTGTAAGAAGGCTAAGGGAGAGCAGGCGCGATCGTTCGTCCAATTCAAGCATCTCATACATGAGTTTTGCGGAATAGCATGAGGAGACTGTTCTTCCTCTCTGCCGCTTTCAACGGTCCGCTATGAAATTAACCGTCTCGCGTAAGAGATCCTCCGCGAGATTTATCGGGAACTGCTAGGTGATGGAACGGAAGCGAACGCTTTGTTAGGCGTGTTGCAGCAAGCAAATTGCTGTCATCGCCTGACATCACTTGCAGTCTCTATCGAGACGGTGTCGAGGAAAACGTATAATTATCTTATTAGAAGTGCTCCAGTCTGAAGAAGTCTGCGTTGACGCGTTCGCATTAAAAAAATAGTATTGCTTAATTCCGTCTCTTTATTGTTCTCTTACTAAAATTAATGATTTATGTGTCTTATTATTATACAATTGACATATCATGCGTGTTTAATTAACGTTCAAATGTACACAAAAATTATTTTATCATAATATTGGGTCTTATGTTCTTAGTAACATTTTGTTATTTGTCATAAACTCCGTGATTTATGTGGATCCTTCACGTCTGAAAGAGCCACGAATCGCGCGGCGAATCCCCGCGATCACCATATTTCTTTGAATTCACGTAGTCTCGCGATTCACGCAACCAAACGTTTCGCGTCTCTCGCGGCAGAAGCAACTTGTCTTTTTTCCGTCAGCCCGCGGTGACGTCGGCGACCACTATAAAAAAATGAACATCACGACGACGACGTAGGACGGATGAACGGACAAACGGACGGCAGATCCGCACAGCGAGAAAGATAGAGAGCGAGGGGCGGGAACGGGGAGGAGAAGGAAGAAAGGGAGAGAAATGTACGAGAGAGAACGAGCAAAAACATATCCGAGAATACGGCCGTGCGGATGAGTTACCGCCTGGCAGATTCCACCGCAGCCGTTGCTACCCCCGGAGAATGACGGTACGGGGAGGGGAACGGGCGATAAGAGAGAAGGGGAAGGGGGTTAGTGGAGACTTGGGAAGAGGATATGGCGGAGGAAAGGACGACGGACGTAGCGCATTACGCAAACGTATCACGCTATGTGGTCCAACGAAAACAAACAGAGAGCCCCGAGGCTCCGACCCCTTACACCCACTACGCGAGCCGCCGCCACCCCCTGACTTCGTCGCCCGTTGCATAAGTAAATAGACGGCTGCGGACGTTGTTCGCTAGGTCGTTGCTGCTCTCGTTCTCCCTTCGTACTTTCTTTCCATCTCTCTTTCCAGCCTACCGACGCGGTTTCTTCAACCAAGGGCTCTCCCACCCCTTCGCTTCATTTCACTTTTGTGTGTAAAGCGATCGTATACATCGTAATCAAAGAGATATTATGGCTCATCAATGTTCGGTTCTGCCAGGGAAGATCAATGTAAGGAAAAAATAATGTGTGCGCGGAAAAATAACACATTTTTAATGCATGAATACAATTTATATACATACGGGTTATCTAGACCTGGTATAGTTAGTCTTTGTGAGTAAGAAAATTCTAGTTATGGAAGACGATGAAGGAATTGAAAAAGACGACTGGCGAGTGGAACGAGAGGAAAGCAGAGACGGAGCTGCGGAGTTTTCTGGTTTTAGGCGTCGGTGGCGGTTGTTAGGCTGGGTTGTTCGGTCGCAACTCACAAAGAGGGAGAGAAAGACGGAAAACTAGAGAGAAGGAGAAAGAGGAAGCACAACGGTGAAAAAGAGGACGCGCGACGAAGAGGGGGGACGAAGAGAACGTGGGGTATAGATACGGGGCAGGCGAGACGGAGGGAGCGGAGGGCGAAGCAAAGTAGAGAATGGTCGCGAGAGAGGAACGAAAGGGCCAGCGAAGGGAGTAACGAAGAGAGCAGGAGCCGAGGGGGACAGAGAGCAGGGACTAGGAGGGGTAGACGGCGAGCTCGCGGGAGAAAGCGATCGATGCTCACCCCCCTAACCCTCCGGCCCTCCCTCCCGCGACGTCGTGCAACCCCCGCTCGAGCGGTGGCGGCCGTCATGGCGGCGCATGCAAATCAGCATGGCGCCGAGACGCCCTCCCGCGACCCTCCCCGACGCGCTCGCTGTGTGCACGTACCTACGTACACGCGGGGCGCGTGCACGCGCGTGTGTGCGTGCTCAGCGCGGGTGTACACTCACCATTGGCGAAACCAAAGCATCGACCGAGCGACCGACAGACCGACAGGCAGGCAGGCAGGCAGGCAGGCAGCCAGGCAGGCAAGTAGGCAGGCAGGCAAGCAGGCAAACGCACAGGAACACGGGGGTGGGTATTTTGGGGTATGTTATGCCTGTTTATCGCGCGGAAGTTCGCGCTGGGTTTCGGCCATACCTATTCCAAAGTCATCGCTAAGCCCGATCCTGATTAACACGCGATCGCGATTTTCGAGAGAGATCTCGATGCCGGAAGTTTCCTCGCACTGGCCTGATAAGTCCCTAAAACGATCGATGCGAACGTTAGAGCCGGTAGGGAGGTCGGGAAGGCGCCAAAAGTGCCACAGTGTCGCGATAAAGTGAACCGATAGGTCTAATCGGCGATCTCCGCTTCAGTTTACGATTGTCCCGATGAAGTTCGTTCCCATCTGTCAAGGCGACTTTTGATGTAGTCACGCGATGGTGGTTTAACGCTGTTGCGAGACCAGTATCTTTTGAAATTATGAACGTAAATGTCACAATTTAGATGTGAGGTAGTCGGACTCGGTGTTATAATTTCCTAAAGCCAATTCTGCTTACCTTTTCCCGCAGTCATTATCCAGCGCGTTATTCTTTACACTGCAGTAGTCGGAAAAGAGTATAATCTTCTTTTTGTTTTGCGTGATGTAGAATTGATTCAAAGATCAAATTTTTATTTTTTTCTGCGGAAATTATTAAATAGATCTTTTAAAATTAGGATTATCAATATTAAATTTATGATTCTCAAAATAAAATAATATATACGTGATATTGCTTTTTTTATTTCTGTTCTTAAATTTTTTAAAAAACATAGGTAAATACTTTTGTTTGATGCTAACGAGTGATAATGGCATAAAGATCAGTATCTTACATGACAAATAATGAAAGGTGAATGATTAATTAAGGAAGAAGCGAAATTCTCATATGCTTTCTGAAACAATTCGAAAAGGAATCGATTGATAATCCTAGATCCTCAGGATGTAGATCTTCGATCGCGTGCTACGTATCCGTAGGACAACTGAGTACGTCGGTTGGTGCGAAGGAGAGCGATAGGACGTGCGCACGGAGCGAGCGAGACAACGGGCACCACCGCCCGGCGCATTTGAATACGCGCGAATAAATGCATAATAATTAGGTCAGTTTTGCTAGTCAGCTGATTCCGTGCCGCTAACGTGCTGGGGAGGGCCGAGGTTAGGCGCTCCTGCCGTCAACGTCGCGCACGAGTCTTACTTTCGTTGAGCTGTAACTACTCGTCGAGCGTCATTCGCAGTTCCCACGACGCAACGCGACGCGCATGTGGGATTAACCCCGTGTGTCGCGTCGCCGAAAATGGCGTCCGGAATCTTGAATTGCAATGTTTTTCTGTACCACAATTTTGATATATAATTGCAAAACGATCAATCGGAAATTTCACTAATTAAAATTTTTGAAATTATTCATATACTTAAATATATTAGTTTTCTAAGATGTAGCATGAAAAGTGATGAAAAGCACTTCCTTTAAAAGTATTTTATGACACTGGTAGAGGTAAATGGAGTCTTGGAGGAAAGTTATAATGTGACACCCGGAAAAATTTATTCGTTATCTGATATCTGACTACTGTAGCCTTTTTTTTTATACCGTATCATGAATGCGTAATTTTATCGCGAAGCTTATAACAATATATGATAGTGGCACAAGCGCGGACTCGATTTCCCCGCTTCAAAGTCATTATCGGGAGAAAAAGGGACGAGTGAAAAGCGAATGTATTTTCGTGCGCGGGTTATTAGTACGCGGAACGTGTCGATGTCGCGGAGGACAAAAAAACACGACGATCTGGGAGGGGACAATGAGCGCGAGGGCGGAAGTGGGAACGTGTTGCGGCGAGGGGGTGGCCGATTGGCAACGTAAAATGTCGGCTGCGAGGATTGACGACCGCGGAGCGCGGATAGATTTTTGTTTCGATTTAATTATCGTAACGCCAGGTAAACGGCCGCCTCCTGTCATTTCGCCTCCCCCGTTTGCTTGTCCCACAACTGGGACCTCTCGTGTCCCACGTGAAATGTATGTGCAGCGTACAGCTCGGTCGAGTCTCGTACGAGCAATCGTGGACTATTACGGTATTATATTTACGACGCGATCAGCCTACGCGACGTGAATGATAATTGGATAAGTGCGGCCGAAGAAGAGGAGGCGATTCATCACGAACAATGAAAATTCCTCTTCGTAGTTTGAAGAGAGAACTCGAAAGTAATAATAATTTCAAATTTATTTCGAATAACCTTCTTTAACCCTTTCTATAAAACTTGCAAAACTTTAAACTTGGTATCAGGAAATATTAGCTAATAATGAAAAGAATTTTTGCAATACGCAACTTTTACTTCTCCACTTGACTTAAATATTTTTGATAAACATTCTCGAGCAGTTATGTAACAAAATCCTTATTTAAGCTAGCTCTATTTCAATGCTAAGATTGCTTCACAAGTCTTGTGACCATTTCAATAATACTGCGACATTCGCGATTTCTTGGATTTACCGTCCATCGACGGCGTGCACGACTTGGTTCTTCGCAGGCTGGACACATTGTAGAGAGTTAGCGACAGTACACGGAGAGCGGCGAAGGAAAGCGGAATAGCAGATGCAGAAAGCAGAGTTTGAGTTGAATTTGAGTCGCAGCTCGTCAGGCAGGGCACGTAGCCGCGGCTTGCGCAGCCCGCATAGCAAACGCCTCGGCAGTCTAGAACCGACAGTCTGTAGCCTCGGGTGGTTTTATGCAGACACTGACCTTCGTCCCGGCTCTCCTCCCCGGCCGCCCCCGCCGCGTCCCCGGGCTCTCCTGCCCTGCCCCCCCTGACGACGCGCATCGCGCGCGCGGCTTCGCCGCCGACGTAACGGGGAAAGTTTCAAATTCGGGTGCAAGGCCACCGGAAACCGAGTTCACCCTTCTCTGCGTTACTGAAAGATCCACCTCATTGTTACGGGGGCTCTCTCTCTCTCTCTCTCTCTCCTTTCTCCCTCTCGTACGCGCGGACGACATGCATCGCACGCTGCATTCGGCTCGCGATGCACTCTACGCTCGAACATTGAACATTGTCACTCGATGCTTATCATATTTATCGAAAATTACAGCGCGCGCGCGCAGACAAGTAGAGTATAGAAGCGTTTCGACAGTGAGTTGCAAATTTTCACTACTTATACACATGCGCCGTTTTTATTATGCGTTATACTGCTTTACAATACATTTTAAAATCATTATATATTCTTTCGAGCATACATATATCAGAAGAAAGATAAATTACTTTAAAAAATAAAGATAAAGGATGTTGACCAGTCAAAGTGAAGATAATAATATAATCATAATTATTACAGCTAATTAATATATAATTATATTAATTAATATAAACTCTTCCATAGATTTCATTTTAGAAGAAATATAATGTGATTGTTCAAGCTTAATTTTCGATACTTATTTTCAGCAATACATATTACTGTAAATATGCTTCTTCTAGTTGGAGTGCTATGATAAATTCATGACGCGACGCGTAGCGAAGATTCGAATTCGACCCGAATTCCGGAGTAATGTTCGTTAGCGGCGTAGTAAGACTTACGAGTCTGCCGGGAGCGATTATGGCAATGGTCGACGGTACCGCTGCGAACCGTCGCTAATCGAATCCATTCGACCCGACCGACGTCTCGGCCACTGCCAAACTGAACGCGATAGTAAATGATTTCGATCCATTCCCTTGCGTATCGTCCGATAAAAAGAGTATGGCGCCAACACGGACAAATGTAGCTTCTCTCTTTTCGAATTGAAAATTAAAATATCTTTTAATGACGAAATCAATAACGAGAGAAGAAAGAAAAGTTTTTATAAAAATCTATTAGTGGAAAGTATAATTACATATATGTATATTAGTAAGAAGTCATTTATCGGTGTGTCTATATATATATGTAAATTTTAAGATTTCGCGTTGATTGTTTTTCGGAATATCGACCGACCTGTCGAGGTGCGAAGGCAGTGACGATCAGAAGGGAGGGACTAAAGAATAGCAGATAGACAGAAAGAGATCGAGAGTCGCGGTGCGCCGTGTCTTAAAGTCGCGATAGTGGACACCGCACGAAGCATTAGCACACAATCGAAGCAACGAATCCGAATGCGAATGCGGAACGTCGGTGGTGCGCAGTCGGGAGGTCGGAGGTCAGACCGCCAACTTGGTCTCCATTGTGTCGGCGGTCGTTCTCAGGTCCTACCGACCGTCTCGGCCCCCTTGCCGCTCTCCTTTCCCGTGTTCGCCATCGAAGTCCGCGCCCATTGTTCCGCGGCTTCCACGCTTACGAATCAGTTTAGCGCGCAATACCATTCGGTCAGTCGTGTATTTATTATTATTTCATGCCGGCCGCAAACAGCGGAGAATGAGAGCGGGACGGGGGAGAGGCATATGCGCGACCGTATCCCGATCAGACTTAGGAATTCTCTTTGTGCGCCAACCGCGTTATGCCTTTGTATATTTAACTTCTGTGTATTAAAGTTCATTAACGACATAACACTTGCGGAATCGAGGATTACTAGACAATTTTTTAATCGGATGCATCGCCTTTAAATATTCATGTGTGATATAGATGATAAACCATGAAAGTTTATCACCTGTGAGTATTTTATATATATATATATCAAAGATTAAACATATAAAATTGAAATAAAAATGGAATTTTGCATTTATTAATTAATTTTTAATCAACGACAAATATTTATAATATTTGATATATCCGGAAAAGCCTAAATTCCGGAAGTACTAATAAAATATACAAAGAAATGATTAAAAATTCGCAGATTTATGTACTTTTAAACAGTAATATCTCTTTACTATTTTGCAGATATTTATTTTTAGAAGAAAATAATCCTTGCCTTTTTGACCGATTTGTAAAAATAAATAAACTTTTGCTTTCTTCGCAATTGAGTCAATCTCCCTTCCTGACAAAGACAATGATGCACCGACATTACCGACCTCACTCATCGTTTGGCTGACGATCCACGAGACCAGATGAAATCTGGGACAAGAAACGAAATACCGCGAAACGATCGTTTTGTCTCTTTGCCTCCGATCGTCCGCCAATCGATAAGACCCGTCGGCGAAGCCGATGAGTCGAACGGGATCGAACGACCGATTCGTGAGACCTGGGGGACGAGCAAAAACAAACCGGGTCAGACCGCGGCCCAGTTTTCTTATCAGGCATATTTCGAGTGATGAGTTTGAACAAGCACGATTCGATTTGCACCGACGCGTATCTTCGTGAATTGTCAAATGTCGATAATCTTGATCCCACAGAGTTCATCTCTGAGGGACAATTCACGATCGGTAGGCGATTTACGATGGGTGTGTGTGCTGACCACCCTCGAATCCGGCAAGTTTTTGCGTAGCTTTAATTGGACCTGCTATAAAGCATAAACATCGCGCGCGAAGCTCGATCCCTCGCCGATCGTTCCTGCGAACTACTCTGCTCGTCGCGGCCTCACGGATCAAGAATCGAATGAACGAAATCGTGATCGTCCCGACAAAAACTCGTCGTCTCCGACAATCGCGCGGAGCATCGATTCCTCTCGCATCGACAGCGGTGCTCCGATCGACGTAAATCGTCGGTTCGACGTTCAACCGTTGTCCTTGACGAACAGGATTATATATCGCGCTGCGCTGCAACGTCCTTCAAACGATGCTCCAATTTTTGCGGCTCTCACCTCTGACTTTTAACATTGGCTTTGACCTTTAATTCCTTCTGGTTCGCGACTTTTTTTCACAAGTAACCATCAAGACAAACTTAAATTAAATGCACCTTGTCGTAAGATAACGTATAATTGCTCGAGACAAGAGAAAATATCAGAAAAGATTGATTTATTTCTAGAAATGTATATTTTATTTTATTTAAAAATATTATTTGTAAAAAAGATAAAAAAGATGGGAAATTTGTAAACTTGAAAAACTTGTGGCCGACGTAAAATTCAACGCTGTTTGCGAATAAAACTTTATTTTTCATTTATTCTTTCCGCGTTTCAAAAGAAACGTGCCACGTTAAAAAATGCGAGCATTTAACACACTTGCACGTTAAAGTATACATTATTATTAAATTGCTCTCTCTTCCCCGATCGAAATCTAACGACGAGGATGGCATACGTCGGTTCGACGTACGATCGATCCTTCGAGTTCGCTTGAGAGCGCAGCGACAATCTTCGAGAGAGCGCGTCACCGCTCGTCGGCTGTCTAAACACACTTTAAAGATTTGAAAACGTAATGGCACCGGGCTTTGACCAGATTTGCATGTCACGGCCGCGCATCATATATCTGGATTTAGCGCTTCCCACCTCTCTTCCCTACTTCGGTGCGACGCGCTGCGCGGCGCCGGGGATGGATACGCGTAGAGGGTGCTCCCGGGATCATCGGAGGAAGCCGGCGTGTACGGCGAAGACACAGGGAAAACGGAGAGCTCAAATGGAAGACGCGCAAAGAGAAGGAGGAGGAGGGGGAGGAGGAGAGGATGGGAGGTATGTGTCAACGGGATATGCGGGGAACATTAACACTGCCGGATTATCCAATGAACCGGAATGTGATTTACGGATCTTTCAGCGAGCCGAAGGGCTTGGCGTGAATCGCGCGCCGACAGAGCAATCGTATATAACACGTCGCGCCGCCGTGCCATTCCGAAATTGAGCCTTTGCGCGAGCACGTTATACGTTACACACCATTCCCCTATACGTACAGTATCATTATTATACGATTATATTTATTACATGAATGTATTCACCATTTACCTGACGCGTCCGATTACCTTGACGCCGGTATGTCCGTTATCTGCGAATTCTATCGTGATGAGGGGCTCTAACGTCCATTCCATATCTTCCGCGATCTTCATCACGCGGGATACCGGAGCACGCTTTAGGTATGCCGCGTATGCATGCGTGCGTGCGTGCGTGCGTGCGTGCGTGCGTGTATACGTGCGCGCAGGTAAGCGAATACGCACGCGTCCACGTGCATAATGGGGGTGTATAATGCGCGCGTGTGGAAGACAATGGGTGCATTGTGCAGGTAGGTAACGCATACGTATATGCGCCGCGGGAGGGGACGGCGAGAGGGGCGGGGGAGGGACAGACGAGAGGTGGAGCGTATAGGGCGAGCGTCGTTTGGGCATATTGACAGACTAATGATCGCGTGGAACAAAGGCCAGACCGTCACGTGGTCACGTGGTCGTGTGATGGACCGTTTCCGGCGCGGCGGAGCGCCGCGGCGAAGGCCCGCGCGATTCACTGCATTCAACCCCGGCGGGACTGGGCGAAGCGACTGGCTGCGCAGCCGACCGACCGGCAGACGACACGCATCAATCAGCGGGAAACGGAACGACCAGGTGTATCTGCCCCCGGTGTTATTTGGCTTTGCGCCGTTGATTCCTCGCGCGCGCGCTATCGCCGCCGGCGCGGCCAAAAAATGCTCATTCCGCACTGAGGTTCGATCGGGAAAATGATTTCGCTAATCCACGTTTGATCGTACGTTCCTGCGAGGATTTTTTGGACTATTAAAAATGTAATGGTATTAGCTGCAAAAATAATAAATTTCTTTATCTTTGCAATATTTGATTTGCGTACGTTAAAGGATTAATACAATACGAGATGTTGTAACCAGTGAAACTGAAAGATGATTGATCCACATTGGCAGTTCAATAAAGAACCCGGTAATATGGGATATCATTTTATTACACCGTGTGTAATGTCATAATATAAAAACAAAAATTGACAGTCCAAGTTTGCGATAAGGATCTGCCGTTCATTTCAACACCATTTCAAATTAGCGATTTGAAGGATCTTAATGACGCGTTAAGTGACGTTTAAATTTGCCTGCGCGGGGACACGGGGGGTGTAAGCCGCCCGACGAACCCCTTTCAGTCGGTCGCGCAGAGAGGGTGGCGGTTCCGAAGCTATTTTTGATCCTTCGACAGGGAAAGGGTTGTGCGCGCCGGTGTTAGGGAGGACCCTTTTAGGTTAGGTTTTAAATGCATAAATAATGAGAAGCCTGTTACCGGAATGTCCAGCGTTATTGGACCTATAATTGTGTACGTGTGCACGCGGGATGGCGGACTTTTAATATTTCCTCCGAGGTTCTAGACGTAGGAAAAGAGAAGAAAGAGAGAGAGAGAGAGAGAGAGAGAGAGAGAGAGAGAGAGAGAGAGAGAAAGAGAGAAGACGTGTAAGTGTTAATTAATACGAATTTCTCACTCAAAGCACTCTAACTCAGCAAAAATTCCGCTTCCACATTTCACTCGTCTAAGCCGGGTCACGCAATGGCATTCCACGTTAACTTTCATTTGATGCAAGTGTAAACGTGGCACTTTAAAAGTCGCCGCTTATTTTTTATCACGTGTCGGAGGCGGATTATTTTTAAGTTGTCTTCAATTAAATCGAATTTTTCGAAACAATTTTATCATCATTTAAATATCGCGAGTTCGTGCATTATCGAGTTTGAAATATTCTCGTTTGCTATTAGTAGCGACTTTCATCAGCTCTGTGTGAGAGTAACGAATAATTTCTCTATGTTCGGCAGAGCGATCAGGTGGTATTTGGCGGTTTGCTGGCTCGTTTAGGTAGACACAGAGAGACGCGGTCGGTTGTCGGGAACCTCATTGCGGCGACGAACACGGCATTGTGGCTCCCTCGAGTTCCCTTGGTCCCTCTTCTCCGTTCCATCCGGCTCCATCAACGTATCGCTAGCTCCCTCGACTCGTCTCTCTCGTTCTCCGTCTGGCTCGTGCCCAATGCTGTCTCTCTTTCTCTCTCCCTCCTCCATATATGTATATATGTATATATATCTGCGAAGAGTGAGAGATAGCACGGAGAGGGCGAAGAGGTTTCAGAGGATACACGTATATAGGTGGCACAGAGCAGCACGGAGGGACGGAGCGCGGACGAGGGAGGATGGAAGCCGCTAATGAGACCGTGTGTAATTAGGGAGCTCTCGCGGCCTAATGAAGCGCTTACCTACCTTAGCTACCAACCCCCTTTGGCCCCGTCGTGCCTCCCACACACGCCTACACCGATACATACTGACGGATATCCAGCCGAGGTCACGGTGAACATCGGTGCTGGACCAACAACGTCACGGCTCTTCTTTCTCACTGAGAGAAGCGAACGCTGATGAAGAAGAGGAAGAAAACAATGATGGAAGACGAAGACGAGGATGATGATGATAACGACGACGATCACTGCTCCTTCGCTTCTCGCTATCTTCGAAACGATGATCACGCTTCGCGGTCGACTTGGAAATGCTAGGTGAAAAGGATGAATGGGGGGAGGGGGTTGCCACTATCATCGCTGTAAAATGGCAGAGAATAGATACAACTCCAACGACACGCTTGCATCTTCGGACCATTACAGGATTAAGTGGCCAGGGATGTAGACTCTTGTTGGCAGAATCCTCGCCGCCGTATTCCGCGCGGAATGAATTTTAATTGATATGGGTTGTGTAGGTTTATTAATTATCTCGTTTTGCGTACAAACATTGAAATTAGTATAATTTTATTCACAATTCGTGACTCCGCAATATAGATTTAGAGAAATATTAACGTTACTATCCTTTGTAGCTTCACAGTTTAACAAGACATGTACAATTTTTGGAGCAATTGTTTTGATTATTACAAGCGATTTTTTTTTAAGGGATTGATGTCTCTGTGCACATCTCTCAAATTATCGATTTGTGCAGAAAGATGCGTCCCTGCGCGTCCATGGGGGGCTAAGCGTGGGCCCCTTATCTCTCAATTCTCTCATCGGGAGCGAGCGAGTGAGATTCGCATTTCTTCTCCTTCTCTCTCTTTCTCCCGTGCTTGCTCTTCATCGTCTACGGTCGCTCGGTAAAACCGGAGGCCGAGAAACGAGCAAGAAGGAGCGCGACACAGACACAGGGCTGGGAAGACACGGCTACCGGAATCACGACTTAGCCTTCTCCACTCTTCGCGGATCGGCCCGTTATCTCTCTCTCCATTTGCATATTAAACTAACTCACAACGCGCGGCATATTTCAGGGATCCATGGACGCGTGTTCGTGCCTGCCATGCGCAGACAGAAGGAAAGAGAGAGAGAGAGAGAGAGAGATCGAGCGGAGAATGAACCGATCTTCGAAAGGGGGAAAGTATTACGGGAAAGATCGAGCGTCGTCGTCTCGACCGAATCGGCCGCGTTCTTTTTGCCGCGCCGGGTCGTTCTTTAACGGCCAACTTGTTTCCAATATGCATTGATAAACCTGTCCGCGCGCGGCCCAGGCTCCGATCGGCGGCGACGCCGCGATTCTTGATTACCGACCGGATTACTCGTAGCTTCGGGCCGCTCATGGATCATCGGTTCCTCCGGGGGCGATCGTGGATAAATTGCTCCGCTCCTGCAATCTTCTTAGCATCCGGGCGATCGCCTATCGCAGATACATTCGGCCGAGGCGAAAAGAAACCGACTTACAGAGATTGCAGACAGGCCTTGAGAAATCGCAGAATCTGACTTTGAGTTAGCGCTCGAGTTAACTGGGTTCCGGTTTAATCGATATGCGCGCGAGCCGACGCTCCTCGATCGCCGCGGATCCACAAGACATGTTTCTCAACGTAGGAATTACGCTGTCCCGGCAATATCGATAATTAGATCAATAATTACTCTCTAATGACATACGTGTAGCAGCCCTCGAGACCGTTCCGTCAACCGATTCCGTTTACTGATTTTATCAAATGTTTTGTCCATGAAATAGAATTAAAATGCAATATTTCTTATTATATGTATTCTTATTATACACTTTTTCGTTTTATATTTTTTTAACAAATAATGAAATAAATACGTTTATTAATAGACAGATTTCTCCAACCAAATATTTAATAATTCGGACTATCGGCGTTCGCAGATTCGCAAATTTTGGAAATTGGGTGCGATTTTCGAAGCAACGACAGAGTCTGAGCCGCGACGGGACCGATAACCGATATGCAGATATTACTGGGAGTGCCATTATCCTAAGTTACGGACTGACGCGCGCACATATATACATATATACAGAAACTTGGCGACGCCGAGACCCTCGTGCACGTTATTCGTTTTTCCACGCTAAGCTCTTTTTCGCGAGTAAGTGGTCGCAGTTAGCTCCCTTCGATTCGGAATATTCGGCTTGGACCCCGGCGTCTCTCGGCTTCTCTCCACGAGAGGCGAGCCGCGATCTTGAAAGCCGAAAAACTGCCTCGGCACGTCATCGACCTTCCGCCGCGGCGCATTATGCATTCCCGTAAACGGATCTCGGTCGTTTATTGAATGTTTACTACGCAGCACGCAAATGCCGCTCCGGTTATTTACGGCGTGCCAGGAAATAATGGGGCCTCGTGCATCAACGGCCCCCTGGCACTTACGTTCGGGGCGCGACAGGGGAGAATTCCGGGATATATAATGCCTGTATCGCGGGAGAGGTTGGCGCTGTCGAGTTTCCCCGATTGCACGGCGACGAGGTGTAGGACGGGGGAGGGAGGGAAAAGACGATAGCGATGATGCAATGCGCGCTCGCAATGCACTCGCCGCGAGTACGAGCCGTATCGGTCGTTATAAATCGATACCGACCCGTGGAGCCATGGAGACCGCGATCGCGTAGGACGCGGGACCATTCGGGATCTCCCCGGCCAGATACGTAAGTGCAGCGCGCGCGGACGTAATAATATATATCCGCCGGGAAGATGGAAAGCTGCCGGGGCTGTTTAATCCCTTACATTTTCTATTCCGGACCGCTTTACATTCCTCGCTCGGACGAGCAGAAGCTGCGTGGCATTACGTACCTTCCATCTTCACTTATCTTTGGCGAACGATCCGTCTCGCTGTCCGCGGTGGCGCCGCGCTCGCTCATTACTTGTTCCCGGTAACGCTTAAGTGTGCCTTCGTTATTCACCTACGCACGCGCGCGTGCGTGCGTGTTGGTACCTGCAGGGTACTTTGGGCGAATCGACTTGGTCGATTCAAGGGAAAGGGGAAACGGAGTTGGCTACCACACCCCGACAACATCTTAATTCGCGATAAAGGGTATTAGGACTGGAAGCGGACACCCGGGTAGAGCGACGGACACTGCCGCCGCCGTCGCCGCCTCCGGCCCTGGAACTTGAACTGGAACTCCAGTCTGGATGGGTGTGAGACACGCAGGACTCTCCTCGCTCTCCGTGTATCCGTGGACCGCGACAAGATTAGCATCGCTATTTGGTTACACGCGAAAGAGACACCCGGCTCACTCACACCGACTACCGGGCGTTTCTCTCCTCAATCATTACCACCACGGAGAAGCTACCTGCCTTCGATCGAGTTCGAGGGGAACGACAGCGGCAGTTTGCGTACAGCGCGATTTAACAGCTTCGGGTGCACTATAACGTATTACGAAATCGCCTATCGGCGAGACTCGCGGCGCGAAACCCGTTTTCTCTCGGCTAGTGAGAACATACGGGTAGTGACTGTCCGGCCAACTAGACGTAATCGGCTTAATGACAAAGTATAGCGAGCCATATCATTGGTCCGCTCTCGTAAAGATGCGTATCGCCTCTTTATATATAGTACACCTTTGAAAGTGCTGTATTTTATGCGAATTGCTGATAGTAGCGAGTGAATAATAGCTGTGTAATTATTTGTCGTTTAGAATTTAAGAGTTTTTGCGGAAGCGATCAATTCTCAAATGCTCGTTAAAAAGCTTGCTTGGAAGTTTCTTCAAGAATGCACACGTCGCTTGATATTTTAAACATCGGACGTTTATATGTCATAATGTTATGTATCTAAAATTGTATATTATCTTGGTACAGATAAGATTGCGTAAACATAAATAAATATGAGCATTTTAAAAATATGTGACGAGTGTTTTTCTTCTATTACTGAATAATCGCCGATTCCCTAATTTGTTTTTCAGTATCCGCGATAAACTAATTGGTAGCTTATGTTCTTGACTATGTTTAATTTTGCTTTTTATAGAAAACCGATCGATACGATCGTCATTAATTTATCTGATGTATTATATATATATTTCATGATGTACGCTTCTGAGACCAGAAAATTAATTCTCATGCACAATCCAGCAGGCAAGTCCTCTGTTATTTTTCGCAAAATGTATCTTTAAAAAATTGTCAGATATTCTTAAGTCATATTATCCTGCAGAATAACAAAATCTGCAATTTATTCACTGAAATACAGATTCTTTCTCGTGTGAATTCGATAGTTATTAGATCTGTTAACGGACGTCGAGGTAATTGTTGTATTTGATGAGCACACATCGAAGGTGCATAAATCGTCCCCTCGAATTGTATAGTACGTGCTCGTGGCGATGAACTTGGCGAGACGGCGCGTCGATGGCAAAGGTAGACAGACGCGAGCTGGCAGGTACATGCACATAAGTATATAGTATAATACTATGTACGCGGAGTTAGCGCGCGGATCGAGAACGAGAGGAGGGAACAACAGGATGGCGGGAGAAGACAAGAGAGCAAAATAGAGAGAGAGAGAGAGAGAGAGAGAGAGAGAGAGAGAGAGAAAAGAGGGGAAGGGGGGTGAGAGAGAGAGAGAGAGAGACAGGATGCGCCTATTAATGACGCACATGCGTTAACACCGGCACGCGCGTTCACAATATTATTTATTATTTATGCTAAGTTATGCGGAGCCAGTCCATGGATACCATAGGTTGGCCAGCGGCCACGGTCTGCCGTACGTCTGTCGGTACCGTCATCGTCCGGCGTATTTATATCAATTACGTGTCGTTCCCGCGGCTTGGATTATTATGTAAATGGCTGTTCTGTCGCGTCGGATGTCAGCGATCGCGTTTGCGCACTTCGGCGCCATCGAGCGCGTTGTAAGCAACGCGTCGTTCGACGCGCGTGTCCGCCGCAGCGGATTTTGTCCACGTATGAATCGGCGATCGGGAATAATTCGCAAACGCATTTCGGCCGAAAGCGCGATGCGTCGGCGCGACATCGGGATTAGTCCAGCGCGCTTCACAGCACCGCCGCTGTTTGGCAAGCAAAATAGCGAAATGGAAATTTCGCCGGCGAGTTAAATACGTTAGCCGAGTGAGATTTCATTCGCGGACGTAGACCGCGATCGTTGCGACAAACGTTCGCGCCAGCAAGAGTTTAGCTTAAAAAGGGGGCAATTCGGCAAGTAGGCTTTACAAATACGTCATCGCGCTGTCCATTTAATGCGGGAGCGGGCAGGAATTTGTTGCTGCGCGATGGAAATCACTCGGCGTAACTTCCCTTCATAAATACTGCAATGCTGCTAATATCGTTGCGAACTGTTACATATGTATTCGGATGTAATCTCGATTCTGCGCCCGGGCTAAAAACACCGCGCGGCGGGTGTAAATATTTATGCGGCCGCCGTTAAACACTTCGTTCGCGGTGGGACAGGCACGCAGCACTCTTTTTTTTTTTCTTTATCGGGAAAAAGATATCTCGCACTAGCGTACCGATAACAAGACCCCGCAGGAAAAAGAAAGAGTGATATGCGTAGCGGTATTTTTCTTTCGTGTAAAAACGTGCCACCTCGCGAGGAATACGTATAAGGGGTGCTTTATTTTCAATATTTGCTGCAAAATGTCTCTAACGAAGAACACGTAGTACATAATACAAGTGTAAAATAAAGAGTGCTCTTCCATTGTTTATATTGTTATCGATCTATATGTTTGCGTCGCGTCTGTCGCGGGCGGATTGGAGTTGAAAATAGGGAACGAGGTAGACGAGCAGATATGAGGTTCGGAAGCCTATCGGTTGAATGACAAAACGTAACGCGGACGGCCGGTCGGCCTCTCGGCTCCCGCGGCGCTTTTCGGTTTTGATAAAACGCCTAAACATCAATCGGTCTCGAAAACTGCTCCGTAATTTGAGTTTAGCTAGCAGCCGGGGAAAGTTTCGTCCGCGTCCGGCGCGGCGCGGGTCCTCGGGGACACCGGGGCAATAGATGACCGGTGCGGTTCGGGTGGAGGTCGAGCGTGGGGGCGACGAGAGGGCAGGAGAGAGCACGGGAGGGGGGAGGAGGGGGGGACGGGAGAAGGGTGAACGTGGGTGGAGGGTGATGCATCCGCTGAATATGTATGAGGCTCGCGACACCCCGTAGCACACCGAGAGACGACCCGAACCACTACTATCTGTGGGTGATAGTGGGTATGCTGTATGTCTCGCAGGGGTCTGCGGGCGAACTGCGTGATGGTGCGGGGAACGGGGGGCGGCGCGGGGGGGCGCTCTGTCGGTGCTCTACGTTGTTGGGGGAGGGCGGCGGGCCCAGGATGGGTGGCGATGCTGTGGCTGCCGAGAGCTTATATCGCAAGAACCAACCCCAATGGAAACTCAAGCCTCGGAGGAGCCTCACCCATCATGCACACTCCCGTGCTTACCGGTCGCTCGTGCTCTCGATCTCTCTCCTCGTCTCTCCCCATCCACCTCTCTCTCTCTCTCTCTCTCTCTTTCATCTCTCGCCTCCATCTCTCGCTCTTTCTCGGTTTTACCCCATCTCCTTCGTAACCTTCGTACCCTCCCGCCCCTTCCCTCCTCGCTCGACTCTTCGCTCCCATAACCCAACAGTTCCATCGTCTCCTGCACTCTATCCTGGGTAGCACTCAGCTCCAGAGGAACCGTCGCGCTATCTTGGGAGACAAAGTTACGTCGTAATTCCTTCGCGAACAGATGCCGATGCGGTGCTAAGACGACGCTCTTACTCTGCCCTCCCCTCCTCTCCTTCTCCGCTTCTCTGTGACTATTCACACCCGGCAAGTGCCGGATTTTGATTACTTTGAACGCGCTACAATGTTGGCGTGAGGATATTGGACAAAAATAAATCGCGTCGAATAAATTTATCCTTGACCAAAATTCGTGGCTGACGTTATTTTTTTTATATTGTACAAGCCTGTTCGCGTGATGATCTATTCGGGAATTACGCTGCGCGCGATCGCGAAAGATAGAATGTCATTCGACGAGGGGTTGATCCGCCGATGAGAATGGTATAATATATATGATCCACTAAATAGAGGGACGGCTGTGCGTGAGCGACGAATCCCGCAAGACAGCATGAGATATTGCCGGATTAGGGCGCATTATAGTTTTAAGCTCGTGCCGTTAAAAGCCGCCGGTTCTCATATCCTACGGATAATTCGTTTGATGTAAGCTCGTTTAAAAGTTACCGCGCACACGTTTAAAAAGTTAACGATGCGAGATCGGACGGTCCGTTAACTCGCGCCATGAATGAGAGAGCTATTAACGATAGATTAGTGAGGCATATGTGCTTACTCGAGCGGTACCAGACATACATGTATCTCTAAGATTCATTTCTCATTAAGATAATTTTTTGCTTATACAAATACCACAACAATTCGACCTGTCAGAATTTTAACAAGATGTCTAGGCGAATTGGAAGCGTACCTCTCGCAGGAGTACCCCAGGGTTAAGATGTACGGACACAACCCTTTTGTATCGCGCGAACTCGTGCGCAACTGCACGGCTCGTTGAGCGTCACTGTTTTTCCGAGGGTTGGAATCGCCGTTGCTGGGCGTGAGGAAGGGTTGATCTAGGCAGAACTGCCTAATGCCTTCTCTCTCTCTCTTTCTCTTTCTCTCATTCTATTTGGAGGGTGGAGCCGTAGCGCGGCGAGTGAGAAGACGTTGCAGATCAAAGCGAGATGGAGATCGCGCGCAACCGTGGCGATAATAAACCAGACCGGTCGTGCAATAAAATATATCTGAAGCGCAGGCGACGACTCGTTTAGGCTAAGAGGGGGAGCGCTTCATTACCGAGTCGAAGTTCATCGCTAACCCCTTAGGCCCACGCTCCGTCGGCTCCGGTGTTGGTAGGGTACGGCCGACCTTGCCGAAAAATCCTCGGGTAATTAACCGTTTCACGGGGATCTCGGTATGCGAGCGTTCAATGAGCTTGGAATGCCGAACAACTTCTTTATTTGCTCGAAGACTCTATCAAGGGGGCTCCTTCGCGACTTTCATGTTTCACACTATTATTAATGCAACATTTATTTTATTTGTATTGTAAAATTTATCAATATCCAGATATAATACGTGAAATTGAAAACTGTCGAAAAGAAATTGTAAAAAATAACAATGTTAAAATGCATATTATATTTTTGTATATATTTATTGTGTTCTTTTTTTATACGAGTCTCAACCATTATAACTAATTATTAAATATTAAACTAACATAATGACCATATCACAAATCTTACAAAGATGAGAGAAGCAATAATAAGTATTCTGAGAGATGCGCAAATTCAACGCAAAAGAATGAGATTGAATCGAAATTTGTAAATATAGTAAATCTCGATCGAAAAACGGAGGTGGTAGCTCGTGATAAATCATTGCGCAAGTGGCGAGGCGGTAACTCACATTGAAGAGAGTAAAAACGGGGAGATGATCGAGAAGGAGAGGGGAGAGGTTTCGTTTCGGCGACAAACACCCCGGCAACGAGCACGGCAACAAAAATCCACCGTGGGGCGTCCGCGAAGTACGGGAAGAAAAATATAACGGCTCGCGGAAGGAGGAATAACGCGCGAGTTTACTACGTTCTAAAAGTCCCATAAACCGCCGTACGTCAAACTTTTCAATTTTATGTTTCAACATTTCGTTTCTTCCTCGTTTCGCCACTTAGGGTCGTCCGCGGTGCCGTCGTACGCCACAACGATCTCTCGCTGCAAGGAAGAAGCGAAAAACCGTACGATATCTTATGCAACGATGAGAAGAGAGACGGGGTTGGCGCGTGCGCGCGCGTTGCATGAAAGAGGAGGCAGGGATTTGCTGAAAATTATTATTCCTATCCGCTTCCTTCGGTTATAAAGATCGTCGCACGATGGAGGCGAAGTCTCGGTATCCAGTCCGCAATTGGCTGTTTACGTGACCGGCGAGCACCCGCGACCTGATACCACGTTACATTCCCATTACATGCTATCGGTGCTTTCGCAGAGACATTACTAAATCGCTCTGGAAATCGGACGCCCGTCCATGTTCCATTATCGTACGCTACGAGCGGTAGTATCCAGGGAACGAGGTGCCATGACAATCATGGTCATCGGCGACATCTCTGAAGCATTATGTCACGGCGCGAAAGATAAGAATCTAAATAGAGATCAGCGATCCTTTGAGCATATAATTTGGTTTCCGATGCGGGGACAGCTGTCACATGATCGGATGTTTGGACGCGAGGAAGGAGGCAGGGTGATGACGATCGTCAACGTGGATGATGACGTTCCCGCACTTTGATCGTAGATTATGTTACTCATGTCAACGGACAGGGGTGTCAGGGCGAGAAGAAAAAAAGTTCGTTAGGCTTCGACGAAATCGCATCACGATACTCCTGCTGCGCAACGGCATTACTCATTTTGTTCATCGAAGTTGAAAGAAAGAGGATGTCTACTCCGATTATTGTGAAATATTGTTATATTAACTTTATATTGGCTATTATAGATTATCAATAGATATTTGATGCAGTACACAGTATTATCGATTATAATTTATATTTTGTCATCCATGGTGCCCCCATATCTCTTAGAATTTACATGGTTACAGCAAATACCTGCTGAGCGAAAAGAACGAAAGCAATGAGGGCCCAGAGCAATTGGAGCACCCACTATGCGCCACTTCCGACACGACGAAGCGTCACGATGGGACAGCGATACGATACGACGGGGCCCGGGAGTGAGAGGCGGCAAGGGGCCAGAAGGCCGTGTGATGTATTTGTAAAAAGGTGTCGGGTTGGAACTAAGGAGACCCGCTTCAGCGGATGCCCCCGAGGGAGCATAACCGGCGGCGTTGGTGGCGGCAGCGGTAGGGAGGTAACAGATAAAAGAGAATCGTATAAAATGGGGTGCGCCACGAGAGAGCGGGGAAATGGAAGAGGGTGAGGGGGGCACGTCGTGCGCGAGGGACGGCGGTGCCCGTCGGTGCCCGTGGGGCACCCCGAAGGTGCGGAAACCCGGGGGATGAGTGTGCCAACACCATTTTGCAGCTCTCGAGGTTGCGACCGGGTGACGAGACGAGCGAGATGGCCCGAGACAGAGGGGGGAGGGGAGGCTGGAGACGGAGATAGAGGAACCGAAGGCGAGAGGGTCTGATCTGTCAAATTTCATTTCACGCTTCTGAGAGCGGGCGCGACCAGCTCGATGGAGCCAGATACGGATCTGCCGACACCTACCAGCGGTCCCTCAACCTAGTCCGCCATTGTCGGCTATCGAAGAGAGTCGCTTAATCAAGATATCATTTTTAAAAGAGAAAGTTACCGTAAATAAAAATTGTATTAGAAAACTCTAATCTGCACTTGTGTGCGAAGAAAAACAATGGTGATCTTTAAGCGTTAAAATTAAAAGACACTTTATCGTGCTCGATGATAATCAAAGTTCGTTTCGCTGAATGGACCGGTATTTTTGCTATCATTTTGGCGTGGGAAGCTATCTGGCGGAGCTCAGAAAAGATCTCGCGATGTATAAACGTGTCTGCAAATAGTCTCGGCTGAGATATTAAACAGAGGCAAAGCGCGGCGCGCATGAGGATAGTCCAGGTTGAGCAGAGCCTGTCTATCGATCGTCGAGGACCTTGATGCGTCGTATCGTTCTGGCGTTCGTACGGTCGGTCGGTCGGTCGGTCTCATGCTGAAAGCTTTGTCACTCGAAGCACGTACTCGGGGCAAAGACCGACGCCGCAAGCTCTCCCCGCGTCTCCGTCTCTCTCTCTCTCTTTCTCTTTTCCTTCCTCTTGTCCGGTCAGCGATCTCGCTCGCTCCTCTTATCACCCTACCTTTCTACAACGCGCCATTGTGTTCCGCCACGGCGAAACCCTGTATATTCCTTGACGCTATGGATTTTCCGAAAGCGTTTCACTGCTCCGCGAGCCTCGCCCCTTTCCCGACGTGCCTCTGTCAAAGTTTGCCTGATAAGCCGAGAGCCGAACTTTTCCTTCCACCGAAAGTGTCACCGATCGTCGACCGAAATTCTCCGGCAAACTATGACTTCCTGAGTTATATATTTAAAAAAATGAAATACATTTCTTTGGCTAAGATCTACGATCGCATCTCGTTCCCGCGATCGCGCAAAAGTCGCGCCGAAAACAATGGAAATTCCTTGTATTTTATGTGACGTCATTGTCATTCGTATGAACGGAGGCGCGAGAACCAAAACGAGCGAGTCGACAGACGATTCGATTCGGTTAAGCGGATGGATACCGATCGCATGAGTCAGACAGCGCTGAGAATCCGCGGGATGTTAAACAATACCTACCAGCAACCAAAATCGACAATGGAACAGAGTGTCGAGAATGGAGGCCGTCCTCTTGTTTCTGATTCGTCGTGTCTGTCTAAATTTAACGATGCTAAATTATTTCTAGCCAAGTGCGGTCTTGGCAGATAACGAATATATAAAAACCGTGTTTTAATACTTCTTTAAAGAAATTCCAATATTTGCGAATCTTTTATTTTACAGCGAAATACAATAAGTATGGTACAAAGCAAAAATATTAAACATAATAATAGTGTGGGAATCTTCTTATAAGGGGAATTTTTGTTCTGAATTTTCGTTTAACGCGGATGCCGTGATATACATTTCGCGTGGCTTTGGAAATTTCTCACGCTGCTGCTCTCCTCGTATGTAGAATTCATCGTCGATAACCGTGGCGTGCCGGCAGGAAATAATAAAGCGATATCCGGAATGGAGGAAATATTACCGGCATATTAGCGAGGCCCCGCGGGTAGCCGATGATGGAGGAGAGCGAGGAACGAGACAAGAGAGAAAGAACGGTGCCCATAACCGTACACCATACGTCGCCACGGGTCGGTGGTAGGAGCCTAACTGGAGGTCCCTGTTGGGCAATAACGCCCTCCTTCGTAACATAGTGGCACAATAATGTAGGTTCTTTATGCGAGTACAGGGCAAATAGATCACATTGCTGACTAATAAGCCCGTTGGTGTGACCGCGCGCGCTCTCTTTCTCCGTTTCTCCTATCTCTCTCCCTCTCTCCTTCCTTTTTTCTCCCTTTTCGTTGGGCGACAGCTCCCCGCTTTTTCCCGTTTTCTTCCGAAATTCCCGTCGTCTATCAATTGTGTTAGGTATAGGCGTCTCCGGGGGTGTCCACCATTGTAATGGTAATGCACTCGGCAATCGATCTGCCTCATTATGTCACCAAACCCTCGAAAAACCTCGCAGAGTCACACGAGACCCACTGAACTCGGTACACCGTGTTTTTATGGGAAAAACGCGGTACGAGCGCAGTGACCATTTTAAGAAGAGTATCGAAGGTCGTGTCAAGATTTTCGAAGCCCGTGGTAATTTATCGAGACCGATTTGTCAGCGATAAAGTTTCTGTATACATTTATGGCAATTGTTCCGACAGTTCCAAAAGAACATAGCATGCAAAAAAAATAGTTGGATATTTTGAGCGAAATGTTACATGTGTAATGATGGTAAATTTTCTGCGATCTCTCTAAACACAGATGATAACATCTCGGGTAGGTCATTGACATTGGTTAAAGGACGAGTTAGGAAGCTACCGAACTGCCAGCCTATATTAAATTGCAGACTACCGTAATACTTCGAAACTCCGACCGTCTCGATTACCCGTCTAATTATCTGGCGAGTCACGATAGGGCAACCCCATTCTCCCGAAGACGGAATTGCCGTTCCCATCGTCCTCCGAGTCAGCGATGCCGACTACTACCCTCTACCGGGGTCATTGTTACGTCGTTACTACCCTTTAGTACGGTCCTCCAGCCAATTTCGGTCCAGGACGATGGGCACGATTTCCGCCTCGTCGTCATGGCCGACCGAGAACAGATTTGCGAGCACGGACCGCTTCACGAACCGTGCGATCGTAGTTTGTGCGATATTAATGGATGAATATCGAACGACGTGCACCGTTCGGGAGATTTCGAAGCGTTATCTCAGTACTTCTCTCTAGATGCGCCCAGACAGGGGGAAGCTAGAAGTTACTCGGTAAGATATAGGTCGTCGGAGAATGGCGAGCAAAAGCCAATGCGGTAAGTCGATAACATCCAGCCGGGTGGGAGAGAAGCTGCTCGATATTTGCGCCGCACGTCCGATGACAGTTAGTTAATATGCACAGTTAATTTCGTTTGTCTTCGGAGGCAGTCGTGCGAAAATACGCGTGGCTTTACGTGTGAGCGTTAGATGCAGTAAGCGGCAGTAGGAACTAAGCTAGGCGGGCTGCAATCAATACTGTTTCGGCATTACGGCGGAAACACTCTCTCCGAAACGGCCTACGTTTCGCCTCGCGCGTTGCCGAGGCGGGAGGCAGAGCAATGAGAGGAGAGAGACAAATAGAGGAGCGGAAAGCGGGGCACGGGGCAGGGTAACGCGCGGAGGGATGCGATGTTTGTCAAAGAGAGATAGGGAGACGGAGGTTCCGAGGGACGAAGACGGAACCCGAGAGGGACAAGGAAGACGAGGGGGCCTCCCCGACCACGTTTCGTGGTCCGCATACTGATAGGTCCAGTCGTATATACGGAGAGAGCGAGCGGGCGCGTTGGCAAAGCCCAAAACAGAGCTCTCGCCGTCTTTGGTAAACCCCGGTCTGGAAAACACCGGCAACGTTGCCATCGTTTCCCCATGGTTCCTCTGTCCTCGTGCTCCGCCGGCGCCGAAAGGAAGGCCCCCTCTGCCTTTCGAAATTCGAAAATCGAAGCACACGCCAGGGACGATATCAGCGAAATCATTTGCGTTTCGTGCCAGCGATTTTTACGCCGGCGAATTTCCCGGCCGTGCAAAGCGCAAACAGCCCGCGTTAATTTCTTATATTATCGCCGGCTGGAAGTGAACGTCGCTCGTGCGCGCCCGAGGAAATTGAACCCGCGTTTTCGAGCACGCCGCCCGCGCCGTTCGCAGTAACTTCCCATTAACGGTACGTGAAAATACTCGCATGCCGTTTTAGGCGGACGTTCGTACGCTCGTACGCGGCGACGCACGTTAACAATCGTGGACGAATGGTTGATGGGTCGCTTCGACGACATGCTGGACTGGACGACGGATCACCACGCTGTTTGTTTCACGTACTGTGTATTACGAAGACAGCGAGAGACGTATAGTTCGCGAGTAGATGGTTGACAAGGCGCCGTTTTTCATGCTCGAAATTTTTTGAGCGATTACTTTTTTTCCAGAGTGTTCTTTCGAGAGAAAGAGGGGAGGGGGAGGAGAGGGAGAATGGGTGCCAGTTCATATAAACGGGCGCAGGTAGCCCGAAGCTATTGGGGTCGAAAGAGGTGTAGGACGGTCAGAGTCCCTCTCTCGCGAGCGCATAGTTCGTACAGCCGGTAAGTGGGTACCCACTTCTGAATTGGCTCCCCTCGTTCCACTCGCTGGATCATCGTCGTTCGCCGAAAATTCGATCATTATGATTGCTTATGATGTAAATGATGCCCCGCGGCAGCAATTGTTTCCACCAGAGCGAGCCCATGGGGCTGCGGGTCCCGACACTATCGCCCTGAAGAGCCGGACAAGGCCACGGGACGCCAAGAAGCGCACTATTGTCACGATGGTGTTTCGAGTAATAGAATTGGATAGAGTGCTCGGGCAGGTGCGACAAAATTGTCGTCGACTCGCTTCAAATCCGTGAGCACTAATGTATACTCAGATTTAATGGAAAACGAGAGTAGTAACATATAGACATCCTTATATCACTTTTTTTCTCCAATTTCCAAATAATTTCCGATCGTTACGTGCACTTCAATTTTTTTACATTCTTCTCGTCGACGTGTGTACTACTTGATACGGGAAAAAGAGCGAGTTTTTGCGTGTACAGTCATCAGATATCGTCCTTTCTCGCGATGGAGAATCCAGTCGTGCACGACTTTCGAAAAGACCGGAGACAGCCCCCTCAGGAGGGTCGAATCCCCGGCTAATTTGCCCTCGGTTTCTTTACGACCGTAATTTTAAATTCCGGCAAAAAAAGCGAACTATATTTAGGTGTTCTCTTTAAATAGGCCGGCGGGGGGATCGTTCTACATGGAGGCTCGAGGACTCTGTCCTGAGCCGATCCAATCCTGCGTGCTCCGCCATGCTCCGCGAATCCACGTACGTAATATACACGTGGAGTGGCGTCTCCCGGCGTCTCTACACGTGAGTGACGCCTGTGCGTGTATTGGGAGGAGGGAGGGATCTACCGCCCCGCCGCCGCCTATTATAGTAATTTCACGGTACGATGTCTATTCCCGCGCGCTCTCTGGAGCAGCAGGACTAATTTCATTAGGGATAAAGATCATCATTATTTTGCGACCATCCCGAAAATTGCCGGCGTGCCTCTCCTTTTCGCGATTCGATTTTAGAGAATGCGGGCCTTTTAAGCTCTCGGCCCCCATCCATCTGGCGAGGCGTGTTTTTAAAACGCGTCACTTTTACAATTTATCGCCAGAAACAACTTTGTTTTGATAACCGCGAGTATTTACATCAAGTGTTCTTGCAAAAAAAAGAATATAAATTTATAATGAAAAAAATATCAATATTTCGCATTGATTAAACATCAACGACGATAATGTGTCTAAAGAGGACGTCACGTTCGTGCGAGATTCGTCGACCGTCAAGGAACGAATCTCACATCCGGTTGGACGGACTACCGCGGTTGTCGTCGTACACGGTGTACACGATCGCGCGATAAATCGACGGCCGATCCGTCGTCACGTAACTCACGTACGCGAGAGCGAGCTTGGCAGCCGGGTTTTTCTCCGGCCGGCAGTCCGGCGCTCGTTGACTGATCGAAGGAATCCTTCGCGAAAGGTAGGCGCGAGTGCGAGGCTAAGGGAGCACACAAACGATGGGACTCCCGTGAAAACGAGAGATGGTGCGCACGACAACGAGAAAGTAGGCGCGCCGCACGTCGACGTGACATTCTAACTGATTTTTATCCATGGGCCTCTGTCTCTCTCTCTTTCTTCATCGCGACAGGAAACGTTTGAAAAATTCCACGACGTTTGTCGATAATTGCAGGTTTATTAAGCCGCAGCATCTTGCTCTTTGATAGAAATGAAATCAATCCTTTGACCGACAACTTCTTGCTTCAGCGAATGTTACCAGAGCATGGATTCGTGTATCATTAAAATAATGGAGATTTTTTTCGAATTAATACTACGTAATATATCCGTTATTTTTTTAGCAAAACAATTGAGCAGAATTAATAAAATATGTTGCAGTTAAAAGGCCATGCATTATTACATAATAATAATTTAGCAAAAATAATAAAAATATTTGTTTAATATTGCTCGGGTCAGAAAAATAGTTCTTCATCAACTGTTCGCTTTTAAACTCTAGTTTCGTAAGACACGCCGTTCCTTCTAATCAAAGCGGGATTAATCTCGTGAATGATCGATAACGCGCCAATGGAAACATCTGGGAAAACGGACAATTACGCAACATTGTGCGATAAACCGCATTCTTCGGCGGAAATGCAATGGACAAGGCAACGAGTTCATAGCGAGCGTAAGACGCACGTGAGGGAGAGGCAAGTTACCGGTCTGTTATTACTTATTATCTATCACTCCGCAGCTATTCTCTGGCGGCTACGACTAATTGTTGCCGTCTAATTGACAAAGTTCTCAGGCTCAAACGTCGCATTCCCGGCAACGCCGCGATACAGTAGTCGCACGTTCTCGCTCTCTTTATTTTTGCGGAGAAAAAAAAACACGCGAGTTCCTGCTTCGTTATCGGGATCTCGCTCTGGGGGTTGTACCTGAAACGAGCTTAAATCGGCGATCGGAGAAAGGGTCGAGCCAACGAGGCCTCGTTAGATTTATCGAGGTTCCTACGATTATCTGCCGTTAAACGTTTTATCATTCTCTCGGATATGCTCGATAGGGAAAGGAAAGCGCGCGGCAATGGATATCGATTTAAGAAGCCCTAGCGACAAAAAGGGCGATTTGTCTTTCGCGTAAATTAATTTGACCACGCGTTTTTAAATAATGATATAAAAATAAACAATGGCAAATAAAAGTAAACATAAATGTTTATGTATGTTGCATTCTTAATTCCTTTTTGACAAAATTGTGAAGATTATGATAGAATGATTTATTTCTTTTTTTAATAGCTTTTTTATATTTCTTAAAAATAAAAAAGATCTTGTTCCACGTCTCAATTAGTAATGCTTATCGAAAACAATTAAGTAAAACTCGATGTGATAAATTCAACTATATTAAAGTTTCGTATTGCGTGCCGTATAACATTCAATTTTTGTACGTATCTCAACTATAGAAAGTACGAATACAAATACAGGGAAAGTAGGGTGTCGCGACCACGCACTCTGTCGCGCGGGTCATGAGATAATTAACCTGGCTCGACGATATTGTTGATTCGTTTGCATCGCGTGACAGACTTTCGCGGAGACTCATTACATGATTATTAGTTGTTTCCTTGCTGATTTTTCACAAAAATGATTCTGCAATTAACAATCGTGTTCACGTGAGTATAAATAACTGGAGCATAACAAACACATTAAGGAAAAATACGAAATTGTTGACATCTTAGATATTCGATTCTTTTAAGAAATTAACAGTACTCGAATATCGAAAAATTTGATCTGAATTTTATTCTTAATTATTTTATTGATAAAAAATCAATGACGTAATTATTGTAAAGAGATTATTAGCACATCTTTTTATTTGACAAAGAAGTGATACATGTGGAAATGTAATTAGCGTGATATAAATATACGGTTGACGTGAGATAGCTCTCGGCAGATAAATTGTAGCTCATAAAGGAGTTCATGAAAAACTGTTACGACCACATAAGTTTCAATTATGTAATTTTTTCATTGCCTTATAATTTCATACTTTGAACGAATTTTAACGCAACGTAAATCAGTGTTATAATATCCTGTTAGGAGGAAGATTGTGAATATTTTTCGTGAAAAAATTAACATAATAATTTTAATAAAATATAAAAATCCATTTTTTTTGTTCGGGACGCGTATAATTACCTTGGAGCGGTTTCGGCAGCGTTTGTCTTAAGATTGCACTACCCTTATTTCTTTTAAGGGGGTCCGTTTAGGCTCGTCGTTTCTGCCCTCGAACGATTTCGACACGAAGATAACCCCGCGTAGTAGGTAAACCCCGCGCACGCATTGCGGACGACAGCTGTCAAATAAATGTTAAAAAAAGCGCTAGCCGAGCGAAATTTCGAGTGGGACGTGAGCGAAGAAGGGTGCGTGCCCACCCCTAGTGAAATACCCTTAGCCCGCGGGGCAAAAGGCTCTGCACAATTTTTCCAGAGTTCGCTCTCCCTGCAACGGGCGGTCGATAAGTCACCACTAGACTAACTTCGCGGCAAGGTCGTCGGCCTTGTTTCAAAAATCATTCGATACATTTGTTTATATATAAATTATATAAATAAAATTATATTTCTTGTTCTTTCCACGACGAAAAAATTTCGCGCTGATCTGTCACATGTCATTCAAATATCACTTATCTATAATCATGTTCTGTAATAGCTATTTTATAAAAATTATTAAAAAGAATAATAAATTAATTTTTTAAAATTAAATTATAATCGATCGAGTAATCGATGCAATGCACAGATGGTACACGCGTTATTCCATCTTATTTGTTATACAAACAAACATCAAGTTTAATTAAGTATGTATAAAATAAAATACCGGAAACTTTTTTAAGATATGATAATCGATTCACATCAATCAGATCGTTTCTGATTTATAAATCTGACGCGCGTTCAAATTTTCGAAACAAAAACGTCAGAACGCTTCATTACACTTACTTGGCGACGTGGGATGCGTTTTGCCTTTCTGAATTTAACGAAGTAACGAAAGCTAAAAGTCCCTCGACGGTTTGGAGCGCCTCGTGGCGCTAGACACTGAGGAAGGGTGACGACACAGCGCTGAGGGGCAAATTTTCGAGGGTGGTTTCGCGCGTCAATGGTTTATTAAGAAGCACTTGTTTAAAGGCAGCCCCTTTCAGATCCGACAGCCAATTCGACCACGACGTTTGTGTCACTCGGATATATAAATGGATGGAACGGGCAGAGGTGGCTGTGGCTGGTTTCGCTTCGGGCTGCGCTCGGGCGGAATCCACCCCACGGCAATCCGTCGTGTCGCCGTAATTGAAGTTATTGCAATATTGTGTCCTGTCAGCCCCGCTATCCTCGCTATCGTCCTATTTCGCTCGCGGCCCGCTTTTCCACCTTCATTGTCTTGGACGCGGTGTCAAGTTTGCAAGATCGCATAACGCATCGCGAATAACGTTAATTTTTCTGTCGCTTCACAAATGTGATTCCAACAGACTGCAACTAACTCATTCAAATATTTTCGAAATTTCGACGGTATGTTAACGAAATTAAATAAAAGTTTACTTCATGTCACTGATAATCGACGATATTTCGCATCTTAATTATTAATTACAAAATTCATACAATTATCAAATCATTATGATCCAATTTCGTCAATTGTTACGATTACAATTCTTGCATTAATCCAATTGTGTTGCTGCAAATTGCAATATCGCGTAGTAGCATCAAAAATCATAATACAGAACGAAAGTTCTTTCCGGGAACACTTTCAGCGCAAGTGCCCAAGGCGAAGTTAACTTTATCCTCGCTTAATCGCCTTTTCGATAGGCGTACGAGCCGATCCCTTTGTTCAGACAATATCTCCACACGCTACCCCCGCTAATGTATGCACCGAGTCTCCATCTCTCCCTCCGATCCTCGCGATGACTCCGGCACTCCTAACCCCATGGCCGCCACCACCCCATACGGGAAGCGACGGAGACGAGGGAGAGACCTCGTACTCGTTCGCCTTTATTGAATTTTGGGACCGTTCCAGTTGGAGGAGAGAAGTACCGCGAGAGAGGAAACGAGAGACGCCCGTGCACGCGCGAGAAGAGACGGAGAGGGAAAAAGGGATGGCCTGTGGGGTGCGAGTCAGAATTAATTCACATCCCGCTGCATTGCTTTTTACGATATAACTGCGGTTTGTTAGTCGTTATTCACGGTACGAATTCAATTTCATGTCCGACTCGCAGGCTAGAAACAGAAGCGGCAAGCCTTCCGATGCTCTCTGTCGTTCCGCGAGAAACTTGCATCCGCCACATGTGACAATAACTATTAACGAAAAGAAGCAAAGAAGGAAATAAAAATCTTTTAAAAACTTAAGTTTAAATAATGAATGGAATTATTTCGAAGAATTATTTTCATAAAAAAAAATTCGAAATGATACAAATTCAGAAACCGTATATAAATTTTTGTGATAAGTAGCTATATAAAATATTTAACATAAAATTGCTTTGATATATAAATCACTATAACAAGTACTTATTCGTGGAAACAAAATTAATAAGTAAAAATTAATCGATTCTAAATTTTATGCTTTAAATGAAATATAATTTGTTGATACATATCTTGCACAACGTTTCATGATGTATCGATTGTCCGGGAAAACACGAGCTACAAGTTCTCGCGATCGTAAGACATGTTCCGGTCAACACGTGGTGGTGTGCCACGTGGGAACGCCGTGAGTGAAAAATCGTGTGCAGGCAGCGAACGCGTTACCCATTTCACGTTACGTTAAATTGCTCGTTGGAACGCTGGTGAATGCTTTTCGACCGGTTACGGATGGCGCGATAAAGCACACCGACTAACGCGAGATACGACCAATTAGCTCGTGTGCCAAGTATACGATTTAAGCGAGCTGGCGGAACCCCGGAGGCATTGCCAAACGACGATTTAAGTTGACATCTTGTGGCAAAGAAGGAGATACGCCGCATATTGTCTGTCGCGGATAATAATCTATGATATCATTTATCTATCGTGCATTAAACAATTATTTTTATATATTTTTTATCTTGGATTTTTTCTAAAAGATAACAGTTATTCAGAAATTTACAAAATGGAATAATGATTCTCAAATAAAGTTGATTGTAAATAATACCGTTCACTCACCTCGCGTGATCAGCAGCGGTGTCGAAGAAATCTTTTTGACTTTTTTTTCTATCTTTTTCATCCTCTTCCTCTTTTTCCATCCTAGGAACAGTCTATCACTCCTCCTTTTCTACATCCCTCCCAATCGCGGTTGACATCCCCACCGTTCAACGGAGGAACCCCCTGCGGTCAGAGAAGGGGAAGGGGCACGGACTACCACGTGATCCATGTGACCGGAACCGCACGAGACACGCAACGATATAGTGTCACACGCGATGCGTCCAACCACTTTCCTTCGTTTACTGTCCCGCCATTTTATCTCGATCCACGCTCGATTCACGGTATCTCCTCTTCGCTGAATCTCTTCGCTCTTTTGTTACTTTTTTTTTCCGCGTTCCATGGAAAACGAACGACGAACACGTGTAGCGAATTTCCTCCGCTCTTTGACCTCTCCCTTTCCCCATGTCCGCTCTCCGCACCCTCTCTCCACCTCTCTCTCTGTATTTTTTTATTTCTCTCCCCTCTCCCCCCTTTCTCGCTACTCCCGCGCAGCTACTGTCGAGGAGCGTGCTTTGCCAGCGACTACTATCTGCCGCGTAGCGAGTCGACCGCGGGACTTTGGTATACTGGGAGTATGGTAAGTAGATACACCCCTGCCACCACCACCCCCTCCCCCCGTCCCCTCGGGGAACCCATGCGTTCCCCCGCTGCCTCCCGCCGGGCCCCGCCGACGGCCTCCCCCGTTCTCCGATCTCCCGCCGTCGCAGTTGCTACCGCGTTGTCCTCTCACCACTCTCCTATCCGGCGAACCGTGCTTTGCCGCCCCTCTCGCGCCGCCTCCACGTTTTGCTCGCGAGGCTCCAGGGACGTATCAACTGTCGATTTATCGGAAAGTCGCTTCTTTTTTATAGGCCTACTAGGTAAACCTCGATGTCTCGTAACGACAGCTCGGTTGCATCTCGAACGAATGGGTCAACCTACCCTTGACTGGAACGTAAAGGTATGATATTACGTCAACACCAACATTCTAAAATACAGTGTCTATCTAGTCTTTAATCTAATCATTTTTAATAAATAATAATATAATTAATTATTTTGGACGTTTTTAGAGACCAAGTTTCATTATCCATTTTTATCCAAAAATCTTGGGTTTCTACGTCAAGTCATGATTTTCTCATGGATACTTACATACTTACATACGATGTATATTCTTCTTCATCTTTAGTTGGACAGTATTCATGAGAAGCGCAGATAGAAAAGACACGGAAGTACCGCTCGCGTTGCCAGAGAAACGTCGATCGATTCTTCTGGCATCGATAAACAGCTGAATTTGGGTATGATGAGGGAAGGCACACGGCCCTGGAAGATCGCCACCACTACCGCGCACTGGCAAACATATAAAAGACAGCGTTTGCATGCTAACATATCTATTATAATGGCGACGTCGTGCTTCTTCCTCGCGCACAGCGGCACGCACGCTATGTCGCCGTCGCACTTACGTTCCCCTTCCTCCCGGTCATTCTTCCGCGGTGCATTCCGTCTCACTTCGCCGCGCGCATAAATTACCGCTTTCAAATGCAAAAGTATGAATGAGATAAAGTTCCCCGGCGATCGTCTTTCCTCCCACCGGCGCGGCACCCTCGCTCTCACTCTCTTTTTTTCTTAAGTCTCTGCGTCACTTACCTTCGAGGAACTGATTACATGCGTTATCACCAGGTCGATTACAATAGAAATTTATTTTGTATGTTATTTTTTGTAATATCTTTGCGATACCTCCTCTTTTTCTAAAACAATACAACCTCTGTATACTGGAATTAAAATAATACGTTCCAATTTTGAACTAAAAAATAAATAAAATTATAAATCGAAATTTAGAACTCGCAAACACTGGCAGATGGATGAGATAATAAAACATTGTTATAAAGTTTGATAGTGTTATTTTTAACTGACAATGTCCTACATAAAAGTTGCAGTGATGAGTTTCGATATCGCTAAAAAATAGAACAGTATAGATGGCATGTTTGCTGAAAGCTGTTAATGTTAAGTACCCATTTAGAAGAATAAAGTTTTAATCTAACAGTGTACACAAAACTTACAAAACTTTTAAATAATTATATAATATAGAAAATAGCGCGCTGCAAAAACGCAAATGCAATTGCTATCCACATAAGATGGAAAATATTGGAGAATCATGCAAGTGAATAAAAGCGGACGCATACTGTTCTAATAGGTATGCGAGCGGTGTTCCATAATCTCGGTCTCCCTCCACGCTATCCATTTATAGAATAATAATAATAATTCCGGAGCCAACGAGGTTCCGCTAATGTCGTCACGTTAGATAGTTACAGTCATCCGGTCCCGTAATAAAAGGGTTGACGTGCGCGCGTCATCCGGAGACTAATCCCTTCGTCCAAAATTCGTCATAAGCCACGGATCGATGACGCGTAGCACGGTTTCTCGCTAAACAATCGCCGCTCGTTTTCGAGTTATTTAGATCAAAATGAAACGAAACAAAATTTCAAACTCCGCCCACCGCCCACAACGTTATCGCGCTCAATTGACATTTCCTTACGCGGGATGGTAGTTACGAGCGGCAAAAGATAACGCTTCTGTCAACGTACGCACGTCCGTTTATGTTAATCAGGCATGTGACGTCACTGGCAGCCCCAGCGACGAGTAATATCAACCCCTAACTTCGTCGCGAGCAACAAAATGTGCACGCAGAGCGTATCACGGTCCCGCCGTAACGACCCCTCTCCCCACCGGCCCTGTCTTCCACCCATCCTCCTGTACACCCTTTGTCGACGTTAACCCAAAGTGAATGGTCCTACACCGCCCGTTGCAGCGATGGGTTTTAACTTCGGGGTGACTTACTTCGAGCGTTATCTATTTTGACAGCGCGGTACGCTCGCGGTCTGTCGTGGGGTCGGTTATAGAGGGGCCTCGCGGTAATTGTGTTTTAACTACGCTGTACATCGTCGCGATAGCCCGTTGTCCATTGTTTCAAACCGTCGTAAAATATTCTTCGACGTGTATTTGTTGCGCCATTAGGAAATGACGAAAATGGCCTCCGAAAAATAATTTCCATATCAAGAAGCGTAACTTTCCGTCTCTGTAATTAAATCTATAAGATAATAAAGAATGATGGCTCATCAGTTCTTTTATTTCTTTACAATATTATCGTTTTTGCGCCAGAATGCCCAACTTGCAAATTAACGATAAACAGCATACGCGATACGTATATGCCAGCCGCCATTTGCGTCGATTTTATAAAACTACGGTGTATAAGCTATATAGGAAACATGGGCGGATCCTATACAATATGGCATTCAATTTGCGACGGATTCGCTGTCTGGCAACGCAAACAACCGCTATTGGGTTTCATTTAATGAACCAAGCCAGAGCCTTTGGAAGCATTTTTGTGCTATGGGCTCGGCTTAAATTGAACGTCCTCCCCTTTCTCTTTCATCCGTTGCCTATCTTCGCTCATTTTATATCTACTTCCTGCGACTTACGCCTCGATGGCTCGACCTGATACAGGAAGCTGCGGTTTTATTGACGGTCAGAACGTGTTTGTAGAATTAAATTACGAGGTAGACGTAATAAAAGAGAAAAAAAATTAAATTTTTAAAAAAAATGTGAGACGCCTGTTTTTCCAAGAAGATTATATCCTTTTTTCTTTCCCTATCGCGAATAAACGTTGCATCTCTATGCGCGCACACCGGACACACCGAGAAAACTCGGGCCCTAATAAAAATATTACGGCTTACAAGACAATCCTCTTAAAAGTGCTGCGGGGTGTGGAAATGTGGATGTTTCGAGAGGGGAGGGAGGGACAGGGACAGGGGGATAGAGCAGGAAGGGAATGAGAACCCGGCACCGGTATCGGCGCCGTATCGTTCCACCGCGCAAGTGTCCGGTAAGGTAAGCGGATCCACGATAATCCGGATTACGTATTTGCCCGCTTCTCTGCCTCCTGCCATCTCGATCTCACGCCAGTCGGAGAGCCAAAGACGTATTTGCCTCGTGGCATCGCACCGTCTGCCGTCTGTAATCTGTTTAACGCTTTACGAATGGCAGCCGGTCGTTTCGCGAAGCCACGAAAACGCGTGTACATGTAGGTATATCATTATCACGACGTGTAACCGCGGTTACAGAACATCGAGGAAAATTTTAATTTTTCCTTCGTCAATTACGATCCTCTTGCATATGGGAACACGTGTAATTAACGGTTATTACAAAACGCGTGTCCTTGGTTAAACGAGTGATTTATTACAGGTGAAATCCATGTAATTGTTATAATTTTAATTTGCCGTATTACAAAAAAAAAAGACAAGGGACTAATTTGTACGTCGCACTTATAATACAGTCACTAATATTATATTATTATGTAAGTAACGTGTAAGATTCATAAGAGAGAAAATGATAATTTATTTACAAAAATTAAAAACTTTAATTTGCGGAATTTAAAATACTTTGGAACGTTTTTTATTTCAGCCGTGAAATTTGAATATTCTATGGCCTAAATTTTGTTCGCCATACGCTCTCGTTTCGTATTGGCGCATTGGCGCATAACCACAAAGAGAAACGTAATTTTTAACCGGATCTGCACATTCATATCCCTTCTTCGTGGACGCGCGCGGGGTCTCGACATCGATCGGTTGCGATCTTTAAACAGCGCCATTAACGATTGCGTGCATAGGCTGAGGGGGTCGCGATCAAATGAATATGATGAAAGAGTGGCGGCATTAGGCGAACGTGCCGTGCATACTGATTTGCGGCTGATTGATTGGACCCCTTTCCACTCGACAACGCCGCGCCACCGCGGCTCGACCCCCGCCCCCTCGATTTCACCCCATGAGTGAACCAACATCGTTGATAATATCAAACGAACGGCGGGTGTTCGGGAACGTCGATGACGAATAGAAATTAATAATCGTGGAATAAAACCAGGAGACGTGTCAGTTTTTTTGATAAAAATGCCATGAGAAACAAAACCATTCTTAATTACTTGTAATTCGGACGCTAATTCTGCAGATGTATATTCTGGCGTAGTGTACTACTATACTATGTACGATAAAGTAAGATTACGTTAATAAAAATAGCTCGTCAGCAAAGTAAAACGAACATCTTAAAATGCTAATGTTTGAGGAAGCAATCAACAAGCGAGCGTCTCTCGCGATAATACTTTATTATCGATGAATCATCCGCGGATGTTAAATCGGAGTCGTTGCCGTTGCCTCGGAGCTGCGTCAGCGTGCGGACTAGTAATTTTCGAAATTAGTCAAATGGACGCGATGCACCGCGTGGGGTCTTGCGGAAGAAGACGGAGAGAATGCGAGCGGACGATTATGCGAGTTAATCCACGGACACGACGGCAACTTGTCACGCGGAAGTCGGATGCCGGTGGAAGAGCGCGAGAGGCATTTCGTCAGTGACGACGACGGCTGGCTGGCACGGTGGCTGATGGTGATGGTGGTGGTGGTGGTGGTGGTGGTGGTGGTGGTTTGGTTATCTTCATTGTCCCATGGTCGGGTTACGCGAACTGTTGGGCTGTAACGTAATTGTTTTTGACGCGGTAATTTTACAGTGTCGTGCGTACACACACGCGTCGGCTGCGCGCGGGCATATCGGGCACATCCGCGGCGCGAAGTGTCGTGATAACTGCCGTGCTTTTCCTCCTCCACCCTCCGGCCCGAGCCGCCGCGCCGGTTCTTTTGCTTTTTGGACGTCATCCCTCGGTGCACGACAGCCTTCCACCGCCACGCTCGGGAGCCATCTGCCAAGTCGCACGTCCTTTCCATCACGTCGACCAGGAACACCTCGAGGTGTTCCGACCAACGTCTTGTCTTGACGTTTTCTCTCCGTGATCATCTTCCCCGAGCCGTCTCCGCATCTCGATGGAGGAGTCATGGTAGTTTCGAGATTGCCGAACGCGGAATTTGCCTCGTTCTCAGGTTTAATCGTTCCTGGAAAGTCGCCCCGTCGTCCCTAAATATGAGCGGCAGCGTGAGATCTATATGCATACATTGGAAATTGCAGGATTGCTTATTTCACCACGTCACTGTCGCCGAGAATTTTTTAATCTGCGTCCTACGAGGATTTTTTTTAAATAAAATTAAATTACTACAAAATATCGAATCTACTCTATTAAACTTTGCAGTTTTGCTCCTGGACATCGTCTCGGGCATTTAATATAAATTTCAAGAATCGGAATGTAGTGGAATGTAGTGAGGTTTAATTACGATAATAATCTAAATCATTCAAACGTCTGTTTAATGTACGCTTCGCTAATTTACTCCAGTCAAAAAGATTTATTCAGTCCGATAATCGATGCATGTCGCGTTGACAACGTCATCGGAGCGAAGTATGCGATCTCTTCAAAAGCGCGTTACTCGTGCTCGTGCGAGGGAACGAGAGAAGGTAGAAGCAACATTAACAGCAACAGCAACAGCAGCAGCAGCAGCAGCAGCAGCAGCAGCAGCAGCAGCAGAGGCAGCAGCAGCCGCAGAAGAAGAAGAAGAAGAAGAAGAAGAACGAAGAGAAGAAGATAAGAACAGGGGATAGAGAGGGTAGAGAGAGGAGATGAGAGAGGCGTAGTAATACACGTTACAGGAGAAGCTGCACCGCCCGAAGGAAAGAAAGCGGTTCGAGTACTCTCCGTCTCTGTTGCCTCTCCAACCCTCTCCGTCATCCCGCGCCTCTGTCTCCCTCGCTCCTGCCATGCCTATCACGCATACACGCACGCACGCGTACGACGAGCATGGTGTGGTCATCACCCTCGCGATTCGGAACGTAGCGTCGCCGCGGACAACGAGCGCGAACGAAGCGAAGGAGGCTCCGCGGTGCGCTTTAAGAGCACCTCGCGACGGCACAAGAGGGGTACCGGTGGTCGCGGGAACCCTTGAGCTTGCGCGGCCTCGTAGTAATAGCCGGGAGCTACCACCGGGCCCTGAACGAACGGCACGACCAGTGCCCTCCTTCGAATCGAAGGATGCTTCAGGACCGGCCGCATACTAAGGAGAGAGTATCTTGGTACGCGAGTAGCCGCGGAGCTCGCGGCTATGTTTCGACTGAACGAACCAACGACCAGGGCGTCATTCGTGATTACTACTTTTGTCGGACGGTGCCTCGTTCCCCTCGTGCCTTCCGTTATTAACTATCGGGAACGGCGTTCGCGTCGGTCCCGCTTATATTCATTAGCCGTCGCGCAGCTCCCGCACGTTCCTCCATTTGACTTGACTTGAGACGTTAGCGCGCACGGACACCTGGAACGAGACGAACGATCGATAATGGACTTGATTACACGTTAGATAACGATCGCGCCCGCGTAATGAAATCGGAATTTAAACAGACGTTTCTCAACATAGCTTTTCCAATGCTTTCGATAAATAAGGACCAGGGCCAACTTTTGACGTCCGACTGAAGTAGCGCGTCGTTCGTCAATCGTGCAAGTCGGCGCAGATATATTGAGCAATATAAGCATCGCCCGAGTTTCGTAGTCGACCTCGCGACGATGTACGCATACACGCACGTGCGTACAGTTGGGATAGAGGCAGCGAGCGGCAGCGGTGGCAGCGTCGGAGTTAGCGTCAGCGTCAGCGGACCCCGCGGGCAGCATAAGATGGGGCCTTGCGAAGCGGCGTGGCGTGGCGTGGCGTGGTCTGGTGTGGCGTGCCTGCCGTGCGGCTCGACGCGTACATACGCTGTACGTGTTTCGTAGCGATCCACGGCGCGTATGCGTTCGTACGTGTGGTATATATCGACGTGTATATGGCGTACAGCGTCGCGGTAGCCGCCTCGAAGAGATGGGATTGCGCGATAGGCCGCGTGTCGAAAATAGAAATATAATCTGATAGGCTCATTGTGCCCCGAGCTACTCGGTGCTATCTGCCAGCACTACCGACGAATCGCATCAGCTACCACCATACCAGTTTGTTGTCTCTCGCCGCATCTCTCTCTCTCTCTCTCTCTCTCTTTCCTTCCCCCTCTTTTTTCATCATTCTCCCGCATACGTTTGCCTTCAATTCTCTGTTCCCTCATCGACAGGTCCTTCTCTCGCGACTTCCGTTGAATCGTCGCGTTATCTTCCACCGTGACGCTGTTGTCTCGTTCTTTTTTGTAAACCGCACTGAATCTGTAGGTTGTTTTTGTAATCGGTAACATTTATCACAAAAATGTTGCTTACGTTGATTCCCTGGCCGTTGCTCAAGAGGAAACGGCGCGAAAATGAAAAAAAGACAACGGCGACGTTATGATAAGGCGAGCGGCGATTTTACGAAAGGACCAAAGTGTTCGAAGGGAAAACCTCAATTTGCGGGCGAGGGAAAAAAATTGCTACGACCAACCTCCCGCGGCCCAACTTCACGGTTGGGCCGTAAACCACGGCGTAGTGGGAGCGTGACCAATGGCATCGTGATCGTAAAGAAATTAGAGGGGCAATAATGGTTTCCGGGTACGATGCTTTCCGGTCGGCATACATCTTCTCCACGACCGGTCCGCGGATACGCGCTCGCTATATCGGGTTAGCTCGCTGACCCTTCGCGGTAACGACGGCGGAAGGGCAGCATTTGTCTACGTCCAGTGGCCGTTTTCTTTCGATCGATCGAGCCTGACGTGCCGCGAAGGAGAATCGGCATACCCCGAGCGAATTGGTCGGCAAGCAGCCCGCTCGGAAAGCCAATTAATTAAAATTGGAAATTAATTAATCGTTCCTCTCGCGGTGCGTTTAATATCGAGATGGAAGTTGAGATTTTATCGCGGCCTCTTATAGAGTCTCTTGTCGAGGCCGCGTGTCATGTCGCAATTAAGGTGTCACGTCGGATAAAGAGATATAAGTATACCGGCTAATTACGGCGTTTCCTGATAATTGATAGAGTCGGATAATAACGAGTATTACAAGAGCGCGCGCTTCGACACGCGTGTGAACAGATAGTGACGACCGCCTCGTCCTTCGCTCAACTCGCGAACAGAAGACATGAAGACTGAAACGATTCTTAATCGACGGCTTAATCGAGACCCAGTAGCAGACGTGTCAAGTATCACCGACTGCCAACCGATCCGGCGTACGTGATCGTTTAGAATTTTCGTTTTCGCATCGCCGTGTGACGAACTGGCGTCGTTCGCTCGTTGGAAACGTGCGAACGCACAAACAGAGATGCAATCAGCGGCGCGACTGTATCGAGTGCGAACACGGCCCTACGCGTATCAATATGTTTTGTCGCATCCCGCCCGACATGTACATTGTCAAGGGAACAAACGTGCATCAACATATGCCGGCATTCGTTGTAACGATTGCCTTTGAATCGGTCCTTGATTCCTTACCTTGTCGCCGCGCCGCGAGAATAACGAATTAACTGCATAACGGGCTTATTGGTATGTCCGCCACGTGTGTTAAAGGGCGACATACTCTCATTACCTTGTACTCCCGGCCTCCTTCGGGAGACGTTGACCGAACGAAAGGCCGAACGTGACAAACGCCTCGATATGCAAACGCCTTTTGTTAAGTTAACCTGAGTTTCGTCAAATTAATATATTCAAAGCTAGCAATGCATGCAAATGATAAAGGGAATAAAATGTCGAGGCCTCCAAGAATTCACGACGTTTCACAATCCTTTCTACAATCGCGTGATCCTTCGCGAATTTCGCGCGACTCTCGGACGACGGCGAGAAATCGGAGTGCTAGGTGCTCGTACGTTGTACGACCGGAAACGGAAATGATCAAAGTGAGAGAGAGTGTGGTGGAGGTAGCGCGTTTCCTCCCTCTTCCCACCTCTGTCCGCTGCCGCGGAACAGTTCGTTGTTCGTTCGTTCGTTCGTTCGTTCGTTCGTTCGTTCGTTCGTCCGTCGTTGTGGATGCGCGATTGCGAGCGGAACGCGAAATGGAACGGGAGCTTCCCGGCCGGCCGGCCGGCCAGCCCGTGTGCGCACTGATTGATCAACATTGTTGCCGAATTAGACTCCAGCGAGATGGGCATATTGATTGGCAATCAGTGTCGCCCGGCCACAACGAAGCCTGTCCGTCCGTCCGGGAAACGGTTTGCTAACGCAAACACCGTCGCACCTGGATCACCGCGCTGTCGTTTTTTTTTTCGCAAAAATACTGTCACCGGCGTTCTACCAACATGTTTGACGTCGACATCCACCACTTTTGCCGTGTCGAGCTCTTCGTTATCGTGGGATTGATTCTGCGCAGACGTGAACGCTGCCAAAAATTGCGCGATATTAACGATTAAACATTCGTTTACTTTAATTCATCAAATCACATTGATAACAATGACATAGTGACAGTTCACGTTAAATCATCTCGCATTATCGATGCGTTTTACTTGAAATAGTCGTCTCTTACATATTATAGATGTATTATATGTATTATAGATAAACAAGGATTACCAGGAATCATAAAATAACTTGCGCATTTTTCGTTCGCTATTTACTATAAATTGCCAATTCTGAGAATTCTTCCGCGTTTCACGCTTAGGACCGCATGGGACTGTCGATCTTCCGACGCTCCCAAGATTGTTGCCATAGATTTCACCGTAAAATCACCCTCGCGGAATCATCGTCAGCCAAGGGTGGCGAGAAAGAAGTCGCGTAAAGCTGCCGCGATCGCGCCAGCGCAGCAGCCATTCGATCGATGACGATCTCTGTAGCTGGCAGGCCGGAAAATCGGCGCCGGGCAATCAGCGCGTGTACGGACCAGAAAATGATCGGAGCCGCGAGTCAAAACACGGGCATTCCCCCGTTCATTTGGACGGTCGTGGATGCACCTGGGCGAGAAACAACGTGCGAATGCCTCGTGACCTACGAGCGTAACGCGGAATGCCACTTTCGAAGCCGAGGCGCTTTCATCGATGCGCTCGCGCGCTCCTTTTTACGATCTTTTGAGCACAAAAGCCGCTTCGCACCGCGAAATAGCCCAATGCGGAAGACGTAGAAGCTATTTTAGAAGTGTTACAGTCCCAGATATATTAACGTGTAATGGGATGCATTACACGCGAAAGTAGTTTTTTTATTCTCTATATTCTATTGAATGTGGAGTAATACGATTATAAAAAAATATACAGGCGTTTATCATATTTTTCTATGTAAAAATTATATAAATAACTTTTTTTTTCTCTTATCAATTGTGCTAACCAAGTTGGAAATCTGATTAAAGTTCGGTTAAATTATTGAATTGTATACATCTATATCTACTAAATAAGATATATAAATATAAAAATAATTATTATTGAAATATATAGAAAAAAATAATTAGTTGAAACAAACGGTTGCCGTAAATATTTTTTACACTTTCTTTTCTTCCATTACGAATAATAGCTGAATTATGAGGCGCAAGTATGCTGATATTTCCAATATTCGTCTGCACATCAGCAAAAGAGAGAAAGCTACTTGTGGTTCGTGATATTAGAAACCTCGGCGGTGGCGCGTTTATGAGTCGCGCATGACCACCGACAATGCTTAGCGGTAAGCCATTCGGCGTGCAACGTGCGTATCTTTTCTTGTGCGCGGAGGAAAGCGTTAGCCGCGAGTCTTGCCGTGCGCTACAACTGTATAGATCACGCACGTAGCAAAAATCATCTCTCATTTAACGAACGCGGCTCGACAATAACTTGTAGGAGAAACTTCTGTTACGCGATCAGCTATACGCAATTTATATTGCAAAGATAAATACATATTGAAACTATTACTGTGCCTACATCATACATGTTTCACATATATTTGCATCATTTATATATTTTATATATTTGTATATTTTAATAAAAAATTTCTACTCATATCTTTCGCGTGTCGTAATCATAAAAAAGAATTATTATCGTACACTGTTTTTACTGAGAGACTTATTGATTATTGCGCAACGATTAATTTTTTCTACATAATACTGGCCAACTATTAGGTTTGTTTCCTATCTCACTCTCAGATCGTTATTTCTTGAAGACTCAATCAGAGGCCCATCTTTGCCAACTCACCGCGTGAATTGTGGTCCATACTCGGGGAACGGTTAATACCAGTCGACCTCCACCTTTTAGAGAACACCACGGAGATGGGCGTAGGTCCAGGCAGATTAAGATCGAACGATCGTGCGGTCGATCCCGCGAAAGAACCTAAGCACGAGCGATTCTCGCGGCTCGCCCTCCCAACGTTTACCCTGGTAAGCCTTCCTTCCGACCAGATAAGCCTTTGGATTCGACCCCCGAGGTTGATCACCGATAGCCCATGGCCCTAACGTACTCCGGCTAGCTAGCACCCAATTCCAAATCCTCTGGCACCCTCTCGGACGAAACTGGCTGATGCCGCCGGCAAAAGGGCCGATTTCGAGAGAGAGAGCATCTTTCCTCCCTTTTCCTCACTCCTTTTTATGGTCTGTTAAATGAACTTCCCGTGCTCTCTTTTATATCGCTCAGGTTGACTCGTCGGTTTGCTTTCTCTTTCTCTTCTTCGCCGATGCCGATTTACGAGCGACTCGTGGATTTCGCTTTGGGTAGGAAACTTGTAAATCGAGCTCGTGCGGGATTTTTGTTACGATCGTATTAAGCAATATATCTATGGCTATAATTGCAAGCTGTAGGATTAAACATGAATGTAGCACTGAGGAAGAATTTCAATTATCTAAGTGCAATAATGACTTTTTTATCGAAAAATTTGAAACGTGTAATATGTTGAAGCAATTTATGTAGGTATCACTCAAATGCACATAAAATTAAAAATATAAATATAATAAACATATAAATTTTATAACTGAATACATCTAACTTTATAAATCTGAGATTTTTCCTCCGTAAAAAACATAAATGTGCGAAGGAATAATACCTTCCTCCTTTTGGGAGCAGTTAACATTCATTATAATTGTAAAGTATCATTGCAAGCAAATCCACTTAGGAATATTGCAGTGCTTATGCGCGTGTGTCTTAAAATGTTTCACAAAAATATGAAAATTTTAAGTACATAAATATCACGTGTTATACCGCAGCGTGAATATTTCTCGGCGATGCGCTATTTGCCCGACCACGTTACTATTTGTCCTTCTTCCTTGGCTTTGTTTATCGCCAATTAATTCGCTTTTTATTATACACGAGTCGCATGAAAAATATTTCGCCAAGTTACAAAGCAAGCGTACGTATGAGCGAGAACGTATTTGTCCGTAAAGGGTGTTTCCGCGACTTTTCAGGGCAGCCAGCGAGCAAGCGAATGAGAGTCGATAATTAGCCGAGGTCGGATCCGCTTCCTAAAGAAGCGATGCCTCTCTCGAGGACGTTCGGACGGGATTGCGCGCGCCGAGAAGGCATCGTCAGGCATAGACAGGCAATTAAAGCGACTCGCGCTTAGGCTCGCGTCTTGTGAACTTTCGGTAGGCGCGGGGCGAGGTTTAACGACGCTTGGAATGCAGTTTCGTAGCAGGATGAAGTAGCGGGGGAGAAGAGAATAAACCAGGTGGAAGAGAAGAGCAAAGCGGACGTGTAAGTATGGAGGAGAGAGAAAGAGAGAAAGGATGCCGAGGATAGAGAGGAAGAAGAGATTTGGACTGTAGGCGGGGAAGAGATAGCACTCGCGATCGCGCTGGACGATGAGGGGAGGGAATGAGCGGGCTGCCCGGTAGCAGTTTCCCAAAGCATCGCCATTAATAACCACCGAGATTATACGCTGTTGAAGCTGATGCCGAGGCCGGGCGTCGGTTGCTGCTGACCGCAACGTCGCTGCGAGAGACGTTGGAAACGAAGACAGCGAAGGAAGGTACGACGAGCACGAAAGAGAGACGGAGACGTGCGCGCGCGATGTAACAGGGCTTCCATTTAATATCGCTTACCTGTCCGGGCTAACGGCCAGCCAAGCATTTGCTAATTTCTACGAGATGCCACTGACTAAGTCTCTAAGACGAGACATGCGATGGATCCAACACGCGCGCGGGAGTTACCGCGCGCGCGCGCGCGCGCGCCATGCTTGTTCCACGTCGTCGCCACTGATGATGTAAAAAATAAAAAGTTTCTAAGGAATGCACGTCTATTTTTTTTTTTTTATAGAAACTCGAGTCCGATTATCCAAGTATCTCGGCTCACTGCAGTTGTCCGGAGAGCGGCGAAAGCGAGAGTATTTTCTTTCCGCAACAGAAAGCCGGGAGCATCGACGTCGAGACGTCGCTGCCGCTTGTCGCTGAAACATGCAATGTATTTAGCGTGTAAGAGGATGACGATCCCCCGCAGCGAGTGTAACACCGGTGAACGGGGAACGCGGCCAGATTGCATACCGGGCGGCAGGCGTGCGCGCGCGCTAGTCCATCCGTTTGTCCGACGTTCCTACGTCGAAGCCGGTGGCGGCTATTTGGACAGCCTGTCGACCGCGCAGACGGTCGGTGGAACACCGGGGCAACAAACAGTACAATACAATATTACAATCCAGGCAGCGGCAGCATCCCACCGGCGCAGGTACAGAGCAGTGACAGCGCAACATATCAACCGCGGTTGTGCTCCGATGCGCGCCCGCTCTCTTTCCCGCTCTCCCTTTCTCACTCGTCCCTTCGATATACCGGGCGTCTCTCTTTCCACGGGGAGAGCTGCCTGTACCTCCGCGCGTTCTCCCCCTCCCCCCACCCTCCACCTGTTCGTCCCTCTCGCGCGTTTCCTTCTTGCCACCCCTCCGCTCCCATCGCTGCGTTTCGTCTCCGTTCGATCGCTCTCCGTCTCGGTTCCACCTCACCGAGCGACTATATCTGATTGGCTGGATCATTAATCACCGGTGACCGCGCGGCAGCCCTGTCCCGTCCTGCAACTAAACTCGTGGAATCGAACTCACCGGGGTGTACGTGCTGCCGTTTTTCTCTTTGCGATACCTTTTTTTTCCCTTCCCTCCGTTCTCCACTCTCCCCGCATCGCTCCCCCTCGCCCCCTCTCATCACGTTATTCTCCCTTGCACTCCCGTGCGGCCGCGAAAAATCCCGCAGTCACGACTTCGGGAAAGAAGAAAGTTCGATGTGCCTTATTGGATACGTCGTGATTGAAATCAGCCCGAAATTCCCCGATCTCTATCGGCGTCTCTTCGAATCTGGAAACATCCTTTCTGGCAAGGAACCTCATCCAAGTATTTACCTTATCCACAAATCTCTCCCAGCGTCTTAGACCTTGACGGATCTTCGCGACCATGTCAATTTTATTCGCCGCAATGATGTTATTATGGCGACGAATCGAGATAGCGTGCCGCAGCCAGTTGGCGATGATCGACAATCGCGTGTTGTATCGGCAATCGATGAGGCATGACGAAATTACTTTATTATTTGATGCCAAGTGGTCGGGCCGCGCGATACCTCGGCCTCGCCGCGGGTTAGCGTGGGCCTTAATCCGAGCAGACTGCGAACCGGGAAGCGGTTAATAAAGCACCGAGTTATGATTGGCCGGCTAACTCGATTAACCTGTCGGATAATTAATTTATTCAAGATCCGCGCGAATCGATAAGCGCTTGAGGAGGAGTAAAGAGCGATGATCGACTTGCAAAACTTTGCCACTATTCGCTCATCACCGACCTATCCATCCAACCACCTAGCGCGGCTCGCTCCGCTCGCTTGCAAAACTTACGATGTCGTTAGAACATCCGCCTTCAACGGTCTCTGTCACGGTGCGTGTTTCGTGCTACGAGCCTTTCTCACCTCCGGTCTTTAAACAATTCTCTCGTTATTGCGACATTTCTCGGTTTCGACCACGCAGCATGCTACATCTGTAATATTATTCATTTTCATTACTCGACATCGATTAAATTGAACAATTACGCGATACAGTTTGACACACACCAAGGGCCAAAGGTGTCTAGACGTTTCTGTCCGAAAGATCTTTCCATTAGGTCCGCCAGTTTTTTGTTTGCGCCGGAGAAAAAGCGCATTCTCAAGAGAAATGCTCTTCGCGGCAGTTTTTCACCCAGCAGACGGTCAATCAATGTGATTCAGTTTGTCCAGTTAGGGAGACCTGAACTGCAGGAGACACTCGAAGGAGATCGCGACCGTAGGGTCTTAGGATAAGGAGTTCGAAGAAAAAAAAACGTGTCGGTCGCCTGTTACGACAAATTGGAAGCTGCCATCGTGACAAACCCAACGTATCCTCGAGTGACCTCGGCTCGCGGGTCCATTGGCGACCCCGACCCGATCTATCGGGACGCTATGACCCCCGGAATCTCCTGGGGACACCTCTAATAGCCGGATTATCTCTCCTCTTGTGTTTCTTCCGTTACTCTCCGCTCCCGTCTCCAATAAGGATAACGAGCCCGTCGCTGGCCCTTCCGAGGCTTCACCGTCCTCGCTCGCTCTTTCCCTCGAGCAGGATACACCTAAATATACCGAGTACAATTGCTATTTTTTCTTTTTTTTTAATTATTACAACAGAAACTCGTGTCAAAACGTTCGGATCCTATATTAGAAATGCAACAACAAAAGAAGAATTTTGACTCGAAATGGAGATTAGATCTCGTCTGAGACGAGTCATCGGAGCGAAATATCGATGGGGCAGCTTTTTAGCTCCTAGACGCGCGGCGTATAGTTGGGTTATTCAACGTCCGCACGGTGGATGAAAGTTATTGATTTATCGATTGGTTCGTCAAGCGATTAGGAGGGTCTGTTGATTAATAGTCGACGTATGCCACAAGATAAACTGACGTACTGACGTTCGTCGACTTCTTGTTTTTCCTCTTCTTCTTCTCACTCGGCCCCGCGACCGCCTGTGTTCTCCCCCTTCCGCCACTCCCCCTCCCCTCCCGCTCACGAATAACTCGCGTCATGTAAGTCATTTGTACGAGAGTCGAACCTTTAACGACCGTGTCTCGCAAGACGATCGATGTTTTTGCTATTCGCGCGCGCTTCACCTCAAGAACCTCCGCGAAACGCATTCGGAAATTATTTTCAAACGCAGATTTTCTTTTGCTGCTGTTATTCTCGCGAGGAAGGTAAAAAAATACATTTTCTTACCGTCGGGAAAAATCGATATCTTCTAAGACGTTAGTAATATCTTTCATAAACATTTCAAAGATTTCACTTTTCGAATGTATGACAGTTCGAAAACACTTTACATAACTGAATGTGACTAATCACTACAATATTTCACGGAATCTGATTTTTTAGGTATATAGTGAGATAAAAGCTTATATAAAAAGCGATAGAGTTGTCGAAATTTTCTTAAGCGCGAAGCATTCGTATCGTTCGCGCATCACAATTGACTTTCCGAAGTTGTTCTTAGAGAAACGCGCAAGGTGGTCGACGTTCGCCGCGTACGTCGTTCCGTACCGTAATATCATTCCCGTCAAGTTTTAACGCGTTAAAGCGTGGAAGGAGTTACCATCCGGAGCCATCTCGAGTGGCTCATTTGCTGTCGTTGCTGTCGTTTGCTGCCGTCGGCGAGGCCACCGGTGGCTCGAAATCCATTAACGTTTGCTGCACGCTCAGGAGGCCGACCAATAAATTTTATTAATACATTCGTGGCAGGGCAATAACGACAGGCGGCATTGTGCGTGAACGGACTCTGAGACGGGACGAAAGAGAGAGTGGACGAACTCTCTTTCTCTCTCTTTCTTCCTCTCTCTCTCTCTCTCTCTCTCTCTCTCTCTCTCTCTCTCTCTCTCTCTCTCTTGACTGTAAAGCCCGCAAGTAGCGATAATGGTAGCGTTTTGCGGCGACCGGTAAACCACTCCGCCTTCCGGGATCTCGGTGGCCGGCCGGAGCGCCAGAGAACACGACTAATGCATTTGCAGCATCAAAGTGACAGCGGTGGCGACTACCAGACACACATCGGTACTTTGTACCTGAAGAAAGCCTGACGCGTGATTTTTATTCTTGCATAGTAATTGTTACGTCGTGCGCCTTCGCCGAATGACCTGCCAGTTTCACTTGAGCCAATTGAGGGCTGATTATGCCTTATTGGTGGAAGATTTATCTTTGACTAAGCAAATTTTTTTTCTGTCTCGTAGATTGAATTCTAACCGAACAAGGATCGCTATCATTCAATAATTATCGATCAATATGGCACCTTTAGATGAAAATTATTGAAATCTTTAGCATCCCGTGATTCGGGCACCAATTGATCCATTCTAAAATCCATATAGGATTAATTCGCCATCAGGCGCATAAATTATTGACTTATGGATACATATACGCCGCTGTATAACCGTTATCCATATATTTCTTTAGAAATAATGAATGAAGAGAGGCTCCTGATAATTTCTGTATAACGAGATATCATTTAAATATCAAATTTGAGCCCGTCCGGCATGGCCGCGTCTATACCGGCGGGTTCCCGAGAGAACCATGATCGTTTTCCAATCTGGCGGATGCCTTATTACAGACTGGGCCGGTCAGGCTGGACGCCATACGGTTGCACGTGTCTACGCTACGAGGGAAGAGAAGAAGAACCTTACCGGGTATGTATCCATCGGCCAACCAACGGCAGCCGGCGGGCTCCTGGTCGCCGTACCCGCAAGAAGAAGAGTCTTGAGACGCGAGAGGAGTTATGGGGAGACCGCGGCAACGGTGGCGGGAAAGAGAGAGAGAGAGGGGGGAGGGGGATATCGGAGAGAAGCTGAGGCCCGCGCGTATGATATTAAACACTATAATTATTATTTAAATTCCAGTAGGATGGCTCCCGGTGTTGCGGCTCCCTTCTCTTCGTCTTTCCCCCTTTCTCATCGTACACCTCCCTCTTTCTCTCGTTCCGTTTCTCTCCATCTGTAGCTCCGTACTCCCTCTTACGCCTTCCTCATCTCCCTCCCTCCCCCTCTCCCCCTCCGTGCCGTCGTATGGCCGCGCAGCCACGCGCTTTTTGCTCTCGTATACCGGTCGCCCCTCGTCGACCGATCCTTTTGCTTTTTCGAAGCTTCGCTTTGCTCCTGCTCCGCCCGCGCGTAGGCGCGACTCTCTCGGGCTCGAGCTTCGAGACCGAGACGAGAAAGAACGGTCGCAACCATAGACCCGATCTTATAGCCATTGCCACCATGAGATGGTTTATTGCCGGGACCTGACCCCATGTAATCACTATAAACTATACCTTCCTCTCTCGGGGAGGGCCCTTTCTCCTGTACCCACGTGTTCGTATCAGGTGCCATTACGCGCAGCGCGGGAGGCCCGCCCCCTTCTTTTTTCTTCTCTCGTGTTATCACCCTTTTCTCTATCTCTCCCACTCTTCCGTATCATTTCTTCGATTTTCCTCTTTTGAGTTTTAGGAAGTCTCTGCGATGTATCGAGATTTCTTGTTTCACGTGCATAATTATTTTCACAATTAATTAAGAAACAACGTAAGACTATAAATATAAATATATTATTTTGCAATGTCTACTAACTGAGTTTAGTATGAATATAAAAAGTAAAATTGAGGAACTCTGGACTAGAGAGATTTTCTTTACATTTTCATACAAAGTAGACGTGAAGAATAATTATATACACATACAGATATCATAATGCGTTTTTATAATTTCTTAAAGAAATACTTCATAATTTATCCTCTCTCCTCGCACATCTTTCTTCATTGTCTAAAATAAATAAATTCTTACCTGACTTTGCTATTCCTCTTACACTTAAGTATTTTTCATCTCGGGAAACTGGACAGTTAACGGATGTGTTCGAGCACAGGGAGGGTCTAGAGCGTTCTCCTCTCAACTCGGTGCCTCCGACTTCGATGCAAATAATCTTCTTCCTCTCATAACTGAAGAAAAACAATGCGCCGGATTCAATACCGGTAGCGAGTCCGAGCCGAGATCGTGCGTTGTGGGTGGGCCTCTTTCTCTCTCGAGAGAGGAACGATAGCAGCCAGCAGCGGCATCGAAAGAGGCTGCAGGGGCAGCGTCGCTTCTCGGTTTCACGGTCTCGTGGAGCTGGCGGCTCCGCTGGCTCTTATGGGAATGCGATAGATCCGATAAAGATGCACGCACACCAAAATCTGTTGGTTACGCATTTTTTTAAGCCGTTGCGTGACCGCCCAAACGGTCGCGTCCTTCATTCTCAGTCTGGACACGCGAAATCGTGATTTGGACGCGGTCTATCGTCGATCCTCGAATCCCTCGCAGCCGTATGTGTTCAGAACGTTTGACGCAGCAGGATGAATGATTTGCGTAATGATAAATACGACGTATTACCGATGTGAGGGCAGCTTTACAGGGGTAGCGTAGTAGCTACTGCTGAAACGATTTCTCCACGGTGGAGACCTCCGCACGGGCTTGTTATTATTTGTACTATTGTTGGCTCGTGACTTGCAACCCAGGCCTTACCCACGAGCCAGCCGCTCGCTGGCTCGACTCGTCGGCCCGCCCACAAGAAAACAAACATCGATGTATCGCCGACCGTCTCCGCCACGTTTCCTTCCTGGCGTCGATGATGGTGGCACACAAGGGCCACGTAGTGGTTTCTACATCTAATATTTTATCAAATACGATGGTAGTCTCGCGGTCGAATAAGTTAATGTTCAGGATTATCAATTGACATGTATCAGATATATATGTTTTAAGTGCGATCATGTTTTACGGCCTCGGTTTCACGGTCGTTGACTGGACACGTGTGTGTTTGCTAAAGGGATCGCGACGAGTATCGGCGATTTGATAAGGATCAAGGACAGCGTTGAATTCTGAACGACGTTCGAAAGAGCGATTCGCTCTCGGGCTCGCGGCGGGCTGACACACATTCGCAGCGGCAGTAACCCGTTTAGGAATCAACGCGGCAGTCATTACCAACTTTGTCGTATTGGGACATTCGCCAAGAAGTAACTCGAGGATGTTGGAAATCACGAACGATCGCTCGTCCGTTCGATTAGATCGTGAGAAAACCACGCCAGTTAAGCCGCGACGGACGCACGGATGTCCATGGAAAAGTCCTGCGCTGACGACCGATCGCGGGTCGTCCTCGATCGATCTACCCGTATGCTCCGGTATCTCGATCGGCGAACGCTTAGACCTCGCTCCTCGGCAGTTCATTCGTTGCCTAATGGTGGGATCGGTAAGGAGCGATTAAATCGCAGATTCCTTATCTCGCCTTACGGTTTCCACCCTGCTCCCTGGGCGGGAAGTGCCCCGAGGCGTGTACGAAGACGCGGCCGTACTTCTCCCTCCCCCTCCCCCCCCCTTCGTCCTCCCTTCGCGCCGTCGACGTTTTTCGAGTCGGGTATACTATACGTACCTCGGTGCAGAGGCGCGTCATTATACTCACGTCACTCAAAAGCTCCTCTTCTTCTACCCTGCCGGGGTCCGGAGTTATGAGAAACACGAGCCGCGAGGTAACCGCTGCTGCCGCCACCGCCTCGGTCGGCATCTCTTCTTCTCCTCCTTCTTCTCCCGTCTTCCTTTTTCGCTTCCTTCCCTTCCGCCTTTGCCGTCTCTTCCTCTCCGCCGTCAGATCGTCCGTCCGCTCCTCGAACAATCATTTATAACCGCGCACGATAATTCGTGCAACGTGTCCCCGAACAAAAACCGCGATCGATAGTGGTGCCAGATAGGCAAAGGGACGCGCTCCTGATGTCCCGCGGTCGATCGTACTTACAATGAGGCACGGCGACACGGCGTCTTCAACGTCGAAGCCAAGTCTTATCTCACTTTCTTTTTTGACGATCGATCTCGATTTTCGCTCGGGTTCGTCCTCGATTGGATGTGATTCTTCGTCGCTTTTGATTGCATCGATTTTTCATATGTTCGAAATTACTTTCTTTAATCAAATTCATATCGGCAAATTTGTTTCTAATATTTCTTTAAAATATCTAGATAAATACACATGTATCAATAATAAAAAATAATTTTTTCCCCCATATATTTTATGAAAATTGTATAAACGCCTACGCAAAGCAACGCAGTCATCTTCGAATCGACGTTGAAGAACTCACAATGCATTTAACAGGCGGCATTTGTGTAGCATTCGCTCGACACGTGTCGGAATTCATGGAAAGGCATCTCTTCCTCTTGGCGCGTGATAATTGTTAAAATAAGGGGAACTAGCATGCGTGTCTACTATTAAGGTGCAAAAGGAAAGTCTCGGGCTGGTGCATTGCGTAGGCGAATCGGGAGTGCAAGGCCCACGACGGGGCCTCGCCCTTTCCTCGGCATCGTCTAACGCCATTCTTTTCACTCGAGCTTCCCCCGCTTCATCCGGCCACATGTACCGACTAACCCATAATTAGAGGCTTTCGTAAATTATATGCGCGAACGTGTGTCCTCTCGGTAAAATATCGGCTTAATAATAACAGTTGGAGAGCACGGCAATTATCAGAACCCCTGAGGAGCGAGAAGAGAGAGAGAGAGAGAGAGAGAGAGAGAGAGAGAGAGAGAGAGAGAGAGAGAGAGACTCTCGTTCTTTTTCTTCTCCGCGTGAAATTCCTTTTTATATCGCACCAGATGATACTATCTCTGGAATTACAAAGCGAGTACATATTTATTGTAGCAAAATTTTGCGCATAGATCTCTAAACTAAATATAGAGTATCCTGACTGAGACGTACCTAATAGACTCGATAGGTATGAACGTCGATGCGTTATGATGAGCGTTCGCGCAAATTAATAATGGCCAACACGTATAAACGTGTAATGCATGGTACAAGAGACACGCAGAAGTCATTAATCGCTTCGTGCTCGCTCATCCGCGACAATGGAGACCTCCTCGGATCTCTTCTGCTATCAGATCGTTGCGAGAGGAGTCAAGTCTCGAAGTTCTCTTAGTGGCATGTCTGCTGTTTTGCCAGTTAAAATTATACAAGCTCGTTTTTCGTGTGGACGATCGTTTGGGCACTGTGTGTTCGTTCATTCGTTCGTTCGGTACGCACATCCACCGGGTTCTTAAGGACGGCCATAATGCGCGACCGGGTACAGTGGCTTTTTATTGGCTAATTGGTAATTAAGCCGGGTTAAACAGTGGGCAGCCAACGCTTTCTTGCCCGCCTCGAGTCGTTCTGCGACTCGCTAATTTAATTTGCGGTTTCGTCGCGTTCGTCCGTTCATACCTGAGGAGCCAAACGACGAACGGTGAAGGCTGCTCGTTTGCGTTGCCACCGTTCGCTTCTAATCTTTCGAACAAGTGATTCTGAAGAATACTTGTACTTACATCTGTATATTGAATTTAAATTTTTCGCTAAAGTTAATAAATATTTTAAAAATAAATTTACATCTATAAGATCGTTGAATGATTCTCGAATTAACTATTTGTAAATCCTAGCTATAATTTGATAAAGCTGAAACTATAATTTTCATAAAACATAAAATTAAGATAGAAGTGTGTCTTTAGAGCTGCTGCTGTTGCGTTGTCTACCTCTATTGTCATACTTCATAAGGCTACAGACGTGCGTCGACACGTGTCTTGTTCGTCTAAAGATTAGGACTCTGGAAGCAACAGAGGTTTTATGAACCTCATTCGACTCTTTGAGAGCTGTCGTTCGCGAGAACCGAGCGACGTATATACAGCGGTACATTCCTGTAAGAGAAAAGAAAGAGGGGGGAGAGGGGTGCACCTCGAGGGCACGAAAAACAGGCCTGACACCGATTTGTCGACGAGATTAGACAATTTGTAAACACGTCGTGCCGGGTGTACCAGGTGACCTGTCTCTGAACCCGTCGCTAGGTCCTGCCTCTCTCTTTCTCTCTTACTCTCTTTCGCTCTGTCCCCGCTCTTCCTCTCCCTCTGACCGTGAAGAAACCCGTCGCTGTCGTAATTCGAATGCATTCACCCTGGTTCACCCATTCACTCTTTCCATTCATGTCGGTCTTTCCCTCGTACGCACCGACTGCGAACACGATGACGCCGTGGATTCGAGAGAGATCGTGATTACGAAGAGGTGGAGAAGAGCGCGGGAGGGAGACGAAAGGGACAAGACGGTGGGCCACAATGCGACCGCGGAGGTCAGGTTGTGCTGATCACGAGGAACGGACGTGGACGTGTAGGACGCGTTGCTCTTATCGATACTGACGAGCCATGAGGTCGCCGTGTAGTCGGGGCGGAGGACCAGGGAAAACACGGAGGAGGGCCCAGACACGGTTTCTTCATTCAAGGATGCACCTCGCCACACCTCCACCGCGAAGAAGTCTGCCGGTGAAGAAAATAAACCGGATGTGACGTTGTCAGCCGTCTAAAAGGCATCTCCGACTCGCTCTTTTATGGTCGACGTGACTTTTGTCATTTTATAATAATTTTAATGTAATATCAATTTTTTTCAATACATATAACTGAATTTTTTATAAATCAGTTATTAATATCGTTGAATAAGAGAAAAAAATAATGAATACAAAGGCATACTTGGATGTTTATTTTTTTCATCGCGTTGAATTAATTGAAGCTTCTTCGAGAGAATGCGTCTTGCCTCTCTTTCCGTTTCTCCGTCTGGCTTCACCCTTCGCCTCCCCTCTGTGGCGTACGGCGAGATGTATCTATGTGTTAGGGCGGTGACTTCAGACTTGTCTAACCGCACGAGGACACATCGACTCTTCTCGCGCCCACGCGCAGAAAAAGCCACGGGACCCCCTTTGTTCCCTCTTCTCTTTGTCGTTAAACAATGAAACGCACGGGGGACCTCTAATAACCTCGGCTCACGGCACACGCAGGTATAAGCAGGTAGTGCTGGCGCACGTTGCGGGGTACGATGTGTAGGTCGCGGTACCGACTATGGAAGACAAATTATAATGAACAACGGCGGCGTCGAGACAATCCGCGCGTTGCGGCATTGCTGCGAGGAGATACGAAAGTATTTCTGCAGTCGAGCAATGTCCCCGAAGAAAGGAACACCATCGAGGAGAGAAAAACCGAATGAGTCACTTGCAGCAATTGGAACGTCACGTCCGGCCGGGACGCGTGTCCGAAGTCGGGGCAAAGTCATTTCGTACACGTAACGGTGGCTGTGTTTCGCTCCGGGTTATCAATGCCCGCCGATGACACGCGAGATCCATTTCGTATTCCAATAAAAGCGACGGCGGGACGTTGCTCCTTATAATTCGGCGGATCTAATGGTGTCAGAAGACGAGCGAGAGCACAATCTCCGCGCGGACAAAAGAGAAGAACAAGGGAGGGAAGGGACACGCAGGAGTTCTCCATGGCCGGCTCCAAGATCGGACTCGTGACCCGGCCCTTTTCGTTCCTGGCACATTGATTCTATGGAGTGACGGATGGTTCGGGGTCGAAGGAGGTCACGGTGGCGCCTCTCGGTCCCTTCCCTCCACCATTCCTCGCGCTCAGCCCTCGGTGTTTAGTTTAGGTCCATTCTGTCTCGTATACTTTGCCTTTTTCGTCGGTACATATCTTGGCTAGGCTTTGCCTCGTATCTCGTCTCAAAGGGAAACGCAAATAACTCGAGATCATGGTAGTACTAGTACTCAGCCGTGGGTTTCGAGTGTTATTATAGTGATCGCGCTATAATCGTACATATAATTCGTACAAGGAAATTCAAGTATCAAACTAACGGAAGATTCGCTGCTTCGATACCTTCAAGTATCCTCGCAGCTTCAAGCTGTGTAATGGAAACGTAATTGATATAATAACGAATAAAATATACATACTCATGCGCGCAAAGATGTTTGATTTGCGATAATCTTGTAACGTACAAAGGCACCTAGCGGTAATTTTTTTCCGAAATACGTCGCGACGTGTTTGTAATCGTAACATATAACCGAGGAATATCTAGAACATGATGCCACGACGGTGGAACAACAGCGGGGACGGGAATCCGAAAGATGATGTCACGTGAAGCAGGGGCAGCATGCACGAGTGCCGCTCTCGATGGAAAAATTAATAGAATCATTTTACTGAGCCACCCGCTACCAATCTCTGTTTCTCTTCTCTCGTGCACGCGTGTATTGTGACTCCGAAGAGTCGCGTATACCGAGATTTTTGGTCTGGCAACGGACGGGCGGCATGGAATGGAAAATATAGCTACCCCACCAACCTCTCATCCTCCGCAAGAGAGACTACCGTCGCCTCTTTCGGGATAAGAGAGAGCTTTATGCGCTTAAGCATCCCCGCTAAGATTTGTCACGAGCTAGTTCGCCCAGCCGAGTCACCATCTCTCCGAGCCTTGATAAGGAGAACCGGGACTTCGTAAAGCGGTCCGCAGACAACGCTGTAACTTCCGCCGCTCGTAACTTTCTTTTACATCCTTGGCAATGTTTGGCAATGCGACGTTGTTTTAACGCTAAGGAAGATCAAGTTCCGTCTATCGCTCGCATTTATTTAAGATTAGAATAACAATTTAATTACAGATTGTCGTAATGATAAGAACAGAATAATTTTTTTTAGAGAGAAATTATTTAGTCTTTAAAAGCTTTGTTGGAAACTTTCGTGTTATCGAAAATAAATCCTGATAAATTCATGAGGGAACTACAGTTGATGTAATTTTTTGCGAATTTTACTATCATTTTCTTAAACGCGTTGGGCCCGATATGTTTCTGGTAACATATACCGTATGGCTGTATAAATTTTACGATGACGATTTCCTGGTTCCGAAGTAGGCAAATCGCGCGAGTACGTAGAGCTTGACAGCCGGTGGTCAAAAACCCACATTGATGGCGACGGTGAGATTCATAGCCGTCAAACGAACCGATAGCTCGTAGGCAGGCCATAAAACTGCGCTAAAACGGGAATGATGCGTCGTGGTTTGCAACTTCTATTTCGAGACGCGATCCCGGAAACGAACCAAGTGGCAAAAGGCGAGGCTTCTCGCTCGCTTTCTTGCTTTATCTCTCTCTAAAACCGTTACAGCGTGCCATGCATTGTGTCGAACGGTATTATTACATCGACCTGTCTGTACAGTGTTTTTAAAAGAATCGCTAGGGACGAGCTGCATACGTTTCGTCGTCCGTCGTTACGCATTTCTTTAATTTCATTTTTTTCACTATTCTCTCACTAGCAGAAAAAATTTAGAAAGACAATTTAGCATATCTTATTTTAAGTCAAAGTTATCGCGATAAAAGTTATTTATCTGAAACTCGAATGGCGGAAAAATTGCTCGAGCTTAATGGATTCGAATTCCTTGGTAGCAGACAAGTTGATACTCGCGGTTACGAAATGCGTTCAGTTCTAGATCACGAATAACGCCATGTGTATTAATAGCGCATATCGATTGCAAAACCAGTTTTCGCTCAAACAACACGCGGCGCGCAATGTCCGCGGAATTAACTCTAAATCGTATTCCGGTCTAATAAATTTCCCCACCGGGGACGATCCGTGTGCTAGTGTACCCCGCGGCGGCGGCGGCGGCTGCTATATCTGACAACGTGTTTTCATATGTTAAAGACACGATCCCGATGGAAGGAGACGTTACGCGGCGACGGGTAGTTGCTAGAGACCAATCCTGCTCCTTTCTTTTCTCTCCCGGGCGATAAAGCGTCCGAGGAACGGAACGAAGGAACGACAGTTCTACATATTGGCTGGTATCTCCGGCCATTTATCTCCGAATTCATTACTGCCTAGCTGATGCAGCGCGACTGTGCATCGTGTGTGTAACCCTGCCGGAAAAGGATCACGGACGAATCCCTTAGTTCCTTCGCTCGATGGCCTTCTCCCCCTCGGTCTCGAAACGCGTTTTCTTTTCTCGAGGAATCCACTTTGTATTAGGAGCTGACAAGCTGTCGAAACAAATGTACCCTCAGAGTCGTTTCTTTTTCTTCGGCGATAATTGTCAACGCCAATGCCGACGTAAATTATCAGACTCGGGTAAATGAAAATATTTCTATCCAATAAAAAGTGAGTTAAATTAGACGTTCGATTCGATATAAAATAAAGATAATTAACTCTACGAAAATTAAAATTCTTGGCTCTCCCCACTTTTTCTGAACAAATCGTTCGAAAGTATGATCGAGAATATAAATAATATTGAAAGAAACAAGAATAAAGCAATTACTTAAAGAGCGTGCCATGTAAGAAGATAATGCTTTCTGCAATCAGTTGCGTTGACATCCGTTCGCTGGCGATTACGAACCAGATTCTGTAACGTGATTGTTATTAAGAGCTACATTACTCGGTGGTTTTAATCTCTTCGCTGCGCCTGAGGAAGATCGTCTCGTTTAAATACTCCTTCGCGACTCTCTCGTTGCAAGCGATTTATCATTCCGGCCGCGTTAGTCGCACTTCGGCCAAGGTCTCTCCTTTAGGCTCCCGCCTTCTCCCTGCACCTCTCGCCTTTCTATTCTCTCGGCTGAAATTTGAACGACCTTGGGTTCGTGACATGATTTTGCAAACAGACTCTCGCTCTCTCAAAAATTCTTTGAAAACTATGAAGCTACTGAAAGGAAAGTTTGTTTTCGATTTATATTCGTTGTGCAATAACTAAACTCACTCGATCGTAGTTTCTGTATTTGAATGTTATACGTCATTGAATCAGAATCACCGCGACATATCATCGCGCAATGCATTTATTACGCTCGTGGAGAGGCGGCCGATTTACTTGGCACGTTCTGACGATATTTATCTCGAGGGCGATTACGTGAAATACGCGCGGGGTAGCAGGAAACACTTATTACCACGAAAACATATGTAAATCCCTTCCCCGAAACTTCGATGTTGGATACTCTCCCTTCGCTTCATTGTTTCGGGCGACTTTTTTCCACTTACAATCGCCGTGCCATCCTGTGGCCCTCTATGCCATTCCCGCCGCTCGCATTCGCCGTTCCTCACCGGCCGCGCGGCATCGCATCGGATATACGGCACATACGGGGGTCGTTATGTTTTATGGCTAATTGTTTTATTATCTTTGACATATTTCCAGTTTACGGCCGCGGCTCGGTGTTTTGCTTCATGGCTGTCTATTGTACGTGATGAACGTCGCTTTATGTGCCACCCTGGATTATACCTCGGCCTACGCCCGGCTCGTGTTTTATCCGCGAGATGTTCGTCGCATCGAATATGATAAGCGGTATTTCTTCACGACAAAAAAAATGTGTACTTTCGCGTCACTTCGTGGAAAAAAATTACTATTTGATTTGCGATCTAAAAATATCGTTAATGATCGTTTGATTTAAATGGATTAAAATTACAAAAACAATTAATATTTCATTAAATTTATAAAAAATATGAGAGATTCTATTATTTTTGCAAGGATAACTTGCAGAAAAATGCGTGTATACATTGAATTTCTTGAATCGACAGTATTTCGGGATCGGGAGTATTTCCGTTACGTGTCATCTTCCATTCCATCAGGCTCGTCTCGCATTCCTACGCCGAAAGGACATCTATCACATTCTCGACATCCGCAATTGAGCATGTTGCATCGGCGAGAAGTCTGACCAACGACGAGCAAAGACAGACAGAAAGACGTGCGCCTCGAGAAAGGCGAGGAAGGCGAAAAGAGGACAAAGCCCACGATGAACGAGGATACGTACACGTTGGAAATTCTTTTTGGTTTAGGTATGCCAATATATCGCCTTCCATCGTCACCCCTCCGGCCACCTCTCGGATACGTGACTCCCCGTAAGAATGCACCCACCGTCCTGCTCGATCGGCCAAACTGCTGGGGTTAAAATAAATAATGTCCACGTTACGTCAAAATCGAGTCGATACGTGAATTCCTGTCTAAACTAACCCTCAGACTTATCAGCTCACGATCCTCCGGGTGGATAATACTCGATTTTGGCGTGAATTCTCGTGGCGATTGTGATAGATTCTGGACAAAGATAAAATATTATTAAATAAAATTTAATATTTAAACAAAATTAAACTTCTTGCACGTTCACAATTGAGAGAAAAAAGCTATTTTCCTAAAATGTTAAAAATTGACTCTTTTTCTTCGTGAAAAACAACCGAGCTGACTTATTTCTTACGAAAAAAATCGTTTCTTTGAAGGGTTTGCCTGGAAAACTCACGACAGATTCGTTGCCGAAAGATATTTCAGGAAGGTCGAGGTGTTCCACGAGCCCGTTGACTCTCAGTTCATATAAATCAATGTCTCTCCGTGGCACACCGCGCATATAACACCGTAATGTCGTCCAAAGGCCTCGATATATTCGCAGGAGGGTCGCGCCCACGGACTTCGAGGTCATTCCTACATACATCACTGACGTTGTCAACTCAATTCTCTTTCTTACGTACTCAACTTTCGTCCGGCGGTTCACGGCAGTCAAATGGATTCCGTAATCAATTTGTTCGTTGAACGTAACAACACTGATTCTCTTCCAGTACTTACAACTGCAAATAAATGTGAACTGACAGATTTTTAAACAAATATTTTATCAATTATCTTAGAACAGAGAATAAAAGTTTCGTAATTTATTCAATCTATAAAATATCAGGTATATACAAAGTATCAGCTGTATCAGAGTATTCGTGCTTTTGATACGTGACCGAAACTAGGGGCTTTCTCCTTCGTGCACGGGGGTGGTTTTATTTAAAAAAATACAAGCTGGAAGCACTGAATTGATCGCGTAGATTTGACAGCCTCGGAATCGAGGTCGTTGCGGCGTGTCGTTGGATTTCAGAATGGTGCGTGAGCGCGCGACGAGGGTGGAACAAAGCGAGGGTGTTGAACACAACTGATGTTCACTTATTGGCGGCGTGTCTGCCGGCATGGTGCAGTTACTCATGGACCGCAGACGCGCGCCGATGGATTCTACTTCCCTCTTTCTCTCGTGCGTGTGCGTGTGTCCGTGTGTGATATGAGTCGTGAAACATGAGTGTGTATGTATGTGCGTGGAGGCCGGAGGGTCGTGAAACAGGTGGTGCCAAAACCGCGACCGTGGGCTGTAGCTGTCAAATATTGCGGTTACTTTAAAAATCGATCGAATCCCCCGCACCCTTAATTCCCTTCTTCTCGGCGAACAAGGCGCACTGTCTGTTTCACCTTTTGCCAAGAATTTGACAGAAAATCCGGCAACAATTAGAAAGGATTTTCTATCGCAAAAGAAAGAAATTTATGTCCAATAAATTTTACTTTTGGGTAAACTCAAATATTTTTACAGCTTACAAATATATTTGGTAAATAAGACTTTCTTTTATCTTCATCATCGTAACAATAAGAAGATGAATTGTGCTTAATGACAAATTTAATAATTCGAAGCTTACACGAAAATATAATGTTTTCATAGTATATAGCATAAAAATTAAAAATTGTACCAATTGCAGGCCGTTTACTGTGCGATTTATTAGGATTTAATCTCACAAACATTTTATCTCGATGCATTTCTAAGATAATAATCCTTTCCGTGAAAAAATAGGGTGACCTTGGGCTCGTAATACCCTTCGGACACTTATTAGATAATTTAAGACACGTTATATCCCAATTCGCCGGTCTATTATCTGAAACTACATCGGCTTCTTGGAAGAAACGCTTCTTCTCTCCGGACTCTACAGCTATTGAATAATATAACGACCTGCAACCCCATCCTCGCATAATAAAGATTCGCCCAGAGCATCGCTGCGCTTTTGCCTTGTTTTAGCGGAATGACGAAATTCATCATAGCCACGAAAGGACGATCGGGCTTCCTTTAATCGCGCCTACTTCCAAAATGCCTCCCCTCCTTCGTCCGTATATAATGGACTCTTATTTTTTATTTCACGATGTACGCGTAAAATAATGGTTGTGGTAGAAATGTCAGCTCCCCTTCCCTCCCCAGCCCTATGTTTAACATAAAATCTAGGCATGTGATTTTTCTTACTTAATAATACTAGCAGGATTAATAATAATAAAAAGCAGGACTAACAATAATAAAAAATAATAATATTAATATCTAGTAATAATAATAATGACTATTTTTATAACTTACCTATATTCGCAAACCAAGTATTATGTGCCATTATCTCACTCTCTTGAGTGTAATCTCCTTTTATCGATGAGACGTTGGAAGGTGGACATGCCGCAATCGTTTCCAAGAGTCTTTAAGCAATTTGTATAATATTTATTGAGAGACACTGGTGGCACTGTGCCCGCGAGGCACAACGGGCCCCGATTTAGTTGGCTCAGGGGGTTGTTGCTGTGGTCGAGGTGGATCCACGCACCATCCCGGTCTCTCGCTCCTTCCTCTCCCGATCTTCCTTTTTTTTCTCGTACTCTCTTCCTCCCTCTTTGCCCGCAGACCGCCAGACACGTAATAACACGTTACGTGGCTGCCAGGGACCGCAGGGCCCAAAAACATCGAAACCGAAAACACAGCACACACACGCCCGGTCTAAACAGCACTCTATGAGGGGCCGTGCTTGAAACACAGGGACACCGACACCTAATAACCCCTAATCTAGCGGGATCCCATAACTGGGCCTAACTAAATGCTATTTCGTACGTGCGTACGCGCGCCCTGCATGCCACAGAGTGCCGGACAGTTAATCGACTATGCAGAAACTTTTTTTCAGCCCCGTCATATAATTGATTCTATACGTTTAATTATAGGTATTCGATACTTTTAATATGGCCCCGATGCGTATCCAGCTGTGAAATGCAATGTCCAATCGAGCGATGATTTTTCGAGTGTGAAAATTGATTATTGGATAATACGATAAGATAATGAGCATATATATATATATATATATATATATATATATATATATATACACATACATATATATAAGTCGATATATATATATATATATATATATATATATATATATATATATATATATATATATATATATATATACATACATATATATAAGTCGATATATATATATATATATATATATATATATAAATCGACTTGTCATGATTTTAGATAATTAGCTTTTCGTAAAAAAAGGACACAATACAAGTTATTTGAAATTAATTAATTGTGAAACATAATTTGCTTTAAGAAAATTTAAAGCATTTAAATGTACGCATTTTTTAAAGAAAAAAAATTATTTTTCAAGAGACAGTCTATATTCTCGACAATCTAGATCTACGTATGAAAATGAAAGAAATACAAAAGGTTAATGTAATGCGTTCTAATGTACACTTCTCCCTTCGTTATATATTTACTTTCTTTTTTTGTTAATTCTGCCGCGGAAACATGTTGGACGTGCTGGCAAGTAGCAATCCTTCACTTTGAAAAGATCGGCAGAGGCGCAAGATAAGAGCTCCGATAATAACGAACCTGTAAGTAGGACAGGTGTCCGCGTGATAAAGCCCATACGACATCTGAAAGTTATGCGCCGGCACGCACGCGTTTCCGTAAAAATAAAAAAAGGGCGCCGTATAAAGGAACGGAGGAGAAGAGAGAAGGAGCGCGAGCTACACGTAATCCTTTGTCACTCAGTAGGCAATCGGGAGTGTCATGATAAATGGTAAACATTAGAATGGGGGTTCCGCATCAAGCGCCGATCCCCTGCGCCCTGAATTCTTCCCCGAGGAAATCGCGCAATCTCGCGCGAGAGAATCTCGAAGCGATAAGGATCGAAGTAAATAGTCAAAAAGATCCGTTTTCTTTCCGATTGGATTATTTATTCCGCGTGATACAGTCTCGCGATGTGGAATAGTGAGTTTTGCAAGCAATATCACTGGGAACGGTGATGTGTGTGTATGTGCTTTGCGGAAAAAGTGATATTTCTACTGGAGTTTAAATCATTTTATAAATTCAATTATTCGATTACAACGAAATACGACTTATATTTCTAAATAAATTCATGATAATGGTAAAAAATAATTTGTACATTCATTTGTGTGCTTTGTCAGCTTTTTTACAAATGAGTGTACGTGTTTCTCCGCGAGATTTATTCGCCAATTTTCTAGATTACCTAGGTACGCTTATACGCGTTTGGAGCGCAGCATCACCAACATCTCCGTCCGAGTCTCGAGAATCGCGTGCTCCTACTTCGAATAAAAGATGAAGAATGATGAAAAACCACAAGCGCCCTTCAGCCGCCTTAATTCCCTCGTTTAACGCGGCGTTCCCCAAGGGAATCTCTCTGCGCATATTTTTTTCATACTCTTTTTATGAGTAGAGAGGAAAAAAGTGTGTAGTAGCATTCGACGTGCGAGTGTAGATTTTGCTCTTCTTCGTTGCTTTTGAACTTCGAATAGGGACTCGTTGACTGTTTAACATTGAACTCCATTTTTTAAGAAACAAAGTGCTTTTACTGTTGGCTTGAAAAAAAAAAAGATTTTAAATAACAGCTGAAGAACTTTTCAGTGTTTTAGTCAAAAGTACGAAATTTCCTGTGAAAAAAAATAGTAATGCCATCGATCAATTTTTCTCGGTTACGCAATACGAAACGACGGCGCGGCTCGACGATTTAAGGGCGAGAGCGCGGACCGTGGGCGAAATTATGCAAAGTGAATGAAGATAAAAATACACAATGGATAGGGCGCACGCGATATTACGTATTACACGATGAAATCTTATTTATGGATGCGGCGGTGGACCCACCTCGGCGGATGCGAGCTACTCCAATATTTTACCTCATCGGTAAAATAAGAATTCATATCCAGACGCGGTGCCTTTGTGTGACCAGTATTCTCCCTCTCCCTCTTTCTTTTCTCTCTCTCTCTCTCTCCCTCTCTTCTTCTCTGACCGAGTTCCGGCGAGCCTGGAAAACTGCTCGAGCATTTTCGTAACGATGTCGTTGGACTTTCGTGCATCCGACGCCAAATTGACGCTTTCTTACGACCGTGATGTAGACCACGAAGAATTTAGACCGAAACATGCGATCCTGTACCGGCGGCGGCGGCGGCGGCGGCCGTTGTAGTCGCCGTTCTTCCAAGAACGCGCCGCAAGGTTCTTTAATTAATCCCGAAAAGAGGGACGGTCACCGGCCATTGCGATGAAACGGCTTTCAGCGCACCGAGCGTCATTTGCATGAAAAATATTTTACTTCTTACCTGACAATCCATATTCGCGAAAATTCCGCAATATGGGATTAAAAAATTTGCAAAGTACCTTTTACGTCGCATTAATTTTAAATATCCGTGCAATATTACTCTTGGAAGCGTTTTTTTTCTCTCTCTCATCACGTATTCACATTTCGATACTTTCTTCCTCTTTCAACGTGACATTCTCTCTCTCTTTCTCTCGCCCGCAGGCGGGAGACCAGAATCGTTTAATCTCCTCATAGAAAAATCGTCGCTTCCTTCGAGCATAACTGCAGCCGTAGCTATGAGTCGAGATCTACCTTTTTGTGCCGATGTGGCAGCCTAAGCGACGGGTTGCATTGTGCAAACACGTAGCGGCAATTATTATTATTTATTGCACATTTTGACCATAATCACCGACTTTCCTCGTCCTTTTCACTCTTCACTCGTCAGCCTCCCATTCGCCATGGGCGGTTACCAACTGCTGCGGCACAGTACCTGTCACTAAGCTCACAGATGTTATGCTCGGATAAAATCAATGCCAGCACAAGTCACCGCGCGCGACCGTTAGAAAAATTTATTTGCCACGGCGAAAGAATGACGACGTAATACAAGGAATGATGCATTAAAAAATTACGTCGTCGTTGCTAAACGAACAACGAAAACGATATTAAGACGACACGCAGCAGATTTTGCTTCAAAATTTGCATGTAATTAGTATCATAATAAATTTGACTTTAAATGATTTTCATTATTTACATTGAGTCCAAATGAAAAGATACTTTAGTGGCCTTTAGTTCTTCTTTGAGATCTCTTCCGTCTTCATTTTTTTTTTTTAATAAAGGAAGCCCCGTGTGATTTGACCTAACTAACAATAAGCCGGAGTAGGATCAGGTCAGGTGGTTAACCTTGGCCCCAAATAAATAATATCGGAAATCCTAACCCCTAACCCAGGCAACAGCCGTGAACTCTTGGCCGCGCAGTACCACGTGCGAAGACTTTGCATTGTTCGCTCGCGCGTATTATTCTATGTCGACGATTTTTCCTGTGTCGGCTTCCGTTCTCGGGGTCATTCAACAGGAAACCGCTGCCCAAACGGATGATTCTTCGTTATGTTAATCGCGCTTGAAATGGAATATCATTTAGGGTCATATCTTTCGTTATATTTATTATTTCATACTTGATTAGTTGCAAGATATCTGATTTTTTAAATTTCTATTAAGTTTGCAGAGAACAAAAATTCAAATAATAAAGGTGAATCTTATCTAGATAAAACTGTAGCGTGGAAAACTATATCGGTTTCATGAAATATAAAATTACATTAATTTTTACAAACATTTTTTTTAGGATTGAGACAGAACGTTTATTACTGGAAATTTGGTTTAATATTCAACATCTGATAATTAAGATATGCTCGCTTTATTATCTTAGAATGTTTATTTGTCGTGCAAAGTCTATAAGATTTTAAGTAATAAAAAGATCATAATAGTAGATTCATGCGGATGATAACAGAAATATCAACTCTCGAGCGAGCAGTTTTATAACATTTGAACTCGCGTGTTTTTAATCGAGATAGTTTATATAACTTGAGATATACATCGCCGTGAATTTGTACTAATCATGAAAAACCAAGTAATATGTAAAATGTTACGCTATAGTTGCTATTTTTAGATCATAAGATAAGATTTTAAATAAGATAAAGATATGATTATCTATCATTTCACGCAAGTGATCGCTGATTTTTAAGTTATTATTAAATATAATCAGATGTAATTCGATATCGTTTATTAATTTCTCAGAAACAGAAATAATGTGACACGATTAGCCAGAGAACACTGCATGGCTATATTATATCTACTTTTTAAAATTCCATTAAATAAATCACGATAAGTAGCTTACTGATTACCAAACACGAAGCTTGTATTACTAAAGAAATAAATGTCAGGATCTTGTCTATTTTGAACGATAAGTACACGAGAATATGAGTTTTCGACTTCGGGAAAACTTTGCTGGAACAGATTAATTAAGTTTCGCGAGCTTAATCGCCATTGGGACAAATTACCCGCAAGAAAGCGCTACCGCTTTAACGCATTAATTCGACGCGCGATCTCAAAGTTAGTCACCAACTCCTTTCCATTCTTCCTTCCACAGTTTAATAAACCTAGTGACTTTGCTGCATGCAACATTAACCCAGGACGTGACCGACTGCCAATTCGTTCCTGATTTTCGTCTATCTTCCCTCATCCATTTCGCTCGCTCACCCTCGCTATTCACATTCTTAAGAAAAGTTCACTCTTTAAATCGTGTAAGTTTATATCAATTAATAACGGTTAATAATAATAATTTGTTTGTTTAAAACGCGCGTGTCTCTAAATTGGATAACTTTGGACTTTACAATATTTTTCATATATACATAGAAATCATCTTTATCGACCGTTCCGTGCTTGTTCCTGCAGCGTCAAAGATAGGAGCTTGCGCCATCAAAGAGCTTAATTATAAGGGAGAAGAGTGACCTCGTTAACGAAATGACTTAGGCCAACCTTCAAGTTCCACGAATTTTCTACCCTTTCCGCCACGGCGAGAGAGCAAGCGCGAACGAGATAGCAACCTGGTTTCGAATTAGGGTGATTCCGCCGCTTGCCTGGTGTTTCACAAGAATGTGTGCCTTGTTAATCCCACGGTATATTCCGCCCCGGCGGAATATCGTAATTATATTAGTACGGGCGCGTCGAAATTTTCTCGCGAAATTCCATGCGGCAGGGTAGTTGCAGCCCCTCTCAATTCCTCGCTTTTTCCATGTCCAGCCGCGCTAATTTGCCGTTCAGCCTTCGTCATAGCGCTGTTTAAGAGAGAAAAGTACGCGTTTCGCTCGCGCATAAGTATCAATTGCGAAAGTAAATACAAGCACGCATATATTTTTTTGGCCCGTTTTTAAGCTTCGTCTCTTTTCAGAAAAATTCAATCGATATCTCCAAAAGTTCATACTTTCCAAGAGACAGAGGCCAGACTAATCACTTAAAATAAAGAATTAAGATTACAGATCCGTTTTATCTCGGGTTTCCATTAAATTATTCAATCGCGCTTTTGTTACTGTGTACTCTGCATAATGGTCGCGTGAGCGATACTTTCGCGGCAAATGATCGTGTTCCTGCGAGTCCAGGAACCGTGCACGGCCCGAAACAATTTCGCCCCTACACATAATGGTATAAATAACAGGATACCGGGTTATTGTACCTCGCATCCTTCCGATCGAATATAATTATCCTGATACCACAGTTCAGTAACTCCGCGACCGGGAGAATCCCGACTCTCTAGCGATCCATCGGCACGTCGCGTCGCACCGGCAACGAATCCACCTCTCTCTCTCTCTCTCTCTCTCTCTCTCTCTCTCTCTCTCTCTCTCTCTCTCTCTCTCTCTCTCTCTCTCTCTCTCTCTCTCTCTTTCTTTCTCTCTCTCTCTCTCTCTCTCTCTCTCTCTCTCTCTCTCTCTCTCTCTCTCTCTCTCTCTCTCTCTCTCTCTCTCTCTCTCTCTCTCTCTCTCTCTCTCGTTCGCGGCCTTCTCTCTCGGTTTTACTAGTGTGTTTCGGGATTTGCCACGGGCTGCTGCGCGGAGACGACCGATGAAGGAGGGAAGGAAGGAAAATAAGAAAAGCAGAGGAGAACAACGACGGGGGAAGCGCGTGCATGTACGCGCTCGCGTGTCTACGCGCCCGCTCTCGTGTACGTGCCGGCGTGTAAGAGGAGACGAGAGAAAGAGAGAGAGAGAGAGTATTGATCCCACCCTCTCTCCAGAAGCAGGAACCCCTAGCTGGCCTAACTTCACTCCCCCTTCGTTCCACCCGCCGGTTGTTGTGTGCTGCATACCAATTTGCTTGATTTTTTTTTTCCTTCCATTCCTTCTCGCTGTCTACGTCTATCCTTTTCCCTCGTTGCCCTCTACTCCTGCACCCTCCTGTTTCCACCCACTCGTCTCCCCGTGACCAGCCCGTCTCCCTTTCTTCGTATTTTTGCTTCGAATGAAACGCTACTTCCTGTCTGTCTTTACGTGTAACGTGACATAAAACCCGCACAATTCTCTTTAGTTCGATTTTTCTTTTCATAAATTATTTTGATCTTTTAAAGTCCAAATTGAAGAGACTACACTCTTATCGTGATTACATCACAATGGGTTTTGATCTCGTAACGGTTGAACGAATGCCGTTATCAAAAGTGAAGAGGCAGAGAAAGAGAGAAAGAGAGAGCACATGACGTGTGACATTTACCACTGCAATTCGGGTACACTTGGACGATTACAGGAGCCTTCCGGGCGAAATTTTAGCGAAACGCAAACGAAACCGCAGCCCGGCGCTAAAGTAGTGGCTCGAGGTTGTAAATGCCGGTCGAATATACGGGATTACAAACGATCGTTCGTAATGGACAACAGTTCGCGCCGCAATAACATACATTTGCGAACAATCGGCGGCTGGAAACGGTATGTCCAACAGTCGTAAAACCGTCTATCTAGTTACACGATCGTACTGTGCATTCCTGCAGAGAGACAGAGAGAAAGAGAAAGAAAGAGAGAGGAGGGGTCGAAGAGAGAGAGGGGGAGAGAGAGAGAGAGAGAGAGAGAGAGAGAGAGAGAGAGAGAGAGAGAGAGAGAGAGAGAGAGAGAGAGAGAGAGCAAGACAAGGAGAAATGCGGTGCTATCGGTCGTGGTAAATCGGACATTTGAGAAGATTGCAAGTAAGAAGAGCTATACCGAGCAAAGGGACAAGCAACGGGGATGGAGAAGGGTAAGGTGGGTAGCAAAATGGGCGAGTAAGGAGCGGGTTTGAACCTTGAGATAAACCTAGCATCGTCTGGAATCTTCTATTAGCAATTACAGTTGTAATTGTTTCCTGCAATATGCATGGAAATAGTGGAATTATTTAAAAACCACCCCTACCTCACCGCTCCGCCCGAGCGGATGGGCAGAACCGATGGCGGTGACTGCTATCGGGTGGACCGGTGATACCCGCTCTCGATCGCTCTCTCTCGCCCGCCCTGTTACTTCTTTTCAACCGCTACATGCCGCCTCTCTCTCTCTCTCTCTCTCTCTCTCTCTCTCTCTCTTTTCCTCGCCTCTGACGAAAGAGAATCTTCCTTCTTTCTTCACCTTCGCCGCGTCTTATATCTTAACGCCGCCGGTCTCTTCGATTCGTTTTTCCTCGTGGCGAATCGTCTCACGGTACCTCGGAGAAAACCTCGAATCCAAATCCCTGGTACGGTTAATGGTTAATGGACTGGAAACAATTTATCCGTTTAGCTCACGCGCGCGCGACCAGCCCTGGCGCGACGAAGTGGGTTCTCTCTTTCTGCGCGTGCGAAAACCGAATGCGCGATACTTGTCGTGCAAGAGAGCGCTGTTCGATGTGATGTGAGCGGAATTTTGGGTCGCCGTTATCGAGTCGCGCTCAAAAGTTTCCATAACATCACATCGTCTCCGAGACATTATCTTTATTATCTTCGTTCTTTTATCGATACAGCACGATTGAGAATGTCCAACAGAGGCGCATACAAATAAGTTTGCTACCAACCTTTATATATATTGAAGGTTTTTCGGTAAATAATGATTATCTATCTTATCAGTAAAAAATAAAGGTCTTTGCTTTGTTTTACTTGTCAAATGATTTTATTCCGCTCCATCTCGTCCAAATTTGGCCAAAGAACAGCCGGTGTCCGCTTAGAAAATCTGGCGATGCCATAAAACAGCAAGGACAATTGTCCGCTAAATTCTCGAGAAGCGCAGCGAAAAAGTCGCGACAATAAAATCGACCGAGAAACGTGCGGCTCGATTCGATTCAGCGCCACGCAGCGCAACCATTCTGAAGAACAATGGGAGATTCGAGCAAGTTTCCACCGTGCGTGGCCACGATGGCATCTGCCGGGGCCGCGGGTTTCGCACGGCTCAAGGCGGTAGAACTGCGAAGAAGAGAGCGAGATACCACGACGACGACAACGACGGCGTGGCCCTTGCCAAAATCGGTTATCGGCATGGATAAATGTCCCGGTGTGCGCGCCGGGTACGTTATGGAGTAGGCGTCATCGTATCGCATCGCGATGAGGAAGAGGATGCACCACGGCGGATGCGATGCACAAGTTTCTTCCCCACCGGCGAGATTGCCGAGCCGCGTCCACCTTCGGAGTCTCTTCGCGTAGCACGGTGGCCGGTGCATTATCATAACCGCATTCTCGTGCCTCGACAAGACCAACCCTTTTCACTTACACACATCCGTGACCGCGCGAGTACCTGCGGTTGGTGCCACCGGTACCAACCGCGTGCGGTTGTACTGCGCCGATATTTCTTTATTTCTTCTACCACGTTTATCTCCGCCCACTTCATCCCCTTAGCCTGCGCTCGCTCTCTCTCTCTCTCTCTCTCTCTCTCTCTCTCTCTCTCTCTCTCTCTCTCTCTCTCTCTCTCTCTCTCTCTCTCTCTCTCTCTTTCTCTCTCTCACTACGCGCAATGCTAAAATTTCAATGATTTACATCAGAAAATGAATGATTCTAGAAATGCTTGTCGGGTTCTTAGAAAATGATGTAGTTGCGAGATATAATGTAATAGCATAAATAATAAATGAGATAGTATATTCATTTACGTGCAAAATTATAAAGTTGATCGCCGTAGGTGACGGGAATTAATATTTAATTAGCAGATTACGAAGCCTTTTTTTTACACTTTTTGAGCGATTTTAATACTTTTATTATCCCCTGAAGAAACATCGAATATCTGATAAAATTCTTGTTTCAATTTGTCTTAATAAAATATCGTATGTGTTCTGAGTAATTTTGCAAAACATTTATATTAATTACTCACTGATAAGGAAATAATGTTAAAATCAATGAATAATTGATAATTTATAACGTAAAAATTTTTTTCTATTAAATATATGTGAAATATATGTGAATATGTATGAAAATTTTTGAAAATGCAAATATTGATAGGTTCAGACAGTGAATAAAAAGTAAACCAGACTAAAAGGTAAACCAGAGTGGTATGAGAGGAATAAAACGTGGGCGGGAAGCCGCTTTCTCGCGATGCAGCACACCGTTTAGGTGCTCTGCATGTTGCACCGGAATGCTGCATACGCAGGTGAGGCGGCTGACAACATCTGCCGGCCAAATGCACGCGTTTCGTTCGGTGCGACACAATAAATTGCAAAATGTACCACGTCGATTGCGCTTAAGGCGATATCTCCGGAAGAGTATTTATAACGTGCAAAGAAAGATCGCTTGTACGGACGCGTTCGCGCGCACGCGTGACTACCAGTCGTTTTAATAAGTTATCAAGAGATATTGCCGACCGGATTTATTTCTTCGAATCGGCTCGGAAAGTAGTCTAAATAAGCGTGCGCGAGAAATGATCTCTCTGCAAATTACGAGCATCGTAAATTTCATGCTTATTAGAATCTCACGCGACGCTTTGAAATTAGAAATTCCAAAAATAATCCTATCCACCAAGTTAAATCCGCCAAGGTAAACGTTTGATCCATAAAGTTGTACATGTCCACAACTAAAAATACAAAAATTAGAAACGTAAAAAAAAACAAAACGTGAAATTTAATTATAAGGAATTATTACCTCGTGCAATTACAAAGTTCTCCTGCAAGGACTGATCCTCGATCGATCCAAAGCCGTCCGCAGCGGCGCGATGGCCGTATAATACTCCGCTGAAGTCGCGATTGTACAATTGTATCGCTACAGGGACGAAGGAGTCGCGTGTGTAAATCCGACGTGCACATCGTGTCACCATTCCAGCCGAGTGAAATCAACGTTTTTCCCAGCTCCCCGTAGAAACCGGCACTAAGATCGCGAATGTAGGAGGAAGATGGGGAGAGGAGGATGGTGTAGTAGGAGAAGGATCAAGGAGGTAAAGGAGACCGCGGCAAGTCTACCAGGGACAGCAAGGGGGGCGGAGAAGCAGAGTCTAACCGAGCGGAGCTCGATTTTAGGTCAGATCGTGCTGCGAAAACCAATCGCCGCGCGTTCTGCAGTAGATCCGTCGCTGTGGCGACTATCGACGATGTCCGATCGCTGGCTGATCGGATACGGTCGATCGAATTGTCTCGATCAGATTGTTATGTCCACGAATCGCGTAAGCTTTATATGAAACTCTCTGCTCTTTGGTCCAAAAACATATGATTCCAATACGGTATATACAATTGAAAACATTCCAATATAATTTTCATATCTTTTTACAATTTTTCTATAATGCATTAAATAATTTTTTAAATATTTAATAATTATTAATAAAAAAGTCTTTATAATTTATACAATTTAGATTTTAGAAGATTATATCTCTATTAGACACAAACATTATTTAAGAGTCTGCCGATACAACCAGTATTGGCAATTAGTAATTTCTAATAAATAAAAAGAAGAGAAGGAAAAAAGAGAGAGGTGTTCCATTTTACGTTTTGTTCCATTATACTTATAACTTACATCGTTCGCGCTTAGGGCGTCTCTTACCTTGTTCCCTTCGATCCAATCAGCTTCCTTCGCGAGTGTACTTTTAGTATTCCAGTTGGCTCGCCGTTCCCGTCGTTGCCCCGTTAATCACTGTTATCGATTATCCGCGGGAGCAGATCCAACCGAGTGCCATTTCGTCCCGCCGACGTGATTCCTGACCACGGTCTGTCTGCCTACCCTCGTGCAACGAGGAGCCGTTGTCACGGAATTTTTTTCGCGCGGAGCAGAAATCCGCCCGCGGCGTAACCTGAATCGTTTATAATCGTTTCGATTCCAGTATAAGCCGTGACTACAACCAACTCTATCGGCAATACTGTATTCATTCGCTAGTCGATCGATCGCTTACGCAACCGAAGTGACCGGTATAATAACTAGCGAAGGACACGAACGGCCATGTGCGACCCGTTGAAAGTTCCTCGAATAAACACTCGAAATATATCAGTAGCACCTGCTTTTTCTAGGCAAAGTTCATTCAAATTGAAAAAAAATTACTACGCATCAAGTAGTGATGATATCATCTACTAATAAGAGGCTCTCAATCAATAAACGGTTGGTATTTTTTATTTTAAGATTAATACAGTCATAGAATTGATGTCAAATTAGAGGAAAGATAGAATAATGGAAAGAAATGAAGTTCGTAAAGTTCAATTTGAACGAACGCATTGTGCATTCGCGTCAATCGCTACTCGTAGTTGAGCATCGGTTCTTTAGCAACATCTAACGACAATCGCATCCATCAAGGGACGTCGCGATAATTCCACCTTGTCGCAGCCCGCAGCGGTTCGTAGATCGTAACGTTGGGATCTCGATAGATTACCTCGCGGGCATTTTATTATCGCGTGCGCGCAAAATTGGCGACGCGTAGAGAAGGCCGATCATGAACGCGTCGACGACGACGACGCGATGCGCGGCGCGCGACGCGGCGACGTCGACGCGTTTTCCGCGTCGCGATATACCAGAAAAAAGTAATCCGATTTCTCGTTCTCTCTCTCGTATAGGTGCGGTCGGACTTGCGGAAAATTCCCAGGCGTTCTCCGTTACCAGTCAGGCGCGTGCTCGCGCGCAAACACCCGCGTAAAAAAAAAGAAAAAATCCCGAGCGCACGTTCTTGCGTGACGGGACTAGAAAACGGCAACTGGAAAAGTAGTCGCAAAAAAAATATGACGGCCAATCGAATTTTTGCTGCGAGAGAATTGACTCGGAATTATTTATAGGATCTTCTTTTATTTGCTGCATTCTATCTTTAATACGTAAAATCTTTTAAATCGACCGAGAAATGATTATTTTTACGTGCGATATGATTTCTTAAAAGGAACGACAGCACTCGTCATTTTTCACATTTTTTCTCCGTATTTCCATCTGCCGACGAGCGACGTAAGTTAATTACACGCTGAATTTACGTTATGAAAGATAATCGATTGATCGATCGTATCTATACTTTTTTTTCATTATAATTGTATCGTGGCGCGCCGTTAGGAATAAATGGCATCGCATAATATTATATAGTCGCCGTTAGTGGGAGAAACAAGAACGCGTGTACGTTCCACAATAAACTGGTAAATGTCAAGAGCGCTAAATCTAGTTAAGCTTTCAGCGATTAAGGTCACATGACAGTTTACAGATGGAATATTAAGTTCTTCCAACATGTCGCAAAAAGCCGGCGATCCAAATGGATTATGGACGATAAATGACTTGACATTTCTCGATATACAGATCGATATTAGAAATTAACGCTACCGCCGCCGTCGCTTTGACGCGCGGCAATTATCCGTAATTGCAGCTTGCTCTCATTGTATAATCCAAACAATTTGTCTACTTATTTTCGATGGCGAGACGGTACAATTATACGGTACAATATGCGACTGTTTTACTCGACGATGGCGACAATAATTACACGTCGCGTTACTATTTTGATAGTTATCTGCTCCCAAAATAAATATTACCAATATATTCATCAGCCTCTCAAAATAATGACAGTTCTATCATTCTAGTCTAGAACAAATCAAACATAAACAAAAAATATTTCAAATCAATCAATCAATGGATAAGCTTTAATCAAACACAATACATGTATTGTAACAATAATACGTTTCAATTAAAATTTATTAATTTTATTCTAGAATAAACTTGTAGCAAAAAGATCAATTTTCTTGTAAAATATTAAATTCTTTCGTAACTGCAATAATTATCCAGTCCGCACTGTCGACTATCGTGGAATGTCCATCAGCCAATTAAGAAGCGCATTCGTGCAATGGAAACTCGGCGTTCAAAGCGTATAAATTTTAATGATTGTCAGACATTGGAGTTACCGCCCACTATTTTGCGATCATTTGAGTCGTTTGCGCGTCACTACGTGACGAATGTAAACATTATTAGTCAAAGTCACGAGCTCTAATGAACGACATACCTCGCGTATTACGTCTCCAGTATGCCATCCGACAGAAAAATCGGACCACCATCGCGATTGATCCGATTACCTTCGATCGAAACGACGTGCGTCGAATTTTCCGCGCCCGACAGCTCGCGATACAATCGCACTCGAATGGAGAGTAAACTTTAACCTGGAGGAAAAGCACAGTCTAACGAGTCAATTATACAAAAAAAGGTAAATTTGGGAGAATTTTCATGATTTTGTAAAATTTAAAAAATACTCTGTAGATCTTTCTCTTTTTCTTCAACTGCGCGAATATCCGCGACATAAACGTTGTAGAACGATAGAGTCGACAAAAATCAACGCATTACGAAGCAATTCGAGCGAATAATGCGATCGGGCACTAACCCGTTGTTATTCCGCGACTTCTCCGTCGTGAATACGAGAGGACCGGGGGGAGGGGGGGGGGGTCAGGCAAAGAGATTCAACACGAGCGGAACACGCGTTTCCGTACAAGAGAATTTGTATCCGCGCGAATCAGCAGAAGTTAGGGAGCCGGAGAGGAGTAGTTTCGCGGTCGAAAAAGTCCTCGCGGGATTCGGGGTGGTTGTCCCTCTCCCGCGTTCTTCCCGATGTAAAATCCGATCCGGGTAGGAATCGCAGAACGACAAGAGTGCGGAGGCGACGGAGAGGAGGGCTCGCGGAGAGCGGCACGGCAGGGTGACGGGACGTCATAAAGTCCCATTCGTGCCGATAAAAACAAGCGGCACGGAATACGTACGTCGATATAAAGAAAAAAGGAAAAGGGACGCAGCGCGCGAGGGAACGGCGACGAGGACGGGATCGGGACGGGACGAGCGGGGGATGGGAACGACGGCGAAGCATCGGGCGAAGATCCAGCTACGATCGAACCGATCGTTCCGACGGTCCCGGCTTCCCACTAAATTCGCAATATATGATCCCGGGAAACCAAAACGAACCAGCTTTCACGACGTCGCGGGGAGGTACCTTCCCCGGCAACGATACGATCGAACCACAGACGCGCGCGTCGTCCGAAGAAACGACGAAGGCATTGGTCGGGACGCTCGTTTTAACGAAGCTGAGAGATGTTGCCGCTATATACATACATGTATAGCGGCATACATGGCGTATGTATGTATGATACTTGTACGTACGCATATGTACGTACGCGCGATTGTCAAAATCAAAAGAGTTTGCAACGCTTGGTATCTGACGACGCGACTTTGAGAAATTCAACCGTCTCCTCGCGGCACTTCCGCACTTTCCAACAAATCCGTTTCCTCGTTCGCTGATCGATCTTCAGGATTGGATGAGCTCCAGCGGTGGCCGCGAGATTTCTATAAATCTAAGAAGCTTCGAATAATATTGTGATTCAAAATGGGTTTCTACGATTTTTTTATCCGTAATGTCCTTATGATTGAATCTAAATATTAAAAGTTATAAGTTTTACAAAAATTTCGAAGCAAATGATTTCACTTTAAAAAAAAAAACAGATTCGAGTTTTTAAAGATAAAAGGTATTGACTCAGACGTCTTTGATTATCCAAATGTGGACGAGCGTGCATTTTCAGAATGTGTTTTTAGTATAATCCCCGCGTATTCTGGCATCGCGACATCTTTGACAGGTTCACACTGTGGGATACCCGGTTAGTATGTAACTCGACATCGGACGGTACCCTTTGGCCATCCCGTACGTGCCGATCTCTTTGAGGTGGCTGTGGTACACGTAGCCAATACCGCGAATGCCAGTGCGGTTTCGTCCGTCCGCGTGCGAACCGATGCCCATTCGGCGTGGCAATTTATGTGACGATGGGCAAACCGGAAATCATTGGATTGGATGTCCTGGCGGATCCCACGGCGGACTGCAATCTCTTTTCAGCGCTCTCGTGCGAAGGTTAACCGAGCCTATTCGCCGCGAGGCGTGTATCGCGAGGCCTCGAGGTTACCGGTGACATTATTTACAGCTGGGAGCATGTTCACCGAAATCGGGAATAAATTATTTATCGCGCAGCTGCCCCGTCGTCGCGACTTTGTCATAAACGCTCGTGGAAACGAGCAGCCGGCACGGGCCGTAACGTCAGCCGTATTTTAACACTAGAAACCGCCGAACCGGTTGTCTTGACGTATGCTGAAAAAAATCTTGTCCTTTAATGCACTAAAGAAAGGCATTCGGTATCTCCGTCTTCTACGATCAGGTAAATAAAAAAATAAATTACACACGAGGAAGTTACGTCTCCGATCATCTTTTTTGCTTTCTTTTTTTTAATCTACCCTGAATTCTGCTTGCGTCAGAATATATATTAAAAATCTTATCTCATCGTAACATCGATAATGCGAGAATACGGAGTCGCGCGCTTTCTCGAAGTTAAAAGCGCGCGGAGTAAGTTCGCAAAAGGCGCTCGAGTAATTGTAGAATCTGCCGGACGCAACTTGTCCGCGAGAGGACAAGTGACGGGCGTCCGCGTCGGTCCGGGCTCTCGATCGCGAGCGCGATCATGGACCGATCTCGGCACACAACCGCTGCTCGTGCTCAAGAAGACACCCGATCTCGTCCTTCGCTCAACGATGTCCTCTCATCGTCGTCGTCGTCGTCGTCGTCGTCGTCGTCGTCGTCGTCTCCTTCGGATCTCTCGATCTCCGGGCGGATCTTTCTTCGCACATACGTGCACACATGGTTCTTCGCTCCTTCGTGTCTTCGTTTCTTACCTTCCTCTCGTACTCCCGTCCTCGGTAGCCCTACGGCGCTGTCAGCCGGCGCAAGCGACAATGCCCGATGCGAGATAAGGACGAGACCTTAAGGAACTTCGCGAACGAAGTCCTCGGAAAGATATGTACCCGGAGTTACGGTCCGTACGTACGTACGTACGTACGTAAGTGCAAATCGTGAGCGACCAGATCGAAGATCTACTTCACGGGATGCTCACCGTCCCTTCGCCTCGTAGACACTTATTTCTGCGATATAATACCTCGAGAGATACCCTTTACGCAGCCCGAAAACGCAGGAGATGACCAAGAAGATCACCGCACGCAAACGAGTACAATGCAAGTGGCTCGATCTCGTTATGGAAGCGGAACAATGCGACAATGCGATGATGCTTTCAGAGAGCTCGATGCCAATCGTACTCAGTCTATTGAACAATTTTTATATATATGTATACTATCAATATATATCTGCACTTGCCATTAATTTCTGAAACGTTCACAAAGGAAAATATTTTTGAACGAGAAGGTGATGACATATATACGTTAGAATCGATACGTAGAATTTTTTATACTGTATCAATAACAACATTTAGATAAAAATCAATATACATATAAGATTTATATAGTTTACATAACGTATAATATATCGAAATTACAAAACTGATTAATTTATAAATATTTATCAAAAGTCAAGAAAATGTTAAACAGCAGAAGATAGATACAAATCTTATATGTGTATTAATTTTTTATCTAAATGCTGTTATTGATATAGTATAAAAAATTCTACGTATCGATTCTAACGTATATATGTTATCATCTTCTCATTCAAAAATGTTGTGTGAAAATGTACTCTGTGAACGTTTCAGAAATTAATGGCTAGTGATATATATTGATAGTACACATATATATTACTAGTATATATGACCTGTCGTTCTACTTAAAAATTTAATCAGTAACCGGCAATCGATCGACGATAAAATACGACGGATATCTGGCAAGGCTCCGCACCGGTCGTCGTTTACTTCGTTAACGTCAAAGTTACGAGACGTTCTCCTTTCGAAAGTTGTCATCTACATCGCGCAACGCGTCCCGAGGTAGGCAAGAGACATTCCGAAAGCAGGAGGCACACCGCGCGAACAAGGTAGCTCCGTTCGAGGCGAAGGCCCTCGTATTTTTCGGCCGGTGAAGAAAAAGAAGTAGGCGCTTAGAGACGCACGTGTAAGACGCGCGCACTTTCTCTAGGCTGCGGCTCTCTCACGAAAAGCCGATATACTCGGGGGGCCGCCGAACTCAGAAAGTGGCAAGGTGAGCCCGTGACAAGACCCCGTCGATGTCACCAAACTCGTTCTGCTGTCTAGACCGTGCGGGCCCAGCCCACTTTACGACTCGCCTTTGTCGTCGTATCACGGAGCGGTCCGCGCGCGAGTATCCTAATACAAGGCAACGGTCTCTGATTTCTGGAACATTCTAAAACTTCTTATATAATGCCGACCGATAGAATGCGAATTTTATTCCGTCGTTATGCAATCGTTAAGCCACGCACGCCCGGTCTTCCGTGGGTCTCATTAAAATACGCGACGCGTTTACTACCCCTTCTCCCCACCTCACCCCTCTTCTTGATAGTATCCGATCAAATTATGTAAACCGACTTGATAACATAGTAGTAATGTTTGTATCATATTATATAAACCGAATGAACGGCCCGAAACGAACTTGCACCATTTACGCGAACCTGGAGATAATATTATACATATTATACTATAAAATATTCACTGGTCTGTACTTTTAAGTGACGTCTCAATTTCTCGCCGCGGTTGCGAGCATACGAATGCGCGAGTGCGCATTTTCTATGTCACGTTATTGTCACATATTGTATAAATTATTCTTATTAATGGGGGACACTTATTTCCACTCAACTGTCAATCGACATAGTGGAGCATGCTACTCTCTTACGTAAAACTAATCGGTAGGTAAACAGGCTCGACGGAGATTCCATATTAATAGCGTTTACGAGCCGTCTTTGCGATACCACTTTTTTGATCGCGCTTATAATTTAATGCGTGGTAACGCAACATGAATCTTGAGATAATTAGTACGCCGAGGAGTGCGTGATGCATAAACGCAACACCTACTTTTGCGTCTCTTCCTTCTGCCGTCCATTCGACTTTTTTATGGACACAAAAGCGCGCGATTCCTTTTAATCGCGTATACATAATTAATTGACAGTGCTCTCGGTCTCTCTTTCTGTTTCCTTCCTCCTCTTCTCATTGTCTTTACCAAATGTGTAACGCGACACTCTGATTAATCTTTGCGATCTCTTTTTTTCTTCTGTTAGTAACGTAGATAAGAAAGTACTATTTCTATTACAAATCGCCCCCGCTTTTTACCCCTTCTCCTTTGCCATAATTAAGAATTAAACGAAAAGACATCTTGATGAATTGATCATGATCACGTAATTTGATTTCTTTAAAAGCGTTTAACAAATATTTCACTTACCAATCGACATATTGCTGTTAATTGTTCATTTCTCGAGTTTCCTGGCAAACAACTCTTCATGGCTGCGCCGATTCGTGCTCCAGAAAGCCGAGAAAATCCGGAAGGATACTTGTCACTGCGAATTCCGCGATCCTCCAGATGGCGGATGTCGCTCTGTGGAAAGGAGCGAGAGCGCGCGGGTTTTAACGTCCTTTTTATGACCCTTTAAAATGCCATCGTCACGGTAGCTCTACCGGGCTCTCTTAATTATTTTACGAGAATTCCGACGACAATGCTCGGTGGCAAAAACAAGCGGGAACACCCTATCTACCGCTTGGCTTGCAAACCGTAGAGATTACGAGTAAATGGGTTCGGATGATTCGCAGCCAACTCCGACGATGTCTTCTCCAAAATCGTCGGTTATAAACGACGCCAAGTGACGCGTATCCGGGAAGGGAGGGGCGAGAGAATTTTGATAAAAATTATTTTTACAGCGTTGAAAGTGCGTGTAACGGCCATTAAAATATTGACGCGTTGATAATTACGTGGTTATCGAAGTTGGCGCGAATGTCAACGTATTTTATTACTTACGTTATGCCTTCGGACAGATAACGATCTGGCTGATGACGCGAAACCTAATGGGAGCCAAGCATAATACCGCTAATCGTAGACGCACACTTGGTGTCGAAAGTCGTCGACGATTTTACGATGAAACTTCTATATTCATGTCACACGAAAGAATGACGGATAAATTCGTACATGAATAATACATTAATATGCCCGTACGATATCGAGAAACAAACATCATCGGGCATGGTCGGGCCACGCCAGGTCATCGTACCTCAGAAAATTAATAATTTTCGACTTTCGTCTCATTCGGCTAAAATGCGCGTCATTAATCACACATTGGTGTTTTGCAATAGCTTCTTCGACAAAACACGAGTTTTCGCTTGCGTCAAGGAAAATCGCGTCAAAAATCGAATGTTTGTTTTAATTTATGAACGCCCGAATTTTACGGCCGTTGATTATCTTTAGCGGTGGCTGATTTATCGGAGAAAGAAAAAAATTATCGCGTTTCAGCCGACAATTTTTAATCGACCGCGTTGTAATATTTCACGTCGCTGTTCACCGCGCGATGCGGAATTCCAAAATCTTTAGAAGGCGTGCTCATTTAATATTAATAATAGAATGATTAAGTAGATTCTACGCTAGATTTATGTTACACTGCCAAAATCTAACAAGTTATCTGTCAAAAGTTCCATCAGAAATTTTTCTTTTCTCCTGCGTAACATTTAATTGTATCTTTTGACAATGCCTGAATTTTCACAATTATAATTTTTAATTTGACTTTTATGTATTCCATGAATTTCTTGTATTTATAACTTTTAATCATTTTCCGTTTATGTTTTTCTATCTTTTCCATTTTTGATAATATTTGTTGTAATTCCAACGTCTGTTAATTGAATATTTCACGGTTTTGGCCGAGAATTTCAACACCGTCGAAGCAAGGAATCCGTAACGAAGCGGGCGAATTAGGAAACTCGCGCTAATTCCCAAAATTAGGTTCTTATCTTCGACGGGGCGTGAACGGTGAGGAAGGAGGGGGACCGGTGTGGCCGTGCGATGTAGAAGAGAAACAAATAGGACCTCGGTCCAATTAGGGATTTATTTATGTGCCGGCGGGCATATTAAACGAGTAAAAATATGAAGGCAAAAAAAATGAGAGGAAAGCCGCGGGAACGTGTCCACTCAAGTCGGCCGATCTTAGATACACGTCGCGTTTATAAAGACCGTAGCACGGAGCCTCGTTAACGAACTGCCAGGGCAGTTAAACATAAATTGCAACTTTGTGTCGTCTTTCTCATGGCATGTCTCGGGCATTCGCTGTCGTCCAGCCCCGCTTTCTCGCCTTAAATCCGTAACCATCCGACCGGCCGCCTCGCAATTTCGACGCTGCGAAACGATCCTCTCTCTCTTTCTCTCTTTCTCATGTGTGACGCCGCCACTAAAATGTAGCGGCTCAATTATTAACGTGCATACCTCTCGATCAAAAATTGATCAGGTCTGCTGAAAAGAATAACTTTTGTTCGTTCGTAGAAGTGGAAACGCGGTTGCTTTGATCAGACGAGTCGATCTGAATACATATCCGGTAAATTAACGTCGAAATGTTTCTGCAGTCGGATTGTCCTATTGATTCAGCCGAATTGGCGAGAAAATTAGGTGCCGCTTATGTAGCGTCGGATAAGTAAGCGGAAATATTATATCTTTTTCCAAGTAGTTGTCTAATTATTCCTACATAGAAGGTAAGTACCTTCATTGCGCAAAATAATACCCTCCATTCACCGAGCAGCGACTCTCCGATTCCTCGGCCTACTTACGGATCCAATTTTCGCTTTGTGAAAAAGCGGAGAAACCGTCGTAGCGTGACTGACGGGACCTCTCGTCCTCTCGCGCGTGAAGAATGGCAAGAGGAAGACTAGAAGGAGGAGGAGGAGGAGAGAGAGAGAGAGAGAGAGAGAGAGAGAGAGAAAAGGAAAAAGAGACGTACGGACGCGGACGGACAATGTCGCCTCGTTTATCAGAACGGCATTGTAGGGGCCATCGTTGCCCTTCTCGACACACCCTTTGTTGGTTACATCCAGGCTGCGCGAGCCCGAGACTACTCAATCCTTTCTTTCATTCACTCTCCGAGACTCTTTTCATTTTTCTTCTCTCGCTCTTACGCCGCCGCGTAACAAGAACCGGGCCAAAGGGGGCGACGAGGGCAGAAGGGTACAGAGGTGCCGCCGTGCCGTGTCCCCGTTTGCGCTCGCCACGGTTATCTCTTTAAAAAGCAATTGTACTCGAAAAAATGGTTCCCCGCTATCTGGAAAACGGATCGCCCGGCTCCAAGGTGGAAGGTTGAGTCGTGCCCTCTCCTATACATACCAAGTGTATCGGCGGGGATATGCTTTTTATTTTTTTATTTTTAGAAGCCAGCATTTTGACTCAACTATTTTACAAGTTTTACTGGATTTTAAATATAAGAGCTAATTATTTTTTTATTTTTTTACTATAAAAATACAAAAGACTTGTCCAAAATTATTAATTTTTAACATATTATAATAATTACATAAAATCTCTCAGTAACAGTTGTACCAATATCTGGAAATTTACATATTTACACATTGACAAGATTTATCATGTCATTATTTTCAAATGAACAAGTGAGTGAGAAGCGTGCGATAGCCCTAGATATCATATGGATAAGAGCGCATATTCGCTTAATTTCAACCTGCTCGTCTGCGAAAATTACTTGTCGGGAATTTTACTAAAGGAAAAAGTAATTTTTTTATTATAAAGTATCACGTCACGTGCACCAAATGCGCGAATTCTGTATATTTATAATATAGAGGATGTTTAGGGCCGTTAGGCCAAATCGAGATAAGCGAATGGAATAATAACACAACACGAGGAGCGTTTGGCCTAGCAGTGAGAGTGCTATGTGCCGAAATGAGAAATCCCGGGTTCATAATCCGGTCGGGCTCCTTTGATTTTCAAATCCAAAGATTGAATTCTCGGCGTAGGAGAGGCCCAGAAGGAGAGTTAAGGTGATTTTTAGGGGAATGCACATGGTGGTGTGCATCTGACGACATTCAGAGGAAATGTCGTGTCGAAACAGTGAGGCAGTCACGGGTTAAGGATGGACTCCGAGAGGAGCGCCATCAGGGACAAATAGCATGTCTTTTCATAAGTGTATTAATGATCTTATTGTGTTATAGATGATAACGAAACAATTAAAAAAATGCAAAAACAATTAGATAAGTTATCTAATGATATAAATGAAATAAAGCAAAATACATTAAAAATATTTAAAAAAATATTTTTTTAAATATTTTTATTTATTATTTAAAAAATAATAATAATTCGTGCAATGCGTTAGACATTTCGGGCGCTTCAATAACAGCCGATAGACAACAATGGTGAAACACCATTAAAATTACACATGGAAACATATATCAGAAAAAAACACGGAATCTATTAAAATTTTTGCTCATAGACTCTGTAGATAATTATCGTGGTGAGACAACACGTCCATTAAAGACATGCTATTTGCAAAAATCGTCCTCGAATGTACATACGTGCGTGTCTGTGTCTGTGTGTATAAAAGTAATGATACGTTTTTAAAAATTTACCTTTTTAAAAAAAATTTAAGAAAAAGTGCCAAGTGTACGCGCCGATGTAAAAACGGTTTTCTCTACGAATTTTTTAATTTTTTTTCTAAAAAAGGTTTTCTATCTATAAAAGTAACATTATTAGAAATTATTTTCTTAAAAACGGTTTTCTCTATATAAAAATAAATTTATACAGAAACTATTAAAATAGAGAACAATTTTAAATAATAATCTTAAAACACGAGTAATTATTGAGTGAAATCAATTTCATCACTGGCGTTCTTTAGTTGAGAATATGTCAGTGAGTCATACGCCGAGTAGTGTGCATGGTAAAGCTAGCAGCAAAATGCTCACATCATTTTAAAAACTTGGCACCACCGTGTCTCTTGATATGCAGAGATTTTAGAGTTGCGGAATAAATATAATAAATAAAACATGTATATTATTTTCTTTTTTTTTATGTTATTTCATTATATTATATTTTAATTTTCTTACGTAGAAAAAAATGAGGCTATTCGTCCATTACAAAGTGTGAAGATTAAAATTACGTACACGATATTGCCTTTATACGAGCGCTATTATGGTTAAACCATCATATAAACGTTACGTTTTCTTCTTCTCTTACGACCCGTGTTGTTTGGACAACGAGGTTCGCGAGCAAATTGCTCCGCCTGGAGGAGCGAGAGGTACGATCGCGCAAGTTCACCGGGAAACCAAGAGGGATAAACGTTGAAGCGCGATTTAGCATCGGTACAGTGGAACATACTGTACGAGCGGAGCAGGGCGATATTTACGCGGGGCGTTACATAATTTAACGGCCGGTGCGTCGCATAAGTTAAAGGCCCGGTTAGCGCGGAGCAGCTATAATTTCATCGCGAGGCGGTTATATCTCAGGACCTAACCGCGACGAAATGTTCAAAATAGTGGTACAGCCGATTGCTTTTAAGGGAGAACACCTCTTGGTACTAGTCTCGGTCGATTCCTTCCCGCATTTCTCCCCTCTCTCCCGTACGAACAGGATTTATTTCCTCCTTTTTCCCGGAGAGAGGTTCTTATTCCTTCTTGCATTTCTCTCTCTCTCTTTCTTTCTTTCTCTTCGCGCTCATTCTTCGTGTCTCCGTCGAGGAAGTAACGAAAGAGATTAGCCAGCACGGCGAGTTATTCGTTGTAATTAGAGAAAATGTTAATTATAGTTACGACAAAGTATGCTGTTTAATTCGTAGTTGGCGACGACTTAACAACAACTTATTTCAGAATATAATCCTTGTCGTAATATCACAAAAAAAAAATACAGTGTAATACATTATTTTTGTAAAAGTAGAAGTATAAATTTTTTCTTGATTATTTATTTAACTGATAATTGTTATAATACAAACATCCAAATAAATCGAGAATGAAATAATTTGCTGATAGGGAATTGCTTTTGCACAAAATAAATTTTGATTGAAGCTCAAGTTTAGTGAAGTGCAATCCGAAATCTTTGTGTGTGTTCGTGTTATAAAGTAATAATTTAAACTCGTGAATATATGTATACATTTTACTCGTAAAACGAGTTTTCATGAGCGTTTAGCTTGATTTTAACGATTTCAAGTCATGGATAGGCCCAATCTGGATTATGAATTCTGCGTTGACAAGAAAATTAATTGCGTCGAAATGACACTAAATATGTTTCCTCGTTAATAAAACGAAAAATTATGTCGGACGAAAACGCGTCTAGTAATCTCATGAAAAAAGTTACGTGGCTGCGTCGATAATAATATTGCGCAAAAATGTAATTAAAGCAATATCATGAATTTATTAAAAATTAATCAACTTAATGATTAATAAACTTATCTTTGATATTTATAAATTTTAAAATGTTATACATTTTAATGTGACGTGGACATGAATTAACACGGGTTAATATTATTTTTCATAAAAATTTTCAAAATTAGACCCATGCAAAGATAATTATTTGAAGCATATTGATTAAAAATAATCGTTTATGCAATATCGATCGCATATTTAATCAGAAACAGCTTGTGAAAAGAACAGGTTTATTACTTGGAGGCGTGAAAGATACGATAAGAAAAATAGTAATAAATTCCGAAATTTCGAACACGATCGTAAACACGGTCATCTTACGAGCGCTTTCAATGTTTGGTTGTCATTACATACATCTGACACGTTGGCTTTTCTTAAATGTTTTCCTTGGCCCGAAAACGGTCCCCATTATAGTGCCCCTCTGAACGTCCCTCTTATATTGTGATAGTTTGCAGATCTCTGATGTTTTTAACGTGAAGGCTGTAACACAATCACCATTAAACATTTTGGAAAAAAATACAAGAAGAAAAATTTCAAAAAAAAGTAGATATTTATTTTTAAACTATTTCCTACATTGATAGACTCTTGCAGATAATAAAGATGAAGGACATTTACATCACATTAGCAATAATCTTCTTTTTGTTTTTTTATTGCGACTTGCTTTTTATGTTTAAATGTGAGTTATTTAATTGCTTAACTCACATTTAAAAAAAATAATATCTCAATATACTTTTATGTCGCTACGCTGATTAAATTAAATCAATTGGAATTATCGGAATTATAGAATTATAATTTTGAAAAATGTACCACATGGCCAGTAACACATGTAATTTACTCCATTATGGGGATATCATTCTAATTACTAACGAATATAAGTTAGTTTATTAAACAATTTACACGATATCGACACTTGTCGCACAATGCTGCTGATACTCATTGTTTATTTAAGAAGAGCAAGTGGAAGAAAAGTGATTTACGTGAATAAAAGCGACCATAATAATTTCGTAGTAGCATATTGTCAGCAGCCTCATTAGCAACGACGGAAGCAGATCTCGACGAACATGCGCACGCGCGCATTCGTTGTAACGGACAAGCGATGTAAACGATTGGTCCCGGACCAACCGCTGGTCCCGTGTAAATACGGCCGCTAGTCAAAATAACCAACACGCAGGTCATCCAGCCACGAGCGACCGGCTCGTAGACAATGGTGGTATACGCGCCGTTTCGTTTACAATCCGCGCGGACGGGTAAACTTTTCCATGTACCTGCAACGTCGGATAATTCGCAGGAAGCAGCGGCGAATTTTCCCAATACCGGAACGCGAACGGCGGCAAACGGTTATAAACGGAAAACAAACTGCGAGCCGAAAGTCGCCGGAATTGTCGGCTGTTTTTGTCGTAACTCGAACGCGAGGGAGAGGGAGTATTCTATATTTGCGTTTGCTACCGGCTGCCAAAATTCTGGCTACCAACATCGGAAGCGAAATTCAGTCATGGCTGTTTTATCAATCTGCATGGATCGCGTCGCGTTGGATTAAGCGATCCCGCTGTTTTCCTACGTTATTTTTCTGTCGCTTCTGTTTTTGCAGGCAAAAAAACTTCATGTAGGTACATACAGGACGATATGCCGCTGTATTTTGTTTCAAGGATCGCAAGAATATGAGGAATCGCGCGAAAGATCGAAGGAAAACAATATACGTCAGGATAATAGTAGTATTTATTACATATGGTAAAAATTATTTTTCTTCTTGCCTCGGTCAAGTAACCGAAATCTATATACCTAGGCGAAAGAAGCGACTCGTAAAATGATAAAAGCTTAAACGATAATTGTTGAGACCGCTCGAGCAGTTAACGTCGCGCCGAAACTTGAGGACTACTCAGTCATTAGCCTTCTCTTCGTCTGTTCTTCTACGATTTGGAGCAACAACCCTCCGATGAAGGTGAAGGAGATGGAGGCGGGCGGGCAGGCATAAACCTCGCTGGGGGTGGATAATGCGGTTGTCCGCCGTTGAGACTCGCAGCTCTGATTGCGGATCTGCCGGGACGAGAGAAGTTCCGTCGGCTTTTATTAGTTTTAAACACGCGTTAAATAAAACTGGGCTAAGCTCCGAGACCCGGAGATCAGCTCCGCGCGGTTTACGGACGTAAGCGTTCGTAAAGAAGCGGCGCTGCGAAGAGAAACGTAGCGAAGGGCGAGCGCGACCCTCTCGCCCCTTCCTGTCGTTCGTGCGTACGGGGGGGATTTCGTCCGAAGACGTAAGGCTCCTTGGGAGCATTCGGAATCGGGGAAAGTCCGTGGTAAATTGCGGTAAATTGAGCCGCGCCGTTGATCCTAGCAATAATCTCTCTCGGCTGGGCGATGTTCCTGTACTCCTGAGAGATCGGAAGAGACGCTCTTTCTCTCGTCGCTCTCCCGTCGCCTCTCGCTCCACTTTAACGAAGCGTATCGCTTTCCGGACCGACCCGGAATTGCGAATTAGCGCGAGGTAGGAGCATTTTTACGAAGCGGGTTATATCGACCGGTCAATAAAGCGCCGCTGGGAATTTCCAACGGACGTTAATACCCCCATTCGAACGACTGCTGCGAGTCACGGGGAGGCGACGTTGTGTTTCTTTTTTTTTCTTCCCGCCCTCGTCCCGCCTCTCTCGCCCTTTCTTTCGGCAAAGCGGAGGAATTCTTTTTCTGTCAGAAAGTGCCTCGTTCATGCTCATGGATCGACTCCCGTCTTTAATTAGACAACTTCCTCTTGGCCGTGTCGGTCCCCAAGAGAGCGGAAAGAATCACGAGGCGAGACCGTTCTCCATCTCGGAAGTCCTCGCAATCAGCGCGCGGATTACACTTTTAATTCATTTTTTTTAACTAACTCGACCGTGTCCTGTCTTACGGAATCGAGGAGCGGTGAGGAATAAAGCGCCCGCGAAGAAAGTGAAACGAGGGGTGAAAGAGCCTCGTAATTTCCAAACAGAGAAATTGTTCCGCATTACCCCGCAGCGTTTTGGTCAAAATAAAAATGAAGCCCGCCTCCTCGACAAAACTTGCATTAATTTCTCCGTTCAGAAATAAAAGCTTTTTGCAACAGCGATAATGCATTTAGTAATCGCCGTAATGATTTTACGATATCTAACAAATAAGTGTGGTCGCTGCAATTAAGTTTAAGCTTCAATTAAAGAATTTGTAATGATTATTAAGTTCCCGATTGGAAAATATTCCAGTATTAATTTTGCATTATGATTACCGTATTTGACCGTATTTTCCGTATTTGCTTTGCCTGCATAGTGGAATAAGTATTAGCTCGGCAGGCCATCGCTATGCATTTGTTCCGGTACAAATCCAACGCGAGACTAAAATCGGCATCGGTTCCAGTAAATTCTGAATAGCGAACGTGGGAATATGCGCGACCCGTTCGTCGATATTATAGCGCAATAACGCATGTACATATTCAATATCACATTAAAGCAGCATTCGCCGTATAATTAACTCTATTTCTTACTCACGCACGCCTTCGCTCGCGGCCACCCGCTCGCAAAAAGTTCAACCGGGAAAAATTCGCGGATTGCGCGCTAAGGAAAATATATACAATATATATACCTCCGATTACGAAACGCTCTCGTGGAAATCATACGTATCTACCCTGTCCCTCTCCTCGTCCCGACCGTTATAGCTTATCAGCTCGCGCACCCCCCGCCGATACATACAAACGTTTTCGCCCCCTCGTCCGAAATTGCGTGGAATTGTGTCGCTCGCTCTCCTCTTTCGTCCCTTCATTCTCCCGCCGAATGAGTGGCCATAAACGTAAACCATGTTCTTTTAAGTGGGGCGCGTTTAAAAAGATCGCCTAGGCACGTATGATCGCTTGGGTTCGAGGGAATCGTTCTTTCCTCCCTCGTCTCCGGGCTTCCTCGTCTCGTGTTCACTCTGGGCTTCCGAAGGGAAAGAAACGAAACGCGCGAGAGCAGGGCGGCGTGGAGGGTGAACGGCAGAGGGGAGGATGGTTTAGATGAAAGCGTAGGGTAGACTCCGCGCGGGCGCGCGCACCCGCGCGGATAGTAATATTCTTGAACCCCCAAGAGAAGGCTTACTGCAATAACCCTCGCGGCTCAGACTCAAAACCCGCCGTTCGCTCTATGTATCTCTCTTACTTCTCCCCGCCCCTCCCCCCCGCGCTTCATTTCCAACCCTCTTGCGGGATCCTCCATCACCGGCTGCCACTCCACCTCTTACACGCTCGCTATAAATCTCACGCACCTCTAAATCGGACAAACGCGGGACGTGCGCGGGCCTTGGCATGGAATCCGGAAGAAATGTCTCGGGTGGCTCGAACTCGGGTGAGCTTTTCCGATGGCAACAAGGAAAACGGGGTTCGAAGGTGGAAAACCGCGTGGGTGGATCGCTGCTCGCGTATCGCGGCGAGAGAAGAGCCGCCGCTCCCGCGAAGAAGATTTGCACAAATAGAATCCGGAAGGCAATTCCAGAATATCGTCGGGGTTTCTTATTCTACGTGCCTCACGACGATTCATGAAACAACGATCGCTCGCGCGAATTTATCCGAGTGCGTTTCATCGAGACAGAGGTTGCTATGGTAATAATTATTTAATAATTCCATCTATAATAATCTTTAAATTTCTCGAGACAGAATGTTTTTTTTTTTAAACGGCAGCATTTACGTGGCATGAACGGGCGTTTGATGAAAATTTTTGGGTTGCGGAATATTTCAAGCGCGGACATAACCCCGGGCTGGTCGCCTCGATGCCTCTCTCGTGCAATGCTCTCCTCCTCGGAATTAGTAGGAGCTGATCGAGGGGTAGAAAAAAAATTGGTGGCAATAAAAATAAATTACATGCATCGTAACGCCCGGTAGTACCGCCGGGAGAGCTCGCAGGCATTTATCCTACTTGCATACTTCGGGTCCTGATTAAAATTGGGGTGCGGTAGGAAAGGAGCGATCGGTTTTGCCCCGGGCCTCCCGTCGCTTCGGGAAACTGTCTTTCCGCTTCTTTTTCTTTTCGTTCGTTCCTTCCTGTCGTTTTAACTTTCTTTTTTCGCGCCGCTGTCGTCCTTCGTTGCGCATCCGCAGGTATTAATTATCAAAATGCAGCCTATGACGAAGAACCCTGGCGTCGTATAAAATGTCCGATAATAACGATCGGGCAAACACGCGAGTGACGGCGGGCGCCGATTAACGAAAACCCATCGAACCCGGCAACCGAAAATTCACAGATTACTCGCGTTTCGCCGTTAATCAATCGCCGCGATGATTGGGCCAATTTATTAGCGTGATAACGATGCGTATCGGATTCACCATTACCATATTTAATATTTGCAACGCCGAGACTGTGAGGGAGCCTTTTCGCCAAAAAATAATTAGCACTCTAAATATAGTTGTTCGTTCTAATGCGATTTTCATGCGGATTGAAAGCGTGCTTTCAGGACGAGACATTTCAATTATCGTTACAGTCTGGTAGCCGTTGCATAAAGACACTTGTAATACAATTCTAGACTGCATCGACATGAGACGGAGAACGGGCGACAGATCCCGGACGGGGGAGAAACGAGGGGGACTTGGATCGTGCAGGCGTAGGCGTAAGCGTAAGCAACTCACCTCTTTCGAAGTAAGCGTAAGAGGAGCGCCGCGGTATCGGCGACGCGACGCGCTGCACGGCGCGCAGGCGGTGTTTTCGCATTTATTTAAAGCGCAAGGACACCTAGTCGGCGAGACCCGACTTCGCAGTACCGATCGCAAAGTGCCAAGATGTGTCCTCGTCCACGTAATCGTACTGCGCGCGGCGACACAAGGCGGGACGGAGGAAAAAGCCGCGAGTACGAAGCGCGCGGAAAGAAGCGAAAAGAAACCAGGGGCGCAAACGTGTGGAGGCTTAGCCGCGTGCGAGAGCCGCCCGCCACCGCGCGAGCTCATTACGCGTCATTACCCGCAATAAATCGTCGCCCGTAATTACTCCCCATTGCAGCTAGTAATGATTAAGAACCAGGCGATATAATCGCGTTAATTGCCATTATCGACGCGGCCTCCACCGCCGCGTTTCGACGTTTCACTGAACTTCATCATTGGCTTTCTCACGAGGCATCTGTTGCCGGTTGTTAGCTGGCGATGATTCCTTGTTCACTTTTCACATACGCTGACGTCATTTTTCGCTCGCTGTTATCGGGGTAGGAAGATGAGCCGGAAAGTCAAGGTGCACGCCTGGCCTTACGTAATAAGGTTCAGCTGCGGAAACTTTATTGGAAAGCAGGTTTTGCGTGTGTGTGTGTGTGCGTCCGAGAGGACGCCTCTTATCTAAATACCGTATCTCTAAACAAGCGAAACTCACGCAGATATGCAAATACCGGGACAGCTACGTGTAATATGATTATGACTCTATGTTCCGACTTGGGCATATGATTGCGTGATCTAGAAGTTATTTCCGTCGACATGCGCATTAGATTGCGAAAAAATTAAACGCAGTCAGTTGACTGTATTTTATTATCAGCGTATTCGTCATTCCACGAAGAGAGCATTTTATTTGTCGAGCATTTTTCATTTCGATTTGTAATATGATTTTGGTTCTTAATTATTGCCGAAAGTTTATCTCGAGAACCATTGAAGCGAATGAGAATCAGGTAGAAAACGATATTGATAATAGAAGTTTCAGGCCCAAAAGTTCCCGGCGAAGGGACTTAACGTCAGCTGCACGGGAACAAGCGGCTAAAGACGAAAGTTTGCGATGGCCAATAACTTCCTGGAAAACGATACCGATGGTGTCAAGGTGGTAACCCACGTATTACGAAGCGTCGCCAGATGATCGCGTGCACTGCGCGCGTTTGGGTGCCGAACGCGTGGGTGTTAGCTTGAGCGTGGATGAGTCCGCGTGGTCCGATAAAACCCGTTTGCGTTAACCCGAGGCTCATAGGAATACTCCATACCGCGGATCCGACGTCAATCGACTTGTTGTCCGCTCCGGTGTATCAGTGTAAAAACTATTTTTCCACAAGGTGTGTCGAGTAGAGACAAGTCGGTAGTCTTTTATTTCGCTCGCAATTGGCTTCTTCCTAGTAACCGCTTATGATGCTTCAATAAAGTAAATACTGAAAAAATAAAATTAAAAAATTTTTTAACTAGCGATTTATTAAAAAAAATAACAGCAACTTTAGATCTACGCTCTTTTCAGGTTTTGATAAAAAGTGGATAATATTCCCCCCTAGATTATAAAGTGATTCGACGATTCAACTAATGAGACCGTTCTGTCACGGATTATCGTGATTAACAGCGCGAGAGATTAGCGTTTACCGGCTTTACGCAAACCGGTTTTATTACTTATCGCATCCGTGATTCTGGAATATTGGATTCCTCGGCGATCACGTTTCAGCTGAATCCTTGCACTTTTGCTCTCATACGAAGGTGTATGTACACACATGGAAACGAGACACGCGATATAATTCATAAAACGCGTTTCTCGTTAAGTAAAAATCGCCACAAGAGTTAAAGCAATGATTATAAACCTATTGATTGTCCTATAAAAACCTTCGTACCTCATACAACGATTATCGCGAATCCGTTTTGTTACTGCCCATTACGCTCGCACAACCTGAAAACAACATGAAAACTTTCAACGAGCTTGCGGAGTACTCGAGTATCACGGCCAGCCGAAAAATGTCAGAGTAACGACGTTGCCCGCGGATAGAATAGAAAGCGGCGGAAGAGAAAGAAGAGGAAGAAGTGTGGTGGAGAAAAAGAAGTACCGAAGGGAGAAGGAGTAGGAGGCGAGCTATTCACCGAGGCAGTTATCGCGGATGAGGCAGGCCCATCGAAAAGGCACGGTAAACGGTTTTATTAATGGTGCGTCCACGACATAAACACTTTACGTAAGGATATTATCGATCGATAAATCGGGGCCTACAACGCGCGCCGTCCACTTCTATCCCGTTCTATCTTCCAAACCGGACCTATCGTTGATCATTGCGCGTCGTGCGTGCGAGGCAACGCCGACGCGACGCGACGCGACGCGACGCGACGTCTGACTCCGTATGCATCGTCAGCTCGCGCCTCGTTTTTCCTCGGGCCAACTGCATTCCTGATAGCGCCGCGCCGTTTCCTCGCGAACGTCTCTCGTCCGTCTCTCGTAAGAAGAACGATAGCTTCGCGAGGGGAGCGAGATAAAGAAAAAATAGATAAACACACCGAATGATTTAGTTCAAGGCTAGATGATAGGGATGAAATTTTTGAAACGCGAAGATGCGATCTTGATTTTTTGCAAAAAGAGATAATAAGCTTAAATACTCTTCGAGAGAAATATCGGTGTTCGTGAGTGAAACAAGTTATCGTCCTTGCCTCTTGGGCAACGTGTATTTTCCTTACTGGCGAAGAACAGCCTCGAAGACACCCTCGGAGCGATAAACCGCGTCTTTAATTTCTAAATCTACGGACCGATCGCCCGGCGATCTGGATTGTCCCAAGGGATGTGTAATTTCGCACGGCCCTTCGTTCTCTCTCATTAAAGACCCGCATGGAATCCGCCGCGGTAGTAGGATACTCGTGCCGATCGTAAATACTACCCCGGTATCTTTTAAATATGGTCGTCGAGATGCACGTGCGCGCGCGCGCGCTCACGCGAAATTATAATCGGACTTATCGAGGGTATAGTTAATTAATTGAATTGCACGTAAGAGCGATAATGCGGAACACGGTAATAGCGGAATACAAAAACCAAGACACGTAGATGAGAAAGGATCACTTCCAATCAGCATATCGCGTTCTTCAACGCGATACGGATCGTAAGATACGTGCGCCACTTTGAATGTGACGCGTTACGCTATACACGCGTAAATACGTGCGTGCGTACTTGCGTGCATAGCCGCACGAGCCGACGGTCGTTATCGCGCTCTACCGTCGTAAAAGTGCGTCCAAACGCGAGCAGCGCGACGATGAACGCTTCGGAATCGTCGTTGCCTTCGTCGTGTGTCGTGTCGAGGATCGCGGACGGTGTCGTAGGCGAAATCGATTCCTCTTCGCAAGGAAAAGGAAGGATAAGATCGTTCCCTCCCAGCCACGGGGACACATGCTTGTCCCGCGTGATGGTGCGTGCTTGCGGCGCATTCTCGTTATAATTGCACGTCGCGCGGCCTGAAACGCGATCTGGATCGCGTGACCGTTACGACGCGACGCTGACGACGATGATGGTGTTACGCCGGTAGCCAGGCGTCATTAGCGGACACGATTAATAGGACGACAGGTCCTCGGCAACTGGCCACGTGACGCGAGGAATTCACTGATTAATAACTCACGCTGGCAGGAGCAAGTACTTCTCGCGCGACTTCGACGGATAATATTTGTTGCCATTCGAGAATTTCTTTGTTTTCATTTGCTCGCTGTGTGCTCCTCTAGTGTGTGTGTGTATGTGTATGTGAAAGTTGATAAATTAAACGACCATAATATTTAATATAATATCGGAATAACCGATGGCCGATTGAGAATTCAAATGAGAGAAATAGAAGTCAGTAAATATCAATGAGAAATGTTATTGGAGCAAATTATATTAAATTTAAAAAAATTATTTTCACGGTGCATCTTGAAATTAACACAAGTTGACTTCGATCAGTGATTCTTCTTGAAGAAAAAAATTCTGGCAGTAAAATCAATATAAGAAAAAAAAAGATAACTACGAGATCAAATTGGATTCTTTCGATAAATCGAAAGGGAATCGAAAACGCGCGAGATGCGAAAGAACAGCGGGGGAGCTTTTTGCCGGCCACGTGGTGAAAGTTTGGTAACCGAGGGGATGTTCATAGCTACGTTCGTGCCGCCAGTTGGCGGTGCGAAAACCAGCGGTGGCGGCGGCGGCAGTCGTCCGGAAGCGTTCCACTTTCCACGCGGAGGGAATCCTCACGCTTTCGTCTCACGTGGCATCCTCGTGGCGCTTTTCAACGGCAACGTGAAAACGGCGCGTGCTCGGGATGCGCACCTTCGCGGCCTGATTAGCAACCCAGACCGAGCGAAGGCCAATGGCACCCTGCCTGCCTGCCTGCCTGCCTGCCTGCCTGCCTGCCTGCCTGCCTGCCTGCCTGCCTGGTCTTCCGCGAGGAGTATAAGGGGTAGCGAAAGCTCGTGCCGTGCGAAAGAGACAGAGAAGGAAAGAGAGGGAGAGAGAGAGAGAAAATGGCCGGGGAGGGGGTTGGTCTGATGGTGGAAGCACCGCCGACACGGTGGTACTCTGGTTGCCGGTGCCGGCGGTAGTGGTGGTGGTGGTGGTACGCGGTGCGCGACATAAATATGTATGTATCATCCGCTGCGACCTGCCCCACTACCCCACTAGGTCAGACTCATGCTTCATCACAATGAGCACCTTGCCTTGCTGCTCGTCCTGCTCCTTTCCACCTCTCGTCCCATTCAAGTGGATGGTTCGAAACCCCTTTCGATCATCACCAAAGACCCAAGTTGATTCTCAGAAAGACCATCACATCATCGACGAACAATCGCTGGAACAGTCTAATGTCAACGCTGATAACAAGGCCGTGATAGGAATTATTTGCTATGATTATGCAGTTGCGATCAATATTTAGCGTTTCATCAGGTTAACCAACGGTATAAAACATTCTTAGAAACTGACTTTTCCGGTCGATCTTTTTTTTTAATTCTCTCTACCAAAGTCTTAAAGACCAAGATATCTCACAGACGTCGATTATGGATATGAATGCTAATCGACAAAGATCCATATGCATACTTAAAAGTTTTCATTCCAACACCACCGTCGGTTCAGCTGACTTCGATCACTGACGTTGCACGCAGCCAGCCGGTGACGTGGACGTACTCTCTGACGTCATCATCGACGTCCCCATCTCTCTCGCGTACATGCACGGGGGTTGCGCAAGGTCTGGGTGGTAAGGAGAGGGGCGCCGCGGGAGAAGGGTGCCGCGTAGGATGGAGTACCGAGGGGGCCAACAGCCCGTGGGACGGGGGGAGAGAGAGAAGGCGGAAGGGGGAGGGAGAGAGAGTAGCTCTTACATATTTATGCCGCGTTCTACACGCAACACCCATCCCGGGGGTGGTAGGAACCAACCCCCTCTGCGCTTACCACGCCGGCTGGTTCGAGGTAGCTAGGTATGCCGACCTTGTGCACGCTTTCACGGGGGCGGTTATCTACAGCCCCGGAGATGCTAATCAGCCTGGTTGATAGTGTGTGTCGTTTGAACGCGCGCGAAACGAGAGTTCACCGCCGCGATCGTTTTCGCGATGATAGACGCGATTTTCGCAGCACCTAATCGAGCGAGACGCGCCCGAGAGAGATGGCTTGAAGACTCGTGTCAACGAGCCAGGAAAAGAATGACCGCGTATAATAAGTGTGTGGTTATGCCAAGAATGTTTCGCAGGAGTCATTCGCGCGCAACTGACTTTGACGTTAATGAGACTGCCTGACAAATAATTCTGATTCATTAGACTGACATAATTGCGCGCACTCATCCATAGGAAAGTCATGCCAGATGATTGAACAGAAACGAAGAAACAAAACGCATCTTCTCGAAGGATTTTAGTGGATCATCAATGATTCGCTGATATCTCTTGTAAAGATTTCAAAGATAATTTGTATTCAAGTAAGCTTATATTTTTACATAATTTAATATTTAATAGCTTATCAATCATCTTAAAATGAAAATTATTGTTGGTCTCACAGTTCTCAATGAAAATAGCTACTATCTTGAATACATTCGATCGATAGCTTGTTTAGTTCTTATATCTCGTGATTTATAGTGTATAAAATTTACACAACAGATTATTTTACCGTCAAATTAATTACCTTTATCAACAGAAGACGCCGATGTCCGCATGCACAATTACAGTCAGCCTTCGCGATGCAGCCAATTATTTCTTTTAGAGATAAGCCTGCCGTACATAATCTTTGATTTTGCAGAATCGAACGGAAATACTTCAAAGATCAGCTATTTGTCTGGATCACTACTGTCTGGTTTAGTCAATGACGCGTTATCTTGGCGATAAGAAATACTTTCAGCTTTCAGCACGACAAAGCATGATAGACGCCAGTCACTATCTGCGATCCGCGGTCATGTGGTGCGCATCATGAACATGAAGAGTCCGTGTTTTATACAAGCTAACGGTCACGATGGCTACGATCCATCGCCGATAATGCTGGCTGGTCTTAAAGTGATGGACAAACAGCTTCATCATTTGCATACTTGACAACTCGCTCGTGCGCACTTCCATCGACAGGCACAAAGAGATGCGGCGAAGTGCTGGACCGGCATCGCGTATAAGAAACAATTACTGCTTCCCCGCGACACCTCGCGCGACTGATCGGCAACTGATGGACGAGAAGTTTATTGATGCATCATCAATGTATTTTACGAAGATTTTCCTATTTATAGCATTTGTCATAATTTTCTTTTCCGTAAGATTATTTGCTTTCTGTAATTCAATGAGCAATAGCTATTAAATTTGATATCGACATATATCGCCCAACGCGTCTAATCGAGTTTCGTGAATCAAACAAGATTTTGATTAGCTTTTGAACGAAATACAACTAAAGGTTCTGATATCTGGTGTTTGGTAAAATGCTTAATTTATCACGTGTTAATCATGTAAACGGCTTTACATGCAACTTACGTGTGTAAAAGTCACGCGTAATTTACTTGTACGGATATCGACTAAGGATCAAACTCACGTAGTGACGAAAGCGAAAGAGACGGAGGAAACCCGGGGCTGCGACTCGCAGGGAAGTCGAGACAGACACGCGTGTCGTCACGGCTTACCCAGGATGCGCGTGTCTTCCCTTAACAGTCTGTTCGCCTTGATAGAAATCGTTCAGGAAAAAACACGTAGCGTCGGTTACATAAAAGTGCGGGCGACTACTTCCGCCGGGGTGTGCCTAAGATTGTAGGATCCAAGCCGGAGATATGAATCACGGATAAAAGATCGTTTCCTCGGTTACTTGGACTAGGATAATGTCCAAAGTTGAAGAAATTTTTAAGAGTCCACAGTTTCCTTTTAAAAAAATCACCAAGACATTTTTCTTTCTTATTCTCATAATATTTTGTCGGGGGACAATATTATATCAAGTTCTGCATTAATAAATTTTAATAAAATTATAATTTTCTTCAAGAATTTTTAGATTATATTTTATTGCATATAAAATGTGTAAAGCAACTCGGATTAATACTAATTCTCACGTGAACGGTGAGGATATGACCTTCCAGCGTTAATTATAATATTTTCTAACAAGCGATTAAACGCAGGATTATAACTTACGTGCATTTATCACTTCAAGGAAATCACGGAAACAATTTCCTGGTCAAGATCTTTCTCTTTTAATCACCGTATCGTAATAAACCACCGCGTCATCAATCTTATCATTTTAACTTTATACATTTTTTATACATGGTACAGTCCTTAGCGGTAAGTCTATCATTAACACAATTAATTTCATTACACGTTTCTTTCTTATATCACTTGTATGACTCTGAAATGCGTCAAAAGTAATACATCTGTTAGTAATAAATCGATTAGTTAAATCGGGAGTAATTAGATCGATGGTAGAAGATAGGGATAGCGAATCACTGATGTGATCTAAAGCTGCCCTTGTTGCAATGGCGTAATATCGTAATTGCATTATCGCAGGTGAGTGTATCGTGTCTTCGAGGAAAACTACCGCATATTATACGAGCAGCATCCAGATGGCCTGAGAAGTAATCGCCCACCTCTACGTAGCTACTGACGATCCTCGTCGCCTCCTGATGTCATTATGTGAACTCGTTAGACACGATCGCGTGTACTAGTACTTAGAAACGCGAGTGGCAGAATTAAGTCGTTTCTTCGTCGAAAATGCCGCTGTCGTCGAAAGTGACGCGATATTATCGTGTCTTCTTGGCTACATTTAAAACTGTGATTAATCCAATTATAATTAATTCAATAATATTATTGCATTTAAATTTGTAGATTGCTTCTAATGTACATATAATGTTCAGTTTTCTTTGTCGGGCTTTTTTCCTTTGCGATTTATCATATATTATTATGACGCTTTTATTCTAAGAGAAAGGGAGAGAGAGAGAGAGAGAGAGAGAGAAAGAGAAAATTATGACTAAAACTATCATTGATCTTACAAGTCTTCTTCGAATCGTATTTCAGAAACGCTGATATACACAGAAACGGCTCCTTTTCCTTACGTTCGCGAATATGCGTGTGTTGCACATTACACGAGTACAAAATCAAAAAAGAAAATAATGCGAGAAAATATAACAAAAGTTTTATAACTTTTACTTCTTAAAATTATTGAACGCCGTAGAAATTTTCAAATAGAAACATTTCGTAAAATTTAATCTAATAATAATAAATTATATCGAGGAAAAAACAAATCTAACAATTCAACAAAGGCATCGGCGTAACTAACAATAAACGTATACTTGGCCGAGCAAAAAGGGCGTCTCTATCTAACAATAAGATTCATCACGCGGACTCCAGGAGCGTATCCAGGCACAGGAAGCGAAGAAAGAGAGACGAGGCGAGGGAGCCGAGCGTGCAGAACCGAGTACCGGGCAAAGCGCTCGGCTGCAATTTTTCTCGCTACATACGTGACGGGAGTAGAAACGAGAAGAGAAAGGATCCAGGTAGGGAGAAAAGGGCGGCGGAAAGCGAGGGAAAAAAAGCCAGTCGCGAATTTCCGTCCATCGCGAACGACGATCGTGCCTGATGGCGGGACGCTGGATTACTCGCAAGGGATTTTCCAACTTTCGAAATCCTTACGTCGTTTCCTCTTCCTAAAACGCCGTATTCGAAAGTACGATAGCAGTCGTTTACGCGATTCGCTACGGAAAGTGGCTGATAACAGTATCCGTTTCTTTAGCAACCAACATAATTTTACTTACAGACTTCTCGTCCTTGACAAGCTGGCGTCGTTAATTTTTTATATAAATTGACGCACAATTTGCATGACGTATGCGGAATGTACGCAGAATTTTTTCTTGTCGATATGTAATCAATATGTATTGCAGTCGAAGACTTTATTTAAGATTTGTTTATGAAAACGCCAGGAGAGATATCGATCTGATTTTTTTAAATCCGAAGCAGACGGCTGCAATCTGCACAGACGGAATAAGGGTATATCTCGCCTGGAGAGAGAGACGTCGAGAGTAAATCAGACACTATCGGAATCCACATTAGATCACTAAGCCTGATTCGCATTGACACGTATCGTGCCTCTGGGGCGGAAAATATGATTGCTTCGTCTCCGTTGTCTAGATGGGTAAGCATCGGGGAGAGCGAGAGCGGATTAATGCCACCCTCGGGGATCCACGTGGCTTTTCCACCTTCGCTGTATTCGCCCCGCTTTAGCCTCGTATTTGCTCGAGCGGTTTTATGTCTTATACTTTTAAGACCTCGCTCACCTTTTACCAAAATTAGTCGACATTTGCCGAAAATAGCTTCGCCCGAATTATTGCTTGTGCGCCCGACATTAATTGCAGTTGATAAGACGTTACGCTTATTTATATTAAAAGTGTGAAGAGTCGCGGGCATATACGATAAATTTCTCTTGTTCGCTCTCTCCGGTAAGATTCCGCTTAACAAATAAAAATTTCTTCTTTGCTTCTCTCTAATCGAGAACTATCATAATATTTAAGATTTTACTCGGTTAAATTAAATCAAGCTATCGTTAACTGAAAATGAAACTTGTCGATAATCTACTTTGTATTAATTAAAAGTAGTTTTGAAATCGTGATGTACCTACGTAGCGTTAATCAACTACTCCGAGATAAATAAATCAATGTGATATATCCTCCGCTATCGTCAAATGGATACGAACGACCCATCGATATTCTCCAAGATAGGTACTTGGGGACGCTTCCGGCTAATCTGCTGGCAAAACAAAGTCGGTCCCCGACAGGAGCGCGATTTATATAAAGTTGCGCATCGGCGTCGCTTCGGTGGAACAACAACCGGGGAGTTATCGGGATCGATAAAAAGTCTCGCAATAAGCTATCGATACGGCCGTGCTGTTTTATTGTGTCACGTGCGAAGGCACAGACAAACTCTCCCCCTTCCGCCACCCTCTTCCTCTCCTATCGCGCGCTCCACATATATCAGTCGCGTCAGAGGGGAGACGTCGATATCCCTCGATCAATCATTAATAAGACCTGAAACCCCAAACACACATAAGGCGAAGTTTGCCGTTTTAACGCGCGCGTTCTTTTCTCTCTCTCTCTCTCTCTCTCTCTCTCTCTCTCTCTCTCTCTCTCTCTCTCTCTCTCTCTCTCTTTCTCTCTCTCTCTCCCGCGTCATACATACCTTCCGACGGTGCCATTACATCCCTCGGCGTACCCTCCAACGTTACAAGACGAGAGAGAAATTGTATCGGCAACCATCGATTCGCGAATTGATGGAATTTTATATTTTCCTTTTCTGCCTGATTCCTTGTCCCCGTTTCCGCGCTCGGTCACGTTTCCGATTCGACTCGCCTCGTCCGCGAGTAGCGATCCTCGGCCGAACGATTTATAGCGCCGAGCATCGACACGGTTTTGAACTTATCGGGGGACGCGAGCGCGCGTCTCTTCTCTCTTTCTCAACCTCCGAGCAACTTTCTCGAGCGAAACGCCGAGTCGAGTCGTCCTCTCTTACACGGAAATAATATTCTCTTGTGAAAGGAAGTTATCGAGTAATTCATTATTATTGTTATCGATGTTGATGTTATCGCTGTATAAGATATTTTAATGTAGCGCTTAACATAATTCTTCCAACGATAATCTGCGATTTATTATACTTCGAAAAGGATTCTCCGTGTATTTCGAAGTGATTCGATTTCACGGTGGTTAAATTGAACGTTTTAATTATCGCACTCGTCGCAACTGTAATAACAACTGCCGTTCAGCCGACCCTAACCAAAATCGGGGGTGACAGGGACATTTTTCCACCATCGTTAACCCGTGCGATCAGAAACGACTTTGAAAGTGTCAACGCCGCTCTGGTTTTCCCATTTTTGCACGGCTCGTACACATCCTGCCGGGCATCCCTCTGGCTTCCACCGAAATCCCTGGAGAGACTTACACGAACTGGGGTTGGTATACGGCGCGGAAACGAGCAGATATCGAGTTGCGGTTTAAAACTCGCTACCATTCCCTCCCACGCACGGTCCTCTTTCCTTCTCCTTCTTCCTCGCAATCTGCTGGTGACGACTTTGTCAGAAAACCGGGATTCAGCACGCTGATCAGCAGAAAAGCACAGCCCTTGGCTTCACTTGCACTGAAAGGAGCCACCCTAAAAGTCTTTACAGACTACCCTCTGGAACGAGGGAGAAGACGCACAGTTTCTGACATTAGTCATCAAACATGCAACAATCATTTGATCGTGTGTGCTAAAAAAAAGATAAAAATTCCTTCTGTATCCCTCTCTGTTTAATCAATGATAAATTACACGATGCCTGCAGGATCCTCTCGAATTTCGAGAGGAAGTTTACGGAATACAGTGGGCGTATATGTGAGAAAGATAATATATAAGCGGAGTTGTATACGTGATAGGCGCGACTATAAACTCCAGGTAAGGAAGACAAACGCGCGTTCGATGCCGCGCGCGATGCCGAACATTGCATCATTGATGCGCTCTATTCCCCAAACGGCGGTACATCCGGCGCTAAGGTCGTGGTTTATCTGGCCATAACTGTGAAATATCTGCACCGGCGATGCGCCGCGTCGTGCCTGATTGGCGCGAACCGTTGCGCTGCGGTAAATCTTTCTTCCCTCCTTCGATCGCGCCCCCTCCAAGAGAGAGAGAGAGAGAGAGAGAGAAAGCTCCATTCAGGACGGCTCGACCGACACTATCGAGTCGTTTTTCTGAAAGCCATCACAAAGGGACTATTGTTGTACACTTGTCGAGGACTTGCTGCAGCATCGGAGGACGCAAAATAATTCGCTTGTAAAGACTATAAGCGAGTCGCGACTATCATAATCTACTTTTATAATAATGGCGTTACGATTATTAATGCGATTTTTTTCATCTTTGCGTGGTACATACATTTATCCGTTTCTATATTTAGATTATTTTGCTAACGCTACGAGCGTATCGTCCGCGCGTTTATCGCTAGGCTATACGGATTCTTTTCCTTTTTCTTTCCCTGCCAAGTATCTCGACCCAATTACGCGAGTTTCTCGAGGGTCGATGGCCACGAAAGCGCGCGTTCGCGCGCACTAAATCCGATCAATCGGGATCGATACTGGGCCCCATAGTTCCAGCATCTCTCCTTCGTCCGGCCGGCGTTCAGGGCTGGTCCCGCGGGCCCGGGAGGGACGGAATGAGGGAGCGAGATATCGCGGCGGCCCCTATAAGGCCCAGACGGCGGCTATAAGACCCTTGGGCAGTAACAATGCAGCCTGGGCACGGCTTCTCGTAGTGTCTCGTAAATATAAATGATGCCGCGACGCAGTTATAGCCGTGCTACCGTGTGTGCAGACCCCCTTGTCTCTCTCTCTTTCTCTCTCGTGGCGCGCGGATGCGAGAGCATAAAACGCACGACGCGTAGACGACGAGTCCTCTTCTTTCTCGGCTCCGGTCATCTCGCATCATCGTACACGCGCGTTCCTCATCTCCAGCTTATTTCCCGCTACGTCGCCGCCGACTCTCGCGGTTGGATCAGCCAGCCGCCGATAGGTTTTTGTTTCCGAGAGGGGCAATAACGGAGTCCGCGCGCTGCCTACGACCATCGCGCGAGTCGCAGATACCGCGGTTTCAACGAACACCTGGAGACGCGTCGACGATCAATGAAATTCTTGACGACTTCCTATATTCCTTCCAAAGTTTTTTTTTACGATGTATGTACGAAGTTATCTCACCGCAAATTTCTAGCTTGCATACTCAGGAAGCGTATTAAAAGCAGAGAAGAGATATTATAGACGAAAGATCTTTAAACGCTTGTCTGTAAGAAACGCTATTTTTATCGTATAATGTTCTTGAAAGTAAGGAAAGTCCTCGATCAGTTGTCCATGATGGAAATGTCATGGGGTCAGATCGAAAGGTAGGTTGTTATCGCTGAGGCGCTTAGCACGCGAAGCGACAGAAGGATTCGCTGATGCTCTGCTTCTTTTGCACTTCGTGGAAGTTCCGGTGGTAGGATGTGGATGAGAAGAAAAGGGACCGTGGGGAGAGGGAGAGGAGAGAAGAGCAAGGAGGGAAATCAAGAAGGTGGAGAGAGAGAGAGGGGGGGGGGGAGATTGAGAGCGACGGTAGGATACCAGCGGCGAGAGACGGAGAGGAAGAAAGAGAGAGTGTGAAAGGTGCTGGAGGGCGGAGAAGAAGAATCGACGACGACGAGGACGAAGGGGAAAAGGAGGCGGGGACGGTCCATTAGGCGGTATCGGGACCATCGCACGGTAGCACCAACGCTCTCTGCATCTCAATGCCCTCGCCCTTAGCCGCGCGAGACGAGAGGGCCGAATGGAGCCGATTTCGGGCCTCATACGCAGCTTTCGCAGCCACCTCGAGCAGACGCGTCGCTTCGCCACGGAGATATCGATGGCCGGCGAGAGACGTAGAGGCGAACGGGCCGGCCCTGCGACGTACCAAGCCCGGTAGCCCGCGGCGGTGTTTTCGCCTAATCGGCCGCGCCGTGATGCGCTCGCCGTGATGCCGTCGCAATAAGCGCGTTAAACACGGTCTACTACAGCTCAGAAAGCGTCCGTTAGTGGATCGGCGAATAAATGGCGAATAAACCTGAGGAGAAATGACAACCCCGATGGAAGATGAAACGATTAAAAAATCCTCGAGAGATTTCTGCTCGTTACCTATCGCTACTTGAAAACGTACGGCTTTCCATTCGGCAGATTATTAACTTAACAGACAATTAACTTCTTTTAGTTCTCCATTTAATCTCGATCCCTTTTTTTTAATAATGGGAGACAATCTTCTCAAGTGAGTTGTTAAAAAAAATAGTTGTTCTTTAACTTTTTTATAAATAATTAACTTAATTTAGTATTTGTCCAAGTAGTACCAGCGAATCTCTGTTCCGCAACGCGATTATCCTCTTCTAAATTCTTTCTCGGTAACGCGGTTGCCTAATGAGACTCGTCGAAATCGCTACACCTACATGTTCGGCACACTTCGTCTCGCTTTTTCCTCCCCTCAGATGACAGACGGCTCGACGAGACAGCCTTCGACCTGGGAGTGAATCTACGATGTGGTATGCCCGATCGGAATCTCTGGAACACAAACTTGCTCAGAGTCTCTCCCTTTCCCTTGCCCTCTCTCTTTCTCTCTCAGGATAAACAAATCTAGACAGGTCTCGAGCGAGAGACAGGCTTTAACGGAGATAGAGAGAGAAAGAAAAAGAGACAAGCGTTGCATATACATGGTGGGCCATTTTAATCTATGCAGTTAAAATTCTCTGCACCGAAGACAGATACCGAAAAATGGTTCAGACAAAAGTTGTTGGGGATGAAGGGGGTCACACAATGGTACTAGTGAATTTGACCTTCAATGTCATTTTCAAGGTCATATGGGAGTTATGATGACATTTTTAAATGGGAACCCCTATTTTTTATCCCGGATTTGAAAAGAGCGGGAAATTTTACGTATAAAATGATTATTTTGTAAAGGTCATTTCAAGGTCACTGAAGGTCAAATATGCGAAAATAGTTGAAATTGTATCTGTTGACATTGCAAGCATTTAAAAAAGGTTCAGATCACTTTCAGAGATGCAATGGTCTACCGAGCATGAATGACTTTGAAGGTACTACCGTTATCAAGGTCGTTGAAAGGTCAAAATCTCAAAAATTACTCAATTTTTTATAATTTTTGTAAATTTTGGACATGAACTTTTTACTCTGAATTACGGAAGTTGAATAGACATTTAAAGCTCGATAAAACCGACCACCCAATAATGATCCTCATTTTTTCCAGGGTCATAAGTTTCCTATGTTTAGCACTATCCAGGAACAACGACGTGGACGTAATAGGATTATGTTCCCTTCGGGATGCTTGATTATCAAAGTGAGTCCCCTTGCCTCTCACTATTCGGGGTGCTTGATTATCAGAGTGAGTCCCCTTGCCTCTCACTATTCGGGGTGTTTGATTATCAGAGTGAGTCCCCTTGCCTCTCACTATTCGGGGTGCTTGATTATCAAAGTGAGTCCCCCTTGCCTCTCACTATTCGGGGTGCTTGATTATCAGAGTGAGTCCCCTTGCCTCTCACTATTCGGGGTGCTTGATTATCAGAGTGAGTCCCCTTGCCTCTCACTATTCGGGGTGCTTGATTATCAGAGTGAGTCCCCTTGCCTCTCACTAGTGTTATTATGTTATTACGATTATATCTTTAGCCACGAAGCAAATGTTCAAAGTTGCCTCCATTTGCATTAAGGCATAAAGTTAATCGCATTTGGAAATGTCGAACGGTGTTTAGCAAAGTCTGTCTGGGAATTGCTGCGCACGCTTGACGAATGCGGTCTTGCATATCATCTCGAGTTGTGGGTCGTGTTGTTGATAAACAACATTCTTTAAATAACCCCACAAATAAAAATCAGGGGATGTGAGATTAGGTGAGCATGGAGGCCAGTTAATGGGACCTCCTCGTCCGATCCATCTTTCATGAAACCTTTCATTTAAAAACTCCCGTACGGTTCTTGCGAAATGTGGTGCTGCACCATCCTGCTGAAGCCACATTCTTTGTCTTGTATCCAAATCTACATTATCCAATAAGTCTGGCAACTGATCTCTTATCAACTCCAAGTAGGTTAGTGTATTGACATTTTCTTCAAAAAAATAAGGACCGACTAAATATCCATTTATAATTCCACACCACACCATAAGACTCCAGCGATTTTGATGGTCTACAGATCGATGCCAGTGAGGATTCTCATTTGACCAGAAATGGCAATTGTGCTTATTCAGTTGTCCATCACTACAAAATTTAGCTTCATCTGAAAAAAGAACAAACCTAAAAAATTCTGGACTATTCTCTATTGTCTGCAAAGCCCATTGGCAAAATTCAATTCGCTGTTGAATATGACGTTCCTTTAATTCTTGCACTAACGTTATGTGATACGCATGATATTTAAGAACTTTTAAGATTCTTAAAAATGTTCTTCTTGGTATACCAATTTCTGTTTCAACCTGATATGACCTGATGTTTCAACGACTACTGATATGAGGGTCAAGATGTATAGCTGCAAGAATAGTTACAACGCGAGGGTCATTTTCGTTGTACTCGTGGCATCTGCGCTGGCGAGTAAAATGCCCATCACGAGCTCTTCCACTTAAACTACGTATTGTTATATCTGTAGGGTGTCTTCTGTCTGGATATCGTTCAGCATAAAGCCTTGCTGCAGCACGATAATTGTTATCGCATACTCCTAAAACCATTATCATGTCAACAATTTCAGTGGGAGTATAATCAGACATTTTTAAGACTGTTTAATTTTAATGCGCCACTGAAGTAATGAAATGTTAATCAAAATTAAACCGACCTCTAAAAAAGAGAAATATCGAATAACTAATCACACGTACTTTTAATGTACACACTGATAGAAACAGGTAGGTATTCCAGCGAATAATTGAGTAAGGATTAATTCAGTACTCGCAACGAAATGTAAATGCCAATTTTAGATCAGCAATATTTGTTGCTTCTGCAACCAATTGGACTGGCCACGACTGTAGTGGCTCTTTAAACAATTAATGATTGTCTGTTCTTCATACTAGCTGTTTTCTGAAAGGCCTTATTAAATGTATTACGTCCCTATGATACTTTCATCATGAGTTATTTTGATCCAGGAAGCGGGAAAATGCGTTAAGCACTATAATGTTATTATTATACGCGGAAGAGTCGTAGAATAATAATAATAATACTAATAAGACCTAGCCGTGTGTCGAAAGTATTGTTGTTATTGATACTATTATTATTATGTATTTTATGTAACGCAGTACGATTTTCGCGTTTTATCGTGCGCGACTTTCCTACACTAAGTAGCGCTTTATCGTACACGACTAAAAGAATATAATAAATTGCCTTAAAACGTACTAGTAGAATACAGTGCCCATATTACGTATTCTATTCAAGCTATAACCTGCAATAAACGTATGTAGAGCATTGTACGCGGTAGTCGCATACGAATGCGAAGAATATTCCTACGTATGCGAGACTCCGCAAGGGTCGGTTGTCATTTTATTGTACTATTACGTTTTAAGGCACTTTATTGTACAATTCCAAATGCGTTTAACTTTATGTCTTAATGCAACTGGAGGCAACTTTGAACATTTTCTTCGTGGCTAAAGTTATAATCACACATAATAACAATAACAATAGAGTGGCACTGTGATAAACTTACAAACTTACTTACTGTGCCCAAAACTTACAAAAATTATAAAAAATTGAGTAATTTTTGAGATTTTGACCTTTCAACGACCTTGATAACGGTAGTACCTTCAAAGTCGTTCATGCTCGGTAGACCATTGCATCTCTGAAAGTGATCTGAACCTTTTTTAAATGCTTGCAATGTCAACGGATACAATTTCAACTATTTTCGCATATTTGACCTTCAGTGACCTTGAAATGCCCTTTACAAAATAACCATTTTATACGTAAAATTTCCCGCTCTTTTCAAATCCGGGATAAAAAATAGGGGTTCCCATTTAAAAATGTCATCATAACTACCATATGACCTTGAAAATGACCTTGAAGGTCAAATTCACTAGTACCATTGTGTGACCCCCTTCATCCCCAACAACTTTTGTCTGAACCATTTTTCGGTATCTGTCTTCGGTGCAGAGAATTTTAACTGCATAGATTAAAATGGCCCACCATGTATATATATATATATATATATATGTGTATGTATATATAGATACATATATATATATATATACATATATATGTGTGTGTGTGTGTGTGTGTGTGTGTGTGTGTGTGTGTATATATATATATATATATATATATACATATATGCGACACATATTAATATATATTCACTTATCAGAAACACATTGTGATGTTATTGAGTGATCGACCGATATTTCCAGAGAAAAAGATTTCTAAAAAAAACACACTTCATATCTGAGATATCGGTAGCGGCAATTGGCAGGATGCAAACTAATTTAATATCATAAAGTCAACCGGCAATCTCGGTTCTGTCGCATAATAAACTTCGGCATTTCCATAAATGGAAGGTGTGGCGATGCGAAATCGCACATTCACACAAAGTTTATGGCAATGTTTCTTTCACAGATTCGATCATCTTTTACCTCATTATATTCAAGACCGACAGCTTTCGGTCTTTACCTTTGACTTATTCACCAAATTCGCATTTTTTTCAAGAGACATCTTCTCGTGAATGCTAGAAGCACGTCTGATTCGGTAATGCTAATCAAAGGTTATCCACATGGGTCTTGAGAACACGTGGATGACACGATTCGCGTCGGCACGAAAGTGCCGATTAAATTTCAGTCGAATTCGCGAGAACTTCTTTCATATGCATCGTCAACGGCAATCGACGTCGTAATACAACACATAACGGCGCGTCGAAATCACATGCAAAATTCTTGAAAAACCAGCCCGGGTCGAACATAAATCTGTATCTTGAAGCAATTAAATTAAGAGAATCGTTTCGTGACATTCATCAGAGACACATGCAGTTACTTTACGCTTTCAAGCTTACGCATACATTGAACGAGAGATAGAAGTGTAAAAACGTCGAGTATGTCATCGACCTACAAAATTAGACATTTAATTTGACTTATATATGTAAAACATTCCAGTGATACAAATACGATATACATAAATTAATATATACTCAGAATTTTTATATTTTGAATTATCATATTTAAGTTTTCTTATTTTTTTGCAGAGAAATAAAAATCACAAATTTCTTACCTAAATTTTTAATATTTCTCGCGCGTGTAAAATCTATAAGACGAACGTAGAGCGCGAATAAATGGCTTCAACTTTTAACCGATCGACCGAGTTAGGCGTATTCTTTGGTGTTTCGACAATGCGAAATCTTTCTCAAGGATTCCTGGCAAACACGAAACAAGCTACCGGTGTTCATTCCCTCTCCGTTTCTTTCTTTCTACGTGATGTCTCTCTTTTTTATGTTTCAGTGGGTCCAGCTGAAGGACGCTGGCTGCAGGCGCGCAGAAGGCGGTGAGGTAAGTCGAACCGACCGCGACTCAACGGCAACGACGACGACTACGACGACTCCGACGACTGTGCGACTAGATTTTCCCGTCAATAAATCAAGCCGGTCCGCGGACCGGCCTCGGCATTTCTGCCACCGCTGCCGCCGCTCGCGACTGCCGACGACTTCGTCTTCTTCGTCGTCGTCGCCGCCGCCGCAGCCGCGCGCTGCTTCCTTATTCATACCGTCTCGTCGACAGTCGCGTTCAGAAAAACGTCATCCTGGATGTTGTCCACGCGTCTCGCCGCTACGAGCGTTTCCAGCATCCGGTAGTTAGTTGGGAAAAGCGCGATCTCGTCATATACACATACACACGCAAACACATCTTTGTTCCGTCCGCCGGTTCTGCTTGTTCGTTGCTTCTCAAGCAAGAAGCTCGTCGACACGTAAGAAACACGGAGAGCGGAGAGTATCAAACAAACGCGAATATTTTGATCTCTTGTTAATAGTAGAATATTTTTTACGACTCCGCTCTCAGAGACATTGTTTAAAGTTAAATGAATTTCACCTTATTCAAAATCTCACACTTTAAATATGGTCTTCGTAAGCATTCAGGAAATTTCTCTAAAAAAAAAAAAGATTTATAAATTTTCTGATAAATTAATATCAAGCAAGTTTTCCTCAGTGCAATGTACTGATTAATATTTGCATTTCCGTCTTATATATCATGTCCAGCGTGATAAATTATGGAGGCTGAATCGAATTAAATTATAAGAAATCTCGTTGAGGACAGCTACGTCGAATATTTATATTCCTCGCGACATAACACCGGTTCGGTGCGAATGATTCGATCGATGGACGTTCGCCAACGTTAATTCGTCGGACGTTAAACGCGCGAGAGACAAAATTTGCTCTCGATGAATTTCATCGACTACGACACGCGATCGCGCGCGGCGGAAGATATATAAATCCTATGGCGGGGCGAGTCGCGGAGCGTTTCTTCGAGAAATTTCGGGGGAGAAGTAATCGATGGCTGCCTCGGCGACGATCGGTCCGGCAATCAGGACGAATGTGCAGGGAGATAAAGTGAAATGGCGTCGCCGTTTAATTGGAGTTTCTGACGCGTTTCTGGCATTAAGTATGATGTTGCGTTGAGTTCAATTAAAATGGAAATCGGGGATGGCCGTTGCTTCGCCACGTCTCTTTCTCGCTCTCCGTCTCTCTTCCCCCTCTCCCCCCCCGACCCCCTTCGTCTCTGTGTCTCTCTCTCTGCCTGTGTGTTCACCCATCGTCCTCATCGTACTCTTCGTCCTTCCTCTTGCACTGAATCCGTCCCACACACACAATTTACACTCATGTATACACATCCACACATGTACATACTTGCATACGTACACACATACACGTGCAAAGTGCATCCCGTGTTTTCGCTCGCTCTGTGTACCATCCTTCGATCCTTCTACCTCTTCCTCTCTTCGTCGTCCTGTTCCTTCTTCCCTCCTCGTTTGCTCCTCTCCACGGTTGCTCCGAGCTACCACATACGTATGTCCCGATCTGAAAATAGTTCGGTTGGTCCCGGGTAGGAGTCCTTAATGAACCCGAGATTAGAAGTCAGCCCCGGACTCGAGAGCGGTAGATACTGGGTGCAATTAACACTGAAATATCATCGGTGTGGGTCCGTTAGGGACGATGGTACACGATGTGTCTCAGGTGGGATTTCGCCGCCGTCGCTGTTGCGAAAGGGAAAGGGGAATCGGATCCTCCAGACAAGGGACTAAAGGACTGGCCAACTTTATGGACTCTTAAATTAGCAGATCGCCGCGAGTCGATCCGAGCTTCGCGGGAGATCAGGGCGGCTCTGAATTTTCGTCGCGGAAATAATATACTTGCATTAACAGGCCATCTTGAAATTAACACTGCGTTGAAACTTACGACAAATCTATGCGTGTGTTTAATATAATTTAAGAGTTTATAATTTATTTTTAATAGTTACGACATATATAAATTCTCATTGACTATGTGCGAACAAATAGTAATTGCAATAATTTTTCAGCCCCGGAAGATGAGAGCTAAAACGAGAGAGTGAAAAACGCTAGAATGTGCGTCGTGTGTTTTTCTCTCTTTATCGTTTACAATAATTACAAGATAATTGCTCAACGGAATGAGCGCCTCGGGCATGCGTCATCTCCGTGCGATGCGCAGCTGCGGGATTTATTTATCTTCACTTTTTTTTTATTTCTTTCTTTTTTTTCCATTCGTATCAGTGGCTACTTTGTGAGCGGTTAACATACAGGAACAAAAAAACGACGCGGTGGTTCCGCGCAGAGAAATTCATCGCCCTTATCGCGATTTGTACTTAACGCCCGAACATCTTGCGATGCGCGTATAATTACCATACTCGCCATAAATACAAGATCCTCGAGAATGTACCCGAGGAAGGAATGACGTACCGATTACTTGTTTCCCATTACAGTAAATCAACGGCTCGCGATAATTCTCGCGGTTTACGGATACGTTTATGCGCGAAATAGCAAATTGTGCGGTAGCAATCATTAAATCGACGGCGGCCAGCCCAGGCCGAGGCTAAATAGCAGTGGCCTGGCCCGATTTAAGACCGCTTCTGATGCTCTTAGAGACCGCCCGCCACCGTGCTCTCGGCCGGCCGGTGCTCGGTAGAGACTTAATAAGACATCGTGACTCGGCGCAATGTCAGCCTCTAAGTGATCGGTTAATTGTACATTAAACCGTACATAATAGAATTATCAGCGGAAGAGAGAGAGAGAGAGAGAGAGAGAGAGGAAGAAAGAGAGAAAACGCGCACAGGCTTCGGCTCGTGCGGAGAATCGCTCCTTGCCTCTTCTGTAAAATCTGACCCATTACTTAGTCCGCGTGTCGAACTGAAATTGATGTCTTGACATTTTTTTGCGCATGTTGCGAGCATTATGATGACGACATACTATAATTAATTGATAAATGCGCAGAGATTGGGTAGAAATTATCATCTAGACGTATACCAAATTTGGATTCCCTTCAGAAAGATATTAGAATATATGCTATTCATTATATAAAATTTATTATTTTATTAATTTTATGAAAATTCGAATATATATTGATTTAATTTTCGAGTTTAATTTTCTTGTGATCTAATATCTATCTCTAATTTTATAATTTAAAAGTATCTATATGTCTTAGAGGTTTTATTTTCTCGCCCGTAATTACTTTTTATGACAGATTTGAACAAAAAAACTGTCTCGTAAAGTGAGTCAGTTTTCCAATGATTAATTTATCCTGGACGTTGTTTTCTATTGATGTAATTGGTGCGCCTAGCATATTATAAGTGTGTAAGTACAGGGTTTCATAGCGGCGCGAGAATCGTGAGCAAGCAGTATTAATCTTACATTCCTACGGTCGTGGTGCCTTCAAATGAGAAGGCTTGATACACGGTAACCCTAACGCAATCAGTCACGGCGCATTACGATGATTTCATTCGCGTCTGGCGCTATTAATTATCGCTGGGAGCAGCCCGCGAAGTAACTACAAACATGGGCCCAGCGCGTCAAAATAATTAATACGAGTTACGTACGGAGAAACTCGGGTAGTCGTCGGATAGTCACGAGGTGCCCAACAACGACGACAACGACGACGATACTATTCCAGAGAAACGGGTACGACTGGTTCTACATAACGCATTTCTGCCACGCATTGGTATATTTACGGTCTACGGTAAACATAATCGTCTGAAACTAGATGTATAATAAAAAGAAGCTTGATGTGTTATCGCGTGATAAATATGAGAAACTGTACGTAAGAATCCCGAATAATATTTAATAACTGCAAATAGCAATGAAGAAGCAAGATTACATAGTTTATATTAAAAACAATAATTAAGGATGCAGCGCAATACATCATATGCGTATAATATACTGGCAAATAAAATACGAAGGAGTGTCTTCTTATCAAAAGCGCATCCGGAACTAGTCGCCCCGGCTCGTCGCTATCGAGAAACGATTTATCACGCGAGGAATTCGCGATCGCGGCCGGGCCTTTTCAAATTAATTAGGAGTCAGCTAGTGACTGCCCTAACCGCATACCAGGCCTATCTTATCGGGCTTACTTAAGGTCGCGAGAATTCACGCGATTACCGGGACGTCAAATGTCCCCTCCGTGTGCGGGTTAATTGGCGCCATCCCCGGGACACGGCGGATCGGCAAAAATCCGGTCAACTACGGCGGGCAGGTAGATCGCGGCGATCGGTGGTACGTCGCCGCGCGGCGTGTATTCCGGGAGCACGCGCTTCTTTCCCGTGGTTCGTTTATTAACCGCGGGTTAATTCGCCGTTTAGAGGCCGGCCGCGTGGTCTCGCGCGCGCTCGCATTATAAAGCGAGGTGATCCCGCGATAGGGATTCATTAAACGCCGTTAATTAAGACATTATCACGTCATAATGATCTCTCGCGCAGGCCCCGGGGAACTTTAATGAATGAATGAAACACGCCTCATAAATAATTAATCTGCCGATTAAGCCGCTCTGGCCAGCGGCCGTAGCCGGCGATCGGCCACGGTTAAACGCGAGTTACGGAGAATCGCTCGCGTTTTCGAAATGAGAGTCGCATGTCGTCATACTCGCGGGAGGATGATGCTGTCGGCGACGATCTCGACCGCCTTGGCGGATCGTGCTGCCTCTCCTTCCCGGCTCGGCTCGTGAACCGTACGGGAAGTTCTGTAAGTAGAACGTGGACGCTACTGCTCGCGGAAGCGATGATTATTTTCGCGAGTACAACGGCGCTAATTGCACGAGGAAACAAATAGGTAAGCCCGTGATTTAGGCTGCGAACGAGGGGGATCTGCCCGACGCGTGTGTGTGCGTGTGTGTGTGTATGCCTGACCTGAAAAGGAAGAAAGCATGAGGCGCCGTCCGAGCGGAAACCGCAGCTGACCCGCGAAATTCAGGTCCCTGGAAATCGCGATCTACCATCGTTTCCCCTCGCAATCTAATATCTTCCGTGCAGAAAACTGAGATTTTTTTTTTCGAGGGACTCGCGAGGTACTACGTCCGTGTCGTACTGCGTGTCGCAAACGACCCTACCGCGATCTGCAATCCCGAGAAGCAGTAGAGTTCGTAGAACCGACAGGTTGCGACTGTTTCATGTCCGTTGACACCTGACCTTCGCCGGAACGGCGCGAAATCGCGCGCACCGTTCAAGAGCCCCTCGATTCAAGATCGCGAAAAGTCAGGAGCGACGTGTAACGTCCCACTAACGTAGGCATCCGTCGTGGCTCGCAATTGCGCGTCCAGATATACTGGAAAATCCGGTATACTGTCCGGCCTGTCTGCCCTTCCCGTTTCGCGAAATGCCTCTTTTCGCCTTCCCTCTTCCTTTCTCGCCGTTTCGACGTGAAGACGCCGGCTGTACGTAAATAAACCAGTCTGACGACGCGTAATATATCGTGACGTTACATTAGGAATTGCGCCGGAGATGTACCGTGCTTCGCCGGCATAACGCGGGCCCCGACCGCGTAATAATGGCCCACTAAATATTATTAAATAGCAACACCCGTGGACTCGTGAAAGAGGCGATGACACGCGCAACGATCGGTTCCGTACCGCTCCGTTCTCTCGAGTTATTGCGCCCTAACTTATCGTCGCTTATTACCGGCGCGCTCACCAACTAAGTAAGCACCTAATCATTAGCTTTACGATGTGCACGCGGAGAAAGACGCGGAATAATTCTGCATACCGCTCGCGCCGTAACGTTAATGCTACATTCGATTACGTCCGGCAGATCTTCATCACGTTCGTAACGTGGAATAATCCTGGAGACTGCCATGTAACTGAAGGAGGTACGCCAAAATATCAAAGAAATTAAATCGTTACTTTGTCCTGTACAGCGTCTTAGATTCAACGATTTAACGTTCAACCACAGATCTCTTTGACGCCGGCTTTAGTCGCGACCATAACGTACACATTATATTATCGTAGATTCTTTCGTCCTTTAAATCGAACAGCTCAGTCGAAGCAGCGCGCATAATCGCAAGGCGCGAGGATTTATATCTCGATTATGCGATGGACACACGCGCGCGTTAAGGCCGAACGAATTTTATAAATATGTACTTTTTTTCTCATCGGACAATTGTTTTCGCGGCTGCATATGTAAAAGCTTCCACGTAAGAAAACGTGAACATTAACTAAAAATTTACGTTGTCGATTCATTCCGTCATTCGATTTTTTTCCTCCTCCTCTTCTTCTCCTCAAGGTGCAACGCGACACACACGTGCGCCTGTCTTACGACACGATTACCATACGATCTGCATATCTCTCCGATGACTACTTTCCGCGACTCGTAAATAAACGCATCGCGGCCGACAAGAGGATGAAATTGCTGAAAGATTATCGCGATAAATTATTTCTCACGATATTTTCATAAAATTATACAATCATAGGTTTAAAAAATTCGTGCCGGAGCCACTGCTGAATAGCGTGGTGTTCTACTTACTGACAGATGCAGATTACGTTAATTGACAACTGACGTGATAATGTTTCGCAATATATTCTGCTCGTAATTCAATTGAATTGTTGGCATTTATTGCGCTGAAACGCACTGTTGCCCGCTAATTGATATTAAATGCTGTTTCTTTAGAAATATCAGTTATATTTAAATACTCGAACCTTGAGATCCGTAGATAGATATCACTATAATAATACTAGCAATAATATAGACACGACTTTACAGATATCTCCGCGGTTAAACGTTGCTGCACGCATGTTCGTCGCGCGCAGTAATGTTTCTCAACCTTTTCCTGCGTATGCCAAGGCCAAATCGTTGACATAATATGAAAGTGAGCACGTTCGTTCCTATCGTATTCATCATAATGAATAATGAAAAAAAATTTATCAAAATATTACCTCACAGAACCGGAAAAGCTCAGAGTTCTTAATCTCTCTCTAAAAATTTAATTAATTTTCATAAAATAGCAGTATTAGTTTCATAAAAGTAAAAATGAAAATAACAAAGACAATAATAAAATCATAGCATTGAATAAAAATTAAAATAATACTCATTTATTTTTTATTTCAAGGCCTCTGAATAAAAAAAAATATAAAATTATCTTTTTACTGGGATTGACAAATATCCGATCCCGTTACTAATTCCGCTCGAAGACAAATTCTGCGCCTCTGGTTGATGTAATCTATCGACGATATTCATGTGTACATGCAGAGATTGCTCGCAGAAGCTACGTGGCGAGATATCGAGATACGAGACACGAGAAGAAATGAAGCGTACCAAAGTGAGCGGTTAGATGGTCGCCGACGGCGTGTGCGTGCGCTGATACGTGAATTACCCGCGGTGGAACACAGGTGGACCGGTAACCGGTGAGTGCGTGCGTGTGCGTTTTACGGATTGCGGCGCACCCAACGCTCACTCTGTCACCGCGAGACCTCGGCGTGTTCGCGATGTTGGTTCTAATCGACGATACGAAAAAAAAAAAAAAAGAAAAGTAGGTAGAAGTAAAAGAGAGAGAGAGAGAGAGAGAGAGCAAAACGTCTTCATCTTTTCTTCGCCCGAAGACGCGCCAGTTTGATCCATTTCGCGTAAGCCGATTTATTGAAATCTCCCGAGAGAGATAGAATCCTTAGTCACGCAACGTGTTATCGCTTACAGCGATAATGTTGCGAGATTGTTTTCTACATCGATATGTTCGAATCTGCGAGAAAAGACGTGTGATCCAATGACGTTATGTCCGTGGCTAGGACCACGGTTACCTGAGAGACACCCTTGCTTCGAAGAATCCTCGAGACTGACTCACCTCGTCGTTATTCTCTTGTTTACACCGAGACGAGTGTCTGCGATTTCCAAGGCGGCAAGAATCGGTGTTTGAATAGTAAATTGAGGATTGCGCGCGCGCGCGCGCTAGACATAGCACCTAAGTAGACTCGATCGGAGGATCTGTGACACGAAAGTAAACGTGACGCTGGAATACCTCGCGATGATGCGTGGACTTAATAACTCATAAAAGATTATAAATCTAATAATCAAATTAAATGCGATAACCGCTTATTTAATAGCTATTGTGAAATCCATAAAATAAAAACTGCGGCCGTATTAATTATATCATTAAGAAATATTGCGGTGTTATATTATTCTGTTATATCACGTCTGTCCTAATTGACCTGCATATTTTAACCGATCGTTCGCCGTTATACATAATTTTTCTCTGCCATAAAAAGGAATTTATTTCGTATATTTATCTCGTAGATGATCTCAAGCGATCGTCTCGAGATAATGTTACGCGATCCAAGTTTCGGATTATTTGAAGCCGATAACCGGCTAATTTTTCTACCGCCGTTACACGTGCCTAAAGAATTGAACAAACAGAGATAAAGATCTTCAGGATATTCTTCCATCTCTGTCATTGGTCCAATCAGGGTCAACAAGATCGGCTTTCGTGCGAGATTTACAGCCTCCGGTAAGATTCCACTAATTTTACGCTCCCGCTGGTCGAAAAGTTTAGCTCGTTCTGACGATCGCCGAAGAACGTGAATCCGAATGGGGTGACCTCCGGAGACTCCGTGAAGAATCCCAATCATAGGAAGGAATTAAAATAGCTCTCTGGAGCTCTCTGCCCGTCTGAAGCTCCACTTTCGCGAGCTCTATTTCCGCTCCAAATTCAAATGGCGCTTCGAGACGCGGATCGAATGAGACCCGGAACAGGAGTCGTGAGAAATTTCGACGTCGTAAGCGCGAGAGGACGACGATTCCATTAGCGATCCTGTTACGCGAGGTAAGAAAACAGCCGCGATTATGTTTCTTCTCTACCGCGACTAGAACAAATGACTTATTCGAGAGCGCCATTGGCAGCCGGACGATCCGGTCGGCGGCGATGCAATAAAGTCAAGTCGCGAGCGGCACCGGGCGTGTACGCTCTCATATGGAGACCATTTTACCGTGGTTGGAATGAGCCACGAGCGCTCAAGGATGGCCGCCATCCGCACGAGCCTGCCCGCTTCGTGTCGCAACTTCCATCCGACTGCGTCATCGGCGCGCATGTCGGACTTTAAGAAGCTCTCGCTGTCGTCGTGCTCAGGGACAGCTGCAACATCGTAAATTAGCGGTCTAATCTGAGATTAATTAATTTCCCCCTTCCCCCTCCGCTCGTCTCACGCAGAACTGTAAACAGGGAAGACTCAATCACACACGTGCTAACTGATTCGAAATCAGCTAATCCGGAATTAATGAATTTTAAAGTGTGCGAATGTACGAATGAAAAAGTATGCGGTGGAGTTGACCGAGCTGCGATATTTATTTGACATCATCCCTACGGAGAATTACAACCGCGAGATCGCACATCTCGCGCGGGCAAAATGACGCGATTTCGCGAACCGGTGGTTTTCTGGCCGCACCATAAAAGCCGGCGATAAGCAATAAAACCGACTGCCGCGGTACGGACGGATACGCGTAGCGTTTTAAACGACGCAAGTTTTGTCACGGTGTAAACGGGCAGTCAAGGATGTCTACCGCGCGGTGCAAGCTGTAACGGCGGCTGTTACGTGTCGCAACGTTCATCGAACGACGTCATCGGTGTCCACGAGAGACCTTAACGAGCGTCCACTCGGTCACGCTTGATTCCGTCGCGAAACAATCGTCGCGTCAGTCAAAATCTTACGAAGCATACGGCACTTGCAATGTCAGTGATGCACTAAATATCCGACAGTCGAATGCAACGGCCATCATAAATGCACAATCACGATGATTGCGTTAAACGTTGTGTTTATAATCAAGACGATATTATATTACTATATAATTTTTAAAATATTATTTCAATATCAGGCGCCAGTGAATGATAAAATCCGAGCCAACAGAGACAAATGATGATATTTTGAAATTTTTATTAATTTCGTACAACGCTTTTCGAGATTTATAGTCATTCGATATTAAAGATTAAATCATTGCGATGACTTATGGGAATGAAAATAGGCCAAGCCCGAAGAACTGATTCTCCAGCGACCATCCGTATCGGGGTGATTTTGAGATGTGCGAAACGCGAAGAAGAGGACACGGCACAGTCCGGACTTACGAAACGCTGATGAGGAAACGTGCCAGGGACGCAGGAGCGAAGGGAAAGATTCGATCTTCGGATTCCGCGGGAGACTGGAGGGAACGAATGCCTGGAAGGCCGACGACATTTCGAGCTGTCGTTACATCATCGACAGAACCAGATCGCCGTAGTTACCCGAGAAAATTACCAGGCAGACCGATGTCACGTCGTTCTAGCCGTGCAATTTCGTAAAGTCTCTGTTATCCTGCGATCCTTTTGAACGATCTGCTCGGGTCTCGAGATTCTACGCAATTTCAAATATTCTTGGAGGATCAATGCGATTTCAAAGAAAACACCGACTAATTGGAACTTCATCAATTAGAATATCTTGCAATGATTAATCTACTAATCGAAATGAAAGTAATTAATGTCTGTTTTAGTGTCTTTTTTTTACGAAAGTGGACATGACGAAGATTAAACGGACAATTCGAGACGCACCTCTAATGGTTGAGGGTGAGAGAAATTTATCGGAATGAAAGAACTATTCCTCACCACTCGCGCCTAATGCGTGCCTAGTATGCTAGAGAATTAAGTAGACGAAGATGGAGCGATAGAAAGAAGGCTGGAAGGGATGACTAGAGAGGCCTTATACGTTTCTACGCGTCTCATGAATGTCTCGTGCTCTCGCCGAGCCATTCATTAGAGACCTGGCTGGCGAGAGCAAAGAGCGAGAGCGTGCCCATTACGAATGCATTGGATAATAACGCGGTGCACGAGCCGTAAGAGGATCTCGAAGACATTGGGCTTAATCGCAACCGCATTGACGAGACGCGCGAGCGGAGATGAAGACGCTTCCTGAATACAGCTTCCTGAATATCCGATGCCTCGTAACAATGCCATGCTTTAGATTAACGCAATCCAAGAGAGATCGACTTTTATAATTTATGTAACCTATTAAACGAAACAGTTTTTTTTTTAAAGAAAATTGAAGTTTATGCGAAATTCTACTAATATAATTGATATTATTATTGGCATTCTCTCTATGATTTTATAAAGAGGAACATAAAACATTCTTAATAAAAGTATAAAATATATATAATATAGTATATTATTTATTGAAACGTAAGATACTATATGTATATAAAAGTATATAAAGTTTTTATTTTTATCGACTTTTGTTACGAAACTCTTTTTATTCAATTATATTTTAATGTAATGAAAAGATTTTCTTTATTATATTTGAAAAATTATTATTATTTTATTTGTTATTACATATGTCCTCGTGCTTTTTTTCAATCGCGCAACACTTGTATTCTTCTCAATTCTTCCTTACGATTCCATGATGGAACATCGAGATGGAAGCGTCGCTATCTGGAACGGCGTTAAAATCCGCGCTACTATCGACCTTATCGTGAAACGATCTCGAAGAGATTGGACTGCACGAAAATCCATTGTGAAACGACAACGTGTCCGAAAAGAGGGAGCCGAGGAAGCCCGGAGAGATAGAGATACCGGAGCGACTTACTCGGTGTGTCCATTGGGCTCCGAGATAGTACCTGTCGATCGTACGTGGAAACCATCGCCTCGGGGACGGACAGCCTACTTGTATGCAGAATTGCGTCGTACATTGTGTTTGTTTTATTAATGCGGCCCGACCTTGCGGCTTTCGTGCGGCACAAGCAACCGCTGCACATAAATACCTCCGGCACCCTTCCGTTCGGACAAGTTCATTTACAGACCGGGATCGCGAATACCGTTCGTATATCGACCTGAAAATTAATTTACATCAAATGTCCGCCGTGAATTATTTTTTTTATTAATGTCATTCCTTTTTCCCTTTCAGAGAATTAAAATCCATTCATTAGTTTTGTTGCCTTATTTTCAGTCACATATAATCCAATGTAATGTAAATTACGATTAAGGAAGAAAGAAAAGAATATTTTTACATGTATTGCTCTTCTCATGTATTGCATACAATTATTTCAGTAGGATGTAGAATTTTAAATTCTACTTTTATAGAATAAAAAAAATTATTAAAACAAAAACTAGCTGGACTTTAAAGTAAATATTTGTATAAATTTCTTTTTTATGAATAAGAAACATATCGTGCCAGCTGTTTTATTCAATATCTCGCACAAGAAGGATACTAGGCCACAACGATGTCAGAGAGGTTCCAAAAGATAGCAGAACAAGTGGCCTCTACGACCAGTTTCATCACAGTGCCGCTCCCAACTCTTAAGGTCTCCGACCAAAAGGTCGACCACGATGCCACGTTGTCTGGCTTCCGTTTATCCCGAACGGACGATCACGATCTACGATGACTTATACCCGAAATTCATTTCGTCGATACTATCATTATCCTCGAGAGAGGAACCGATTCCGTGGGCGTAGGCGGCAGAGTATTCTTTGCACCTATTTCGAAGAAATGGCGCTTTATAATATGCAAATTGGACGTAAGTTAACACGTGTTATAATTTTCTCAACCGACCAAACAGATCAATGCGGCAAACGAGATCGTGCGGTTTAACGAGATAATGTATACGGATGGGCCCCGGGGTGCGGGTAAGTGTACGCAAATGTATCGTGTGCAATTAGCGTATCGCTTCCCGGCTACGGCTGTTCACTGTCCGATCGATCGGATTACCATCTTTTCCCGCTAAAAAGTGACTCTAATCTCTCGACGGACTAACGTTCGAGCGAGCGTAAAGGAGGGATCTAATCGGCACCAGAATCGAAATCCGACGTGGTAGAGAGAGAGAGAGAGAGAGAGAGAGAGCAAGCCCTTATATAGACAACCGTCCTTGAGCTCCACTTTGAGTGCGTTGTGTTAGACGAAACGCCTTTGGTACGTTTAAGCCCCGTTATCTCGATCGAGCCTCGATCGTCCGGCTACTACTGCCTGCTCTGATCCGTGCGAGCCTTGACGATAATTTTACTCGTACTCGCCTCAAATCTCTCTCTTTCGTCGCAATGACATCGCGGTTGAAAACGTGCTCGATTCCTTAGGGAATACAACTTTAAATCTCAACAGTGCGAATCACGATGAGAGAATCGATTCTTACTGCGGAGTAATACCGGTTTATTATTTCTTTATTATACATACACAGAACGACCACTTGTACGCAAGTCGCACTTGACCATCTCAAGACTCATTTATATGTAGGATTAACACTTATCTCATTCAATCGTATTCAAATATACGTACGATATCTGCTTCCGCGTCGGGACAGTTCATATTTTGCTTCTTATTGCAATTATCGCACTTCCGCCGTAATTACAGAGTCCGATACGGAGCCATTCTTCATAAAAGCGCTCTCGATCTGCCGCTACCACGTTTAGCTATCTATGCGCTCCTTCGACACCCTGTATGACGAGTCTCGTAGGAAATTTCCAGGCGCAAAATGTCTCGTTATTAATCCGCGAAACCTGCGGAAAAACCTGTCGATAGCCGTCGATCGAGATAACTCCGATACGCGAAACGATTAAATAGCGAAATGAAAGGAGCTACACGGTGAGAAAAGGAAAAGGGCGGCTGTGCAACGCGGATGTGTGTGGGTGTATGTTATGGCGCGTTATACGTATTTTGCAAGGTTTAAAACCGGTATAATCTCGGTGAGTTCATTTTTCGATGCTATAAATATGGAGATAGTCGCTTACGTCAATTATCCCGTTTTCATTGTCACGACGAAATGTAGAGACTCGTCCCCGACATCTAGCATCACGTAGTACCGATTCATTATATTGCAAATATAATATATGTAATATACATATACATATATAGGTGTATATGCATTGATAAAAGATCATTTGTATGTATATATAGAAATAGTCTAGACCTGCGATCCTGCTCGCCTTCGTCGCCAAGGAATTACGCAATAAGTAGAAGTCGTTTGGTTGGCTTCGGCCGCTCGTCGAACATTTCCACAGAGCTCTTGGCAAACCTGCGAATAGATGCAATATTATATGTGTAAAGGCGTTAATTCTTTCTTTCTCTATGTGCGTAAGTACATACATTTCTCGAGGGCAACGTTTAACGTAAAGACAATTTCCGCGCTAAGCGTAAACGTGACACGACCTGACTTTATTGCTCGAGCTCTCTCGTTATATTATACATAATTTTATTCGTATTCCGCAGAGAGATAATTCAGCCAGAAATTATATCGCGATTGACAGTTATACCTGCCGGGCATGGCGGCTCAATTAAATGAAAAAGGAAGAAATTGCGCGACAGGATGCGAAATTTCTTGACTCCGCGACTCGGCCAATTCCCGATTACGTGACGGAGGAATGTAGAGCCGGCTGAATAAAATTGGCGATTCGATGCAAGTAGGCCCGGGATTCTCTCCTCGGCCTTTCCATCCATGTTAATAACGATTATCGTGGACTCGCTTGAATTTAGAAACAGGCGGTTCTTCCTAAACCGAGCCATAAATTGAACTTTCCCCCGGACCTCGCGCCACAGTTCGACCTCGTTCGAACGTCGTGCCCCGTTCGACGTGCCTCTCGTTGTCCCAGTCAGGACGACGACGGAGCAGAGGCGTTAAGCCAGCGTGGCACACATGTCCCGAGGCACCTTAGAGCGCGATTATCGTCGGCGTTCCTTTGTTTTTAGCACGACGGGTGACATTTCGAGCGTTCCGCGATTTCTAAGTTCAGCCTTGATGCAAGCGTTGAAATTCCGCGAGTGTCCTGCCAGGAGATATTTATTGCCTGGCTCGGACGTCAAGTATATATGCCTATCAAATTTTTAAAATTTTTTATATGTATTTTATGTACATATTGAATGTATAAAAGTACTCCTGCAGGGAACCACAAAGTTTAAATTTTTAAAGTTTATCGCGAAATGACTCGGAAATGTCAGTGCTCGATAGCGTCATGGAGAGAAATTAATTAAAATTAATCTAGACACAAAAAAAATGGTAATGTATGCACCAAAAGAATTGCACACAATTGATAGTCTCGATTTTTCTTTCTTCCTTTCTTTCTTTTTAACAACGAACGACTCATGTGTATAAAAGAATTAATCTTCTCGTAAATCGACTGCCACGTCATCATAATAATGTATCGACGATTAGCCGTGGCTAATCGTCCGCAAGTCATGCGCTCATCTCGGGAGAGAAGAACCGGCGACCGTCTTTTTCTTCTTCTTCTTCTTCTCCTTATCAGCGCCGCCAGCGCGTCGTGACCGATGTGAACTTGAGGCAAGGACGTGCGAATCGCGGCTAACGAGACGCAACACTCACGCGTTGCGGTTTCGCAACGCGTAACCTCTAAGGTGGAATGCGTTTAACGCTCGACGCCTACGGGACACCTTTATAGCGCGCTCGCGCGGCGCGAAAAACCTTGAGGAAGAACGTTGCAACACGATCCTTTGAATCTCGGCTGGCTGCCAAGTTTTAAACGGCGCGCACGTACGTTACGTGTGTATGCGCGCGCTTTAACCCAGCCTGTCCGTAAAGTAAGACTCTAGCCGAGAAAAATTCTTTCTCCGCCCGTGACGAGTGAGTTACTCCGTTCCTAACGCTGCATCGCGCACATAATAGACACCGATATATCGCCGAAGGCACGCAACTTACTCAACCTTACGCAACTTTTACCCGGTACCTTTTTTTCAAATGTATCATATCATCCGAAATGAAAGAGACAATCACAATTCAAAAGTCCTTTAAACATGAAATTCAAATAATATTAGAAATCAACAAACATCAATTTAATAGAATAAGTATTACTCGATTAGACAATTGTTTTTTTTTATTTAATTGTAAGTAATGCCAATTGGTTTTTAAATACATAGTTTGTTATTCTCAAATTATTCTCTAAATTACACCATTTTCGGCATCACTTGGAACGTTACAAAGTTTTATGTCCACCTGAAAATCGCGAGGCAACTAAAAATTTTAGATTTCTGTATCTTTGATCCCGATCAAAGGACGATCGCCATTGATCTTGGACGCGAAACGCATTCACCCTCGCGCGGACGAGAGCCGGCGGAATCGTGGAAAGAGATAGTCTCGCGCTGAGAATCTCGATAAAGGGTGGATGGCGGATATAATAGATGACGGCGGCGGTCTCTCTCTCCGAGCATCGAAACATCGATGGCTTCAGCGCGGGCCCTCGCCTTATCCGAAGGTATCAGCCCTAGTTAAGCGGCCGGTGGAGCACTAGATCAACGACAACTTTCGGCTTTTTGGCTTTCATGTGTCCGATTGGGGGCCCCCATCGGGCGCTTATAAGAGAGACCGCAGTTAGGGGGGCCCCACCGTGGGGCCCCATCCTTACCAACAAATAGAAGATGCACACGCGCCCTTCGTCACTCTCTCTCTCTCTCTCTCTCTCTCTCTCTCTCTCTCTCTCTCTCTCGCTTTCTTGCCATATAATCTCTTTTATCTCGTCCTTTTCTGTCCATTCTCTCCTTCTCTCTTTTTTTCTCTCTCTTTCTTTCACTCTCTTCTTGTTCTCCGGTCCTTTTGCTCAGCACGTCTATTTCCTTCTTTCCCTCGAGCCACAACTCAGACCAGAGACGAGAAAATCAAGCAAAAGCGATCGCTGGGCCCCGATGGAACCATCCGCCGAAGGGGGAGGAATGGGTGAGGGAGGCAAACGCGGCACCGAACCGCCTTCTCCTCCAGTCAGCGAAATAAAACGGCGCGGAAGGAATTTGGCGGAGGGCTGTAAATATTATAAAGTGACGCTACGCAGAATGCGGGAGCTCAAAGGCTTGCCACGGGAGGGAGGGAGGGGAGCGGGCCCCGGAGGACAATGCGAGCGAGTGAGCAAACGTGGAACCCCTCCCCCTCGGACGTGAATTATGTCCGAAAAGGATAACTCGCGCCACCGTTCGCGATGGGGAGTCCTTGGAACACCCTCGTGCCATCCACCTTCTTTCCTGTTCTTCTGTCACTTCACTAACAATCGTTGCTTTGAGAAAAATTATACTTATTTAGTCAGCTTCACACGTATTGTGTAAGATTACCACGTACACCAGTATAATCTGTTGTCGGGTCCGTATCTTTCTTATTTATTTATGCGGAGAAAAATTTAGGAGAGATAAAACTTGATAAACTACGCAATTTTTCAATAAAAAGTTTCCGTCATTCTCGTTGCCTTGTTACGTACAAGATGAATGGAATGTATTCACTCGCGTTTATCATTTCGCACGAGCTCGTTAAATATTCATTTCTTCGGCGATCGGCGTTTCACCCGAACGCAACGAAACGAATAGCGTCGCAAAAATAACGGTATATAAATATAATAACCATACGTTATGGTGACGAAGTCACCAGTGAAACCTAGCGGTTTCCACGTCTCTCTGATACTAGAAACCGTGCGACTTCTCCCGGAGCGAGGGAAGAAGAGGAGCGTGGCACCGTGGTTGATGCACGCGTGCTGCCTCGTGGATATGGCAGACCGACCATAACTTATTCACGCGTACAGCTATGGTACCTGACACGTAACAGTGTTCCGAGGTCGAGGGCCTCTCTCTCTCGCCTCGGCCATACGGGCATAAGTGTGGAAACGCACCGCCGTGGATCTGTTCGGAACAGAAAGTTACGGGATGCCGGCGCTAGAGTCGAAACGCACGAGCCGCTCCAACGAGCCGACGTCCCTCACGGAAGAGTGCACAACGTCGAGCGTGAATCTCCTTCTCTCTCTCTTTTTTTTTTACGTGTTGTAACATGCGGGTTACACGAGTACGAAGTAGAATAGCGAGATACTTTATGGTGCCTGCGCGTATTTCGAATTTCTGTTGGATTAAAAATGCACATTTCGGATTATTTGCAAAGCATATTTTTTTGCCCGATATTGATGGAACAAGAATGAAAATGAGGCACGAAGAACGCTAGCTCCCGACACTGTCTATAAAGATGTGTCAGGAAGGAGAGTGGTGAAGGGTAAAAGTGGAATCCACTGGCTCTCCCCCTCCCCGTTGGAGGATCTCCGGAGCACGTTTAGCGCGTAGCTCACTTTGAGAGCCCCGAAGAGGTAGGCGCGGACCGTCGAGGGGATGAGTGCGACGTGTACAAAAAAAGGAGCGAATTAAATTAGCCAATCTCGAACGATATTTACTGAGATCCGCGATGCGCAAAGCATTTCTTACATTAATTGCAACAGCGAGGCGTCATTGCAAAAAGTGCGTTACATTGACGCTAAAGAGCGAGCTCGCGCGATAGAATTTGATATGATTCACTCGACATTGTATCGGCAGTAATCATGGCGCAATTACGTACATTGCATAATAACGATGAGCCGACTACTTGCCGCCGAGCATTGCAAGATTGCACCGGCGTACAATGACGTATATCTGATCATCCATTTTTCATATCGATAATGCGCGTCGGTCCGCCTGACCGACCGCAACGCTGCGAGAATATAATGGTGTTAATTCGCGATTATCCGCGAAACTTCTTTTTTCCCACGGTCCGCCGCGACCCATCGTCCTGGGATGGCGTGCCGATTTTTCTACGAAAATTCCCTTCTGCACTTTGGATGTGACTATCTCTTAATTAAAATCAAAGATCAATTCATTGAGATTGAAGACAGGAATTGTGAGAAAATGATAAACGATACTATAGATAATGAATAAATAAGGAATGTCGCAACCATTTCAAGCTAATAGAAACTATTTCATCGGCATTTGACACTGAGCTTGAAATTTTTTTTTACTCCATTTACGCCGGCCGTTTCTCGAGTATCTCGGTTTCAAAGCATGTCTTTCCCTTTCTTTGAACGGAATATCGGTCAGGCGGCGCAGTAAACGACGAGGGGGTGTCCATTAGACCGCAAGTTGGCAGGTATTTGCGCCACGGTGGTCTCACTCGTCCTACCGTGTAATTAGATCGAACGCGGGCCGGAGATCGGCGTGTTTTGCAATAAGAGCGAAATATCTGTTTCGCGCGATTTTACGACGGCGAACGAAAGTTTCAGAACGAAACGGCGAGTTTCAGCGGAAAACGGAGTATCCTCGGCTCTCCCGTTCTAAATTGGATTCCACCTCTTTTATCTGAAGCATTGAATTTTCACGTAACTCCAGTTTGAAATGCGAAATGTAAAACAGAATTTTTTTGCAAGGGCAGGTAAATTGAAACGCAAACTGCAGAGTTCAGAGAGATACACCTCACAGATGTATAAACATTTATAAATAATTGAGATATATACAGAGAACAAGGAGAACCTATACGATTATTTTTTTCTCGTTCTTTTTCTAAGTGTCTTTAAAAGTTAATTAAAATATCTCTTCAGGTTGAAGGTATTTTAACGTTATACTTGGGGCTGGTATACTTATACAGCACGTAGACACGGAAGGCACGAAGGCTAACAGGGCCGACCGAACCGAATGGTAACGTATTCGTGCCAGTCGCGGCTCCTCGCGATGATATACGGCCGCTGATATAATCTACCGAATTTTTATTTCGCGGACTACACCGTCGTTCCTATCATCGATGCTGATGCCGTCCTCCGGCGTTTCGCAAGAACGAGACGAGCGGATGATCGGGAATTAGACAGGAGTCGTGAGTCACGACTCAGGGGGGAATCGTCCCCGGTTCTTGGCATCGGCATTAGACCGCCGGTAAAAAGACGCAACTGCATGCAATTACTCGCGTTCGCGTGCGGCACATAGCATTTTGCAAATTGCAGCCGATTGGCGCACCGCCAACGTCACGGATGTGTGACTCATTGCCTGTCGCTAACAAATAGATAGTGTACGGTTGATAGCGTATAGGCAAATATAACGGTCGCGCGATCAGTCGGCTTAAACAGACAAGGGCGCGGATCTCGTAGACTGTCTATATTTCTATAATCGTCTATAATCTCCCTCGCGGATCCCGTTAAAATTTGCCGTCGGAAATTTCTGCACCGACTTTTGCGCCCCACATCTGTGCCTCGATTCAGTAATGGCGCTTGTAACGCAGTCTAAATAAATACTCGAGTGCTTCCAAACATATCCGGCCAATTCGTGCCGCTGCTCGGCTGCCGGCTTCGGCCGTTTCGGAGCCGCTCGCGTGCACCAAGCGCGCAGCTCGGCCGCGAAGGAAGCGACGTCCGAGAAGCTGCAAAAATCGTCCGGTTCGAGTGTGACTCATCACACTCGAGAGACTTTAATGCGCGTGTTTCCGCGAGCACCGGTATTTCTGGCTGGTGGCGCATTTGTGTTACACGTCGTATTAATGCGCAAAAACCGCAACTGGAGCGACGTCGTCGTCGTCGCTGCGCTGCGCCGGGAACGGGATGTCGGAGACACGGGAGTTGTATCACGATCAAGTCGTACAGCCTCCTTAGATGTGTAGGGCACGCGTTCTCTCGTGACAAGTCAATCAGATCGATTAGATCTGCAACAGTTTAATTTCCGCAAAAAAACTTGTCTCGGTTCATTTTTACCTCAACTTTCTCGTATCGAAATATAAGAGTATAGATTTTTATTTAAATTATATTTAAAATTTTCTTTCCTCTATTTTTGCAAACACTGTCTCTGCAATGACGCAAATTTGTATCCTTCTGACGCAAGATATTTTTACGCAGATATCAATTAAAAGAATTGTAAATGAACATTTCAAAATTAAGCATGACGCATAATCTGGTTGAATGATATAAGATACTGAGAGCAGTCGATCGGAAATTAAAAATGATTTGCGATTAATTGATATCTGGCCAAATATTGTTCATTATCGGAACATTCCGATAAAATTAATTATGCGTATATACCCGGAAAATATTTCTTGTACCGTAACGTCCTTCGTACATTATGTCTATTGTTCGTTGGTCTTTCATGGACTTTGGGGATCGGCGAACTGCTGACCTGCGGGCATGTTGGCGATCGGTCGATGAGTAACTATGGGAGACCAAGGCCATGCTTTCCAACTCGATAAAACTCCCCGACATCAAGTTTTCAAACGCGAAAACACGTCATTTTCTATGCATGTGTTTTACATATTTCGTACGAACACGAGGACGTTTGACAATCGAAAGCAATTTGGCGATCTATCAGTTCTTGCTAATAAAGCATTAAAACTTTATCTTTCCAGTGAGAAATAATGGTTCAAAAAATGTTGAACTTATTTAATCGATTTAACATCTAATCAATGTCGATCAAAATCGACTCGACGTTTTTGCAGCCAATCAATTTCTTGCTGGATTGTAATATTCCAAACGAAAACATGACATAAATTTAATGTTATTAACATAGAGCTCTAATATCATTTTGATGTTGTAAATATTTAACATTGATTTGAACCCGAATAATAATTAAATCACAACGCGCTTATTGTCACAATGATACTTTATCATTGAAGTTAGACTGCATCTGCGTTAATCATGCCTTATCTTATCTTATCGCTAGGTATCATTATTTCAAGCAAAAAGTAATCTTAATCTTGATTGTAACATGATACGTGCTGATCCAATTCGCGATTATGTCGCGAACATATTCAACAATACTGAAAACAATAACTGTTAAGAGAAATTTGTGTTAGTCCTTATTTACAAAACAACTCTTCGACAAAGCGAAGACGTGAAGTATTATCTCGAAGTATACTTTCGTGGGATCGTATTACACTCTGTAACACGATTGCGCAAACATCGCTTTTTAGACTTACGTCTAATTAAGGATTGCCTCATTTAGTAAATAGAGTTAATTAATGCTAACGCTTCATTTGGAATCCGCCTACGATTTTTCGTTTGTTACGTTTTATTACGCGTTATCGGGCATCGGGTTGAGAAACTCCATGTGGGAACAAAGCGATTCACGTGTATATGCCCGCAATGAAACCAATTCTCGTGTCATGTCCCTTTGTTACGTACAAAAGCGTCGTGTTCGCACCTTTGTTGGCGGAGATTTTTCCAGACGATCTTATACGCCGAAGAATAAATATTTCAATGTTTCTTCTTGCATTCTTTTTCTCTCCTTTTCCCCTCCTTTTCCCCTCTTAATTTTAATCTGTTTCTTCATATTTGCAATTTCCTTTTCTATTTTTGCTGCAATCCACGATAATTTAATATTTCGAAAAAAGAAACGCTCGCGATGTCTTTTTTTTTTCATCTTGGAAAGCGTCTTTAAAGAAAAGGAAAGTGAGATAGTTGGCTAAACGGTCAAATTGTGCGTTTAATTGTATGTTAATAAATTTGCCAGCTCCTTTCACCGAGTTCTCAAACTTAATCTAACTGCACCATCTTGAGCCCGTTGTGCGTAGGTATGGACGTCGAGAAACGTAATTTATGTGCACTGACTCACGCGTTTTTTTTTCGTCTTTTAGAATGATGTTTGCACGCAATGTAAGACGACGGTTTCGTGAAAGGAATAATCAACGGGTTTATGTGCCACAATCTTTTTAAATGCAAAAATGCCGTTTTGGAGCAGAGGTCGCGGAAACTTGCGTCATTTAAATCGGCGCAGGCACGAAGTTATGAATCGAAAGAAATAAATTCACGATATTGCGATCGTTAATTATTCCAAACGTTTTTACGCAGAGTTTGGAGCAGGAAAGGCACTTACTGCGAAGGAGACTCGAGGAGGCCAGAGATGAAAGCGAGGCGAGGGCCCTGGAGCTCCAAGCTGATGTGGAGACCCTCAGGAGCCAATTGGAGGAGCAGAATGAGAGGGCGAGAAGGGCGGAACGCGACCAGGCCACCCTCGTCGCAGAGTTGACGGCGCAAAATACGAGGCTGGCCGATCAGCTGAGGGAGGCCGCCAAGCAGGAGGAGCAGTTGCTCGTGGAGGTGAAAGTGCTGAGGGAAAAATGCGCTTTCAGGAACACCACCCTGCAGGATCACGTCAGCAGCCTGGAGATTCTCAGGGACGAGGTGAATATGAATTTTTAATCTTGATCGTATCATCATACATCATCCAAGTGTGGGCGTTATTAACTCCTTTATGCATATAAAAACTTGACTTTTTTTCCCCTCTCTATTCGTTAACGCTACGAATTTCTTGCCGGAATTTCCCTCTCGCCTAATTGATTTACGTGTAGAACGGAAACTGTCGTTATTAATTATTATCCATCGGAAGCCAAACCCGCGGTTCTCAGGCGGGGCTTGCTTGAATAATTCGCAGCATCCTTTTTATAAAAAGGAAGCGGTAATCGTTGCTTGCGTTCGCACGTGAATTTATGCGTGCAATCTCTGGGAAAATGCCATCATCGAGTAAAAATGAACGTGACCCTCGGCAGTCGACCCGATTTGCCTCGTTCCGCCGCCCTTTCATCTCGTCTTACAATAGCACAACCGGATGTTGATTCTCAGGAATCGTTCGTGGTTTACGTAGGAAGCTCATCGAATTAAATGTGCACAAAAACAAATCAGTGTAAATGTGAGATTTACATTTGGCGAGTTCTAACAATTACTATATTTTAACATTGTACTTCATATTTACCCGTAAATTTCTGATTTTAAGATTGAGAAGTAAAACTTAAATTGAAATTAAACAAAGAAATGATTAAACCGCGAGAAATCAATATATTACGCACGTCGTAAATCTTGCACGCGTCGTTTCAGGTACAACTAGTATCCGCACAAAGGACGGAGCTAGAGAGGCGGTCTTTGGAGCTGCGCGAGGAGAGGGCCAGGGCGATGGCGGCCCTCGAAGAAGCCGAGGAGAGAGCCGCGGCCTTGGAGCGACTTGGCCACGAAGCGGAACACCGTGCGAGAGTGGCCGAACAGGAGAGGTGAGACTAGAATCTGGCTCGGTTAATACGCGGAGACAACGCTCGATTGAGCACGATTTATCCACAGTTAAATCTTACCGAATTCCACGATATTCCCAAATTCCACCCCCACGTGACGGTCGCGTCTTCGTCGAGTAAACGCGGGATGTCAAGCGGATAATACTAGTCGTGGTATTTATTCGATATTATTTTCTGCAATATCAATTTTGTACCTACTTTACATTTGAGATATTCAAATATGTTCAATCATATATTGAAATATATTTATCACCTTTAGGGACGAGCTGACGTCGGCAATAGCGGCTATCGAGGCAGAAAGGAGAACCCGGTCCGACTCGATACAGAAGACGCCGCGGTCTCTGCAAGCGGAGATGGAGTGCGAGGAGAGTAGCTCGCTTGGAGAACAAGAAGAGGGTCTCCGGACAGAAGTGGCGAGGGCGACGAAACGGCTGAGAGAATTGTGCGCCCATTTGAGACGCGGCGAGGACGACTCGGGTTTGCAAAGCGATTGTGACGAATCTATGCTGGTGATCAATCTCAACAATTCCGAGGCAGATGTGAGCACCAACGAGCGGGAGACTCACCCTTCGCCGGTAAGTCCTCTTTCCGCATCATTGAATTTTTATTACAAGTAAATGGCATTAAGTCTAAATATATAGTCGAACAAATACTTATATATAATTTATTTATCGCTCTAATCATTTTCTTTGTAGACGAATTGTCCGGGTGCGCTGATAGAGCTGGTCGAGGAAGTCTACAACCTCGCGCTGTCGGGGAGAGGAGCACCAGGAGAACTGGGACTGGCGGTGGAGCTTCATAGAGTGCGAGAAGAACTGGATAACTCTCGGGAGCAGTGCAGGATACAGGAAGAGGAGCTGAAGCGACGCGGCGACGCCGTTCTGGAGCTGACGAGCAAGCTGAGCGTCCGCGAGACTGAACTGCGCGGCGTCAAGGAGGAACGTGACAGGGCGAGGGGTGACATCGAGCATTCCGAGCTGACGAAGGACGAGATCGTGGCGAAGGCTTACAAGGTGCGGGACCAGGCGGTGGCCCGACAGAACAGGGTAGAAGTCGAGCTGGCCAGGACGCGGATAGACATCCTGCAGGCGGACAGCCAGTTGAAGGAGGCGATCAAGCAGAAGGTCGAGCTTAGCCAGCAGTTGGAGCAATGGCAGATGGACATGCAGGCGCTCCTGGACGAGCACGTGCGGAGTAAACTGACCCCAACCTCGCAGCTCGTCGCCACGAAAAACGGCGAGAACTCCGACATGTCGGCGCCAGCCAGGAAGAAGAGGAGCACTGGCTCGACGAGAAAGATGTTCGGCCTATTTTGACGAAAGTGACGCAGCGCGGTGGCTTCGCTGCGTTGAGCTGAGTGACCGCGACTGACGTGGACTAGACTTCTGATCCCTGTGCAGCCACTTTGCATAAAAGAAACGTTAATCAAGAGAAGAGCGTGAATTTAGATTTTAAGGACCGTTCATTAGTACTCGGCCCAGTGATGACAAGCGTTCCAGACTTTCTGTGCTCTGCTGAGATCATTCTAAGTGATACCACTTGCATCATACATATTGCATATATATGGACAGGCATACAAATTAATCTCGAAACTAATGACTCTATGTAATTAAAAGTTTTGTAATTAGTAGTTCAAGCCGGACTCGTTTGGACTCGTGCGAATTTCACGACCTGTCTCGGCATAAAAATGTTGAAATGTCTCGTTGCATGACGCGTGCGACAAACGTCCGCGTCGCTCACGGCGGGGAGTCTATTACATCGGTGCTGACGCTCGTGTCGAAACCGTAATACGAATTTAAGTGGCGTCGCTCGCAGAAACAGGGACGTCCGACTTTCCACGATTCCTCAACCAGGGAAAGTCGCGGACCGTTCTTCCCGAAACGGACGACTCGACACGCGTTTAATATTGTCATAATTTTCATCTTCATCTCGATATCCGTGTTTTCTGTCGGCCACTTTTTGTTAAGCGGCTTGATCGATGTAATCCAGCGGACTGTCTCATTATCGTTCACCTGAGTTTGTAGACTGTTCATGTGAAAAGTATTAATGATAAAATTACGTCGCAACGCCGATCGCTAATGGAATCAGCGAGATGGACACGTCCGTTTTATTGCAAAAAAAAAAAAAGGAGAATCGTTGCAAATGTTCTCTCCCCGAGAAATTAAAGTTACGGACGATGTCTTTATTCTCCTCGATAGATAAATTTTCGACACGTCTAACTGACGTTTCTAGCTCAGGGAAACCTTTCGCGGACGGGTTCTTCTAATTCTGCTCTTTCATCGCGTTGCTCCCGCTCTCGAAAGATCAGGGGGGACCATCGGCTGAAATCGAAACGAGATTGACCGGTTACGGTCTCTCGCTTCGCGCGGGCAGGCATTAATTGTCCGAAAAGTGACGAAAGAGCGCAAAAGGTTTAATGTCCCGGCAAGACTGATTAGGATCGGCAAAGCGCAGCCGCTTTTTTCTCGCGCGAGAACGCGTCCTGTCACTCTCGTCATCGTGGAACGAATCGTTCTCCACGGTGAGAACGATCTCCGAGGGGAAAACTCCTTATTTCGAAACGATCTCGACGAAATAACGAAACGAACGTGAGTCACTCGGTCCTCGCTCTATTTCTTCTCTCGTGACGCGGGGACGTCGAGTTCCTCTTGATACGAAATATTGTGATACGCTGTGTCTTACGTTAGAGTTGAAGAATGCTGTGCGCCTTCCAGCACGTTGCGGAGGTGTCACTTTTATAATAAATCGACGCTCGTATTAGAAAATGAGAAATTAAAAGGAATCTTTTTTTTAATTTCGTCAAATCGCGAAAATAGTAATTTATAAGAAGACCGTATGCATTTATTGTGCATAAAATGTGTGTATTTAAAGGTAACTCCACGCACGGGCTTGGATGACTTTCACTATCGAATTACCCGACCACGAGTAATTACTGTCCGTCCATCGTTCCGTCCGACAGGACCAACGAATTGTTCGCGATACAACGAGAAATAATGAGTGAAGGATGATGAAGCGCTTGGAAATGAAAGTCGATCGATCCAGCCGTGATCATTGATATTTTAACGCGACGATAGTGCAATATCACTGGAATATTTTTACGACGACATTAATCGAATCGACGACTGCAACGACGTTCCTCAAGAATTTCTGCGCTCCGGGCGTTCGCGGATAATCGAGGAGCAACTACTGCGACGCGTTTGACGGCACGTGTGATCTTTCATGCGTAGAACATTGCACGAACACACGTGTGCGTACGTCGCACATAGCGAATCGTTTGTAAATTAGTTCCCTTCTTTTCTGTCTTTCTTTTTCTTCGGGGCGAGCGTACCGTTGAAACTGTATGATAATTGTATAATTCTCGATCTGATCAACTACGACGATATTTATTTAATAAAAATCTGTTTTGCGAACGTCTTGCGCTTCAATCAGTTCCTTTATCCTTGCGATTATCCAATTGAATTTTCTTCGTTTGGCGACTCGGCTTACCTCCGTTTACTCTTATCGTTCCTCTCCTCCAGCAAGCTGGAAATAACGAGACACGTGAAAAGAAACAAATAGGCATTTATTCACAAGAGGCAGGTGTAGTTACAGTAGTTTCATTTCTGTCTTGCTTTTCGTATATATATGTATATATATACGTGCATACATATATACACATATATATTTATATATTTATAATAGTATCTTGTAACCGACCCGTAATCACCGATCGGTCCAACTACGCAATACAAATGGGCATGAACAATGGGGGCGGGTGCATACAAAGTGTTTGTCCTCTCGCACACGAAACGCGCCGTTTCTCCTCCCGTTTCTCTTCTTCCACATTCGCTTTCTTCCTCTTTTTTCCTTAAATTTTACTTTAAGCGCAGCGAGATTCCACTTTATAAAATTCTGTGTGTACGTATGCGTGTGTGTTCTCAGATAGAATCCCGCTGCTCGTTTTTTTTTTTTTACTCGCACGCCGCGATTCGCCGTGTCCCGATCCCGACGAATCGCTCCGAAACGCGGACGTACCCAGAACTCGGACGTCCTCGTGACGCTTCTCCCTAATTAAGTGCTTCTCGCGGCACCTTGGATGAGGATCGTCTTCAGGGGAGAGCGGCTCCGGTCGCTCGTACGGGTAGTAAGTCAGCACGCGAAATCCGCGTAATCGCATACGGAAATGCAAGTAGGAACCGATACAATTTAACGAGAGGATCTTTCATCCTCAATTAATTGGCGGCTAATCCACTCATAGACATACCGTATCGGCGACCCTCCGGACCTCTCTTTCGCACGGATTCCCTCCCCTTCCTCAAAAGGTGTTGGCGTGTGGTAACAATATATAATATATAGTATGACAATATACGACGACGGCGGCTCTGTAAATTTGTCCCCTATAGTAACGCGACGATGACGTGATTCATGACAACAATGTAATAACAATGAGGCTTTTAGCGGCGATAGCGTGAGTAATCATAGATTAAATTCGTAATCAATCCGTAATAATGAGGCGAGTCGTCGCGACGCGAGTCTCATCGAATGTAAAGCACTTCCCTCGTGTCGAAACGAATAATCAATAGAGCAATTAGTATAAAGGTATAGAGAGAGGTACGTACTCTTCTCAAGGTAGAGAAAGAGAGACAGAGACAGAGAGAGAGAAAGAGACACTATAATTATCGATGAAGCAATCGTGTTTCTTTTGTGCAGAACAACTCTTCTATCAGTAGATTCGCATTTCTTCTTCGTTAAGGGTATTACATGTCACGGTAAATATAGTAAGGTTCGCTATGCTATGTCAATTATAAGTGGCTCTTGTCGTGTTTTTCAACCACCTGAAAACCCACCCCCTCCCCCAAGCTCCGGACCACCCCATCATTTCGAGATTATTTCCCCCCCCGTGACGACGTGTCAACACCTATATAAAGAGACAGTTAAGCTATGCGCAATTTGTGTGTGAGTGTGTAAGTTCTTCTCTCTTCCGTGTGTAGTACGCACGGGGCTGTATCTACTTGGGATCGTGTGTGCATGCGTGTGTGTATGTGTATGTATGTGAATGTGAGTGATCGTGCATCGGCGTGTATGCGATGCGATGACGGTTTTCCGTGCACTGGTGTCTGTCCGTTGAATCCCATAGCTTCGGCCTTACTCTCTACACGTGTATATCATATTTACAGCCACACCACATTTGTTAATTCCTCTCGCGCGCTTCTCGAGGCTGTTCTCCCCCTGGGAGGGGGAGAAAAAAAGAACGAAAAATGAGGAGGGTCGGAGGAGACGCGGGACGGAGAATCTCGCTCTTGCGAATCTTCGAATTCCCGTCGCCGAGCTCCTTCGATTCCTCGCGACACCGCTAGCGATTCCTCTCCCGAGTTCACTGTACAACGCAATGTGTTACGCGACATTTAAATTCATTCGTTCGCGAGCGAAGTATTAATCTCGCGATACGAGGCAAAAGAAGAAAGGATCTCGACAATGATGATGGATAAAGAGAGAGATATCGCGATGAACTATTTACATAATAATAATAATAATTGCCCTCCCCGATCAGCAATATACTCATGCATACTCATTCTTTCACGCACACACTTCCGCAACGCTCTATTATATCTCGTCTCTCTTCTTTCCGCTTTTTTCTGTGTTTTTTTTTCTCTTACTTATAACACTACATAGAAATATCTTCGTTCTGGGTCCCGCACAACTTTGTATCTCTCGCAACGACGATGTCTCGTACGACGTGACCGTCCTCGTAGGAGGACTGTGTTCTTTAAATGGGAAAGGCTGCCTCTCGAGGAAAATGCGAGGATGCGATTTCAGTGGCTCAGTCTCCATATCTCACTCGTTTATCTCAGGATACGCGTAACTGTCGATAAGTGCCACTTGGATTTATTTTTGGAGAGATGGAATTTGACGAATGATTTGTTAATTCTTAAAATAAAATCAAAGCTTACCCTTTTTTTACGATCATCGTAAAATAAAATCAAATCGATTAAATAAAAATCGGATCGAAATCAAGGGAGGGTTGATTACAAATCAGGCGTGTATTAGGGAGCACGTGTTTTCATCTAATCGTAGCATTCCGTGTCTGTTACCAGCGGTGAATCTCCTTCACGCATCAATCGTCATCATGCACGCGTGTGTATACGTATCGTGGATTTGCGGTGCAATGCGATCGGATTTATAGAAGTGTTGTCATCGAAACGTGCCAGGAGCTACGTTCTCAGCTATCTAAATTCTACCAGATAGCGGCGATCGCTGGTGCAAAGTGCAGCCCAGTGGCTTGTACATGTTCCTACGTGCGTGGGACGTGTGGGTCTAGATGCTGTGGGAATAAGTCTTCGTACGTGCCGTTTTTTTTCTCGTGTTAACGATGTCTCTTTGGTACGAGCATCCCGAGCGTGCGTCTCTATTCTCTGGGGTAGCGATCGGAGAAATTGCGATGGCCTGATATGCATACGATTTTTTTTTCAACTGCAATTCGTCGTGCTACGATGCGCCTAGCGGTAATAATTATCATTTATATAGCGTTCGCGCTTACGAGGATAACAATTATCACCGACGATAATAATAATTATTGATATCGCCGTTACTCCCGGTTTAACAGTTACCACCGCGCTTCTTCTTGTGTAAATTCTTATTGCGCGATACAACGACTGACTACGATCGCACGGTGTTTCGATACCGTTGCGCACCACTGATCTCTCTCGCCTAAGTGTCATTCCTCCCCCCTGCCCTTCCCTGGTTGAAGTCTAAAGGACGGTCGCGGTATAAGTATTTGTCGTATCGGCTTCGTGATCTCCGAGGTGCTGCAAAGCTCTCCCCTAAAGCTCCTATTTAATTCGCCATAAAAAATAAACTCCCTATCGGCCGTCGTGTGAACGTGCGCGCGTGTATGTCCTCGGATCCCCGTCGCGCTCGATTGGCGTACCATTACCAAAAAATGAGAGAACGCGACGATGTCCGAGAGATATCTGGTCGCGGTGCTGGCCTGTATGTATGTGTATCTGAGTGTGTCGCGACGCGCGCGTGTGCAGGCGGAAGTTCTCCGCACTCGTGTACGCGTGTACTCCATGGAGCAGGTCGTCCTTATCTCTCTTCTCTAATCTGTATACCCGAGATTACACACGCACGTGTATGTGTGTTATATATTATATTTATATATATATATATATATGCAAGCTCTCTATGGCTCCCCTCGAATCATCTCGAATGCCTTCGCGGATATACGCTTACTACTACGCTAATTGCAGAGCTCATTCACTCTCCGACACGCATACAACTTGATTCGCCCGCGAGATCCCACCGGCAGGCTCCTCCACTTCACCTCCCGCTCGAGCAAGCGAGTTGATTAAACTTAGCGCGATAATCATCATCTTGTATATACAGACAACTTTGCTCTTCGAACCTTTCCGATTCCTTCGCTTTCTTCTCCCCATCCCCGCCTTCCTACCTTTCCCCGAGCTTTCTTCCCATTGATTTCTTGCGAATGTTACCCACAAGCTGGTATACGCTGCCTCCTAAAGATTTCCGCGACAGGATCGACGCATCGTCCCTCGACACTCTCCCTCCTTCATCGGATTCATTGCGTTAACATACATAACATCATATCGACATAGGTAAGCGTAGTCCACTATAGCTGTGGTATTGGTATAGCATTCTGCGCAATTTTTCGCGAAATTCAGTCGTTTACGTTGTAAAGAGAATATCCATTCGCCCCATGGCTGCCTCCCGGCACATCAGGCTCACTCCCCGTGTTTCCTCTAGGGGTTGCTTTCCCAACGGGTGAACTGGATACGCCTGGTGTCCAGGGAAGGTGAGAGCAGCGACTTGAGGGATGCACTCGGTGGTGAGCCGCCGAAGTATTTGAGCGTCAAAGGCGACTGCAGATGCCTGTGTCGGATCACCTCTCGCTCAGCAGGCAGTGGCCAGAGTTCCTAACGGACAGTCGGGGGACTGATCTGATTATAATCCAAAATGTCCGCTCGTTAAATCTTCCCGTTCCCAATATATAAGTCTATTTATTTTCATAATAATTACGAGAAAACTAAATATATATTTCTATATTTTTATTTTCTAAATTTTTGATAAATATTACTGATTCATACTGATTGACTTTATTGATGATAAAACTTTCTAACGTTAGGGAAGATAATTTGATAAGTCAGAAAGTAATTTACCTGCAGCGAGAGAGCCTCGTCTCAGGATTCGCCTTGCTTGTTCCTACGGCCAGTCAAAGATCCAACTAAAGACTTCAGAGTCGCGCCTAAACCTCTGCCGCTCGGAGTATTGAGACTGCTAGCGTTTCTGAAGCCTTGTGGATGTGCGTCCAAGCATTTCTGATACCTCAGCTGAAACAGAAACGTTCCCTTCATGTAATGTCTCAGTCTAGCTAAGCGGATTTGTGGGATTCTAGAGGGAGAATCCTCACCTTGCAAGCGGCTTCAATCGTCTTGCAGAGGGCTCCACTGCTGGGCTCACAGTTGAAGACGTGTGCGATGAACAAATCCTGTGCGGTGTGCATGATGAAAGCGCATTGCTTCACGTTACGTCCAATACCGAGAAATGACAAGTAGCGCACTCGACATTCGGTGATGAGTTTGTCGTCCTGAAAAAATTACGATCATTACGAATAATTGATTTCATTTTCACTATTTTTACAATACTTGAATGTCAGTGTCTCT